>JASUAD010000002.1:8292881-8892881 GCA_037013555.1 Sextonia rubra
TTGATTGACCCAATGGTTCTTCGTATATTGAACTATTCCATCTAAATTTGTTTATCATTTAATATTTTTTTTTTCTTGAGTTGAGTTTACCAATTTAAGCAAAAACGATCTAAGTTTTTTAATAATATTATAATAAAACTCTATGGGTATATTATTTTTCTTTTTTATTTAGTTTTACTAATATGATATTTATTTTTTTAAGTGTGCACCAAAATACTTAAAATTATGATTATGTAATGAATTTGATGTTAATATTAATTTACAAATCACTTAAATATTTTTACTTACAAATAATATAATTATTAAATAAGGCCCACACCAATATCAAATTATAAAGAACATGTGAAATTTCAAGATGTTGAACCAAGTACTTCCATTGCAATACCGAAACAAATAACTTTATTGATATAATTGCATAAATTAAAATAAGTGCAGGAGTTAAAAGATCCATATAAGATGAAACAAGCGCAACTGTCGAGACAAGCGGAAAAGATGAACCAAGTGCAACTACTGAAATAAGTACATGCCAATAAACAAATATCAATAGTTGTTTTTCCCTTAGACCACATGTAATTCCTTTAATCAGTCATAGATGACTTAATATCAGTGGTTTTTTTTTCACTCTCAACTTTTATACATCTATGATTCAAAGAAAATATTTTCTCCTTTCAAAAAAATAAAGATTCAATATTTTAACTATGTTTTCCCTATGATTTATATTATAATATTCATTAACATTTTATTTAAATTATTAATATTTTTTAATAAGAGTTAATTTTTATTTTTTCATGGCCCGCGTCCTGAAGCACTAGTATTATATTATAACAATACCCATTTTCATGGGAGGGCGACACGTGGTATAATTCTCTTCATGAGAAAGTGACATATGGTGCACTGGTATTAAAGTCCTAAATTTTCAACTTTTCTAGATCTTCTATAAATCTCTCCCAAAAAACTCTCATTTAATTTTAAACTTTCTTTTTTTTCTCTATCTCTTATCCCTAAAATCTATCAATTTTATAAACAATACCAATAATATATACAAGTATTGCTTATGCACACAAGATCTTAAAGATCTTATGCGTTACTATTACAATGGTTTCGTAATACTACATGTCGAGTTGGGTTAAACCTCCATGCTAGGGATTATATTAAAAGGGTATTTATGAATTATGCATGACTTGCGACATAAGAGAAGACTTGTGCCTGGTATTGTAGCGACCTATGAGAGACTTGTGCAAGACTCTGTTGGCAGTGTTAGGTCCCCATCTTTCTCCATTGACCCTCTCCTTCTTACTTCCTTTTCTTGGGCTTTCGGTCTTTACCTCCCTTTCTAAAGCCCTAACCCTAAGTGGTTACTCTCATGACAGAAATAAAGGAAAACTAGAAGAAATTTAAATGGAAATAAAGAGAATTTGAGAAGGACCAGCTTCCACCATGACATATAACCTCTCTTACATTGCTATAGGGCAGCGATTCACTACACGAGGTGAGTAGCCATAAAAATGTACTTCCTAGATCTATAGTTCTAATGATAGTTTTGAACACTTTTTTTCATTATATGTGTAATCTTATGAAAGATACGTAAAGAAAGTGATAATTAAAGGACCTTGGCTAAATTTTTAATTAGGGAACTGAGCTTTAGCCAAATCTCCTATGGCTTTTAAATTGGTTATTTTTTATGTTCATTGTTTGTTTCTATAGTACGTCGATCTAATTGGTAGTTATTTGTGAATGCATGTGCAAGATTTGCACATAATAAAAACTATTGTATTGCCATATTGTATGTGTGAATTAGTGTCAGGAAGATGGGATCTTGGCCAATTCTCAACATGGGAAATTTAGAGTGGGATTTGGCCACAACAATGTGATCGGTTCTGGTCATGGTTTATTACCATGATATGTAAATTTTGTGGATTCTTTTATTATACCGACAATGAGTTGATCTTGACATGTAGAAAGCACTCTACTTAAAATCCCAAATCTTCTACTTTTCCAATAAGCAAAGTCCTAAATTTTCTAAATATTTCTCCCTAAAAAATTAAACTCATTCAATTTTAAACTTTTCCTTTTTATCTCTTATCTCTAAAATCTTTCAATTTTAATTTTATACTGTGTCATTGTTGGATACTTGAATGAAGCAAGCATTTCACTTTCAAATTAATTTCTTGAGTTAATGGCCTTTTGAATGTGCTTTATTCAAGGATGATGATTTCTCATTGAATTTAAAGTAAGTGGCCCCCACTATTTAATTTATTTTTATAAAATATCATAAGTGAGAGATTTTCTAATGATTAAAAAGGAATATAGTATTCTAATGAATACGTGAATATAAAGGCAGCCCCACTTTCAAAAATTGACCTACAAAGGTTGGTAGGTGTTTCATATAATATCTTAAATTTGTTGTTTGTATATTTAAAATGAGTATGGTTACCATTCACACACAGCGTTATGGGGCTGATAGTGTTTTCTTCAATATTGTATTACAGGGTTTACTCCCCTCTCAACTAATGAAAAAGCTCCACCACCTCAATTTCATATTGTTCATGTGCACTGCTCTTTGTATTGGCACTTGACCATTGAGGTCTATTGTTAGGTAATTTATAATCAGCCACATGTTTCTACTCTATTCATAGTTAGAAGGGTTATGCATGATGATTCCAATCTTTGCATTTTAATCACAAAATGTAAGGGTCTGGCTGATGAAATGTGGGAAAGCTGTCTACTATTCAAGTTTGTATTATAGTAATTTCTCTACCTCTTATCTCGACCTATTTTCTCCACTTTTTATCTCCACCTATTTTCTCCATGCCCAATGATCAACCTATAAAAAAAATAATTTCAAGAGACTAATAATAGCAGAAAAGGGGCAAGTATAGCCATGAGAACACATTGTTTATTAAGTTTTTATAATACTTTACGATCTTAAGGTTGTGCTGTAATTTGTACTCAATGAGTAACACCCAAACCATGACTTCACCAATTTGGACTTTTTTTTATATTTGATCCACACACTTCCTCTAACTTATTTTAATTGATAAATTTTTATACATTCTCCAATAAAATATTTATTATAATATTTACACTAATGATAATATTTATCATAATACTGAAGTATTGACACTGGTTCTAAAAACTTGCAGTGAATTCGCCACTCCCCAATTAAGTGCAAAAAAATTATAGGAGTAGTTATGTGTAACCACTCAGAGGCACCCACAACTTGGGTAAGGTTTATGGTTTGGGGGACCCCTTACATTTATTTTTTTCTTGGTAAAATCTTCTTCTTTTAACGTTTGGCATTCCTTTCTTAGTTTTACCTTGCAAATTTTCTCCATTTAAAAATAGAATTATTTCTTAAATAAGGCTCGGTTGGAACGCGAGCCCTAAAGCACTAGTTATAAGTAATGATGTTTGATAGTATCTTGAAAGACTCATTTCCTAAATAATTGATCCTATAAGGATGTGGAGAAGAAAGAAATCTTGTAATTTTTAGTGGAAAGTCATAGACTGTATAATACATTCTCAATTAGCCAAACACCTAATTTTTAGGTAGATAGATTCCATCAAAATGAAAAATACCATATCAAAATGTAAAATACAATATTGCATAATTTCAAATGTTTTAATGGCCCACTCAGTTGACATGGGAATTTTATGCTATGTCTTATTCTTCCTTTTTATTTATTTATTTATTTATTTATTTTTTGTCATTGAATCGTCTGTCTTTATCTCTTCTCTTATGCAGTACCAATAAAGATAATGTTTCTTGGATTTTTTTTCATCAAATGGTCTGTCTTTATTTCTTAGATTTTTTTATTTTGTTTTTGAATAAAATAATCAAAATACGACGTCTTTTATTCTTTCCATCTTGGCTTTTGTATTCCATTAGTATTTGATTAATTTTCTACAAATCAGCTAGACTCTTTAGATTCAAATCACCTAAAACTCATGATAATTTATCCAAATCAGATGTACTCTTTATAGTACGCACAACTCTATTTATTAAAAAATATGCCCATTTTCTCAAAGAAATTTATATTTTATCCACTATGGGGCGTGTCTATATGAAATGAATTTTTTAAGTTCGCTATAAAGTTTAAATAAATTTACCTTTTTTCCGCAACCAATCAAATTGGATTGGAAATTGAAGTAAAAATTTATTTGCATTATTAGGCCCGGTCTTAGTTCGGGCTTCTACTGTTAGTCTCTAAATAAAAGTCTAATCAAAAGTCAAGAAATATCTGCCTACTGAAATTCTAAGGAAAAGAGAATCCTTTTTGCATCAAATGAGTTGTCTACTCATCTGGGTCTGAAATTCTTGCGATGTGTTTGATTGAATAGGTAGTTGGGCTGGCCCACTTGTATCATATTTTGAACATCCTTAAATCCTCACCAATAGGAGAACATGCATTCCTTCATAAGAAATCAGTCTTCTTACATATATATATATATTGTGACACTTCCTTTTTGGATTTATCAATGTCAAAAAGGTGTGTGAGGTGTGATGGTTTTGTCCTTTTACACATTGATCCTATCCAACAAAAGAGTGTCCCTCACCAAAATGGTGAGGGACATATGTATATGAATATTCTCTTATATATATCTGTGTTATAAGATATTATTATTAGTGGATGCCCACCTTGGGGCCTACATTAGATATAGAAAGCAAGAGTCCTGCTATATTGGTTTACTCGGAAATGAAGCAATCTTACTATATAAATAAAATCTTCCTCCCTCTTTCATGATGTACACATCTCTCATTCAATAAGAAAATCTCTCTCTCTCTTTCTCCCTCTACTCTCTCTCCCCCTCTTCTTAAACCCCCGTTATCAGCACGATCAAGGCCCCCCCCCCTCCCCACCTTTAATGTGCCTGCAAGAAATCCACCCAATAGTCCTTTTCTTTTTTTCTTTTTTTTTTTCTATTCTCTCCTTGCACTGTGCTTCTTGCACAGTACCGTACAATCCCTTTGCCTTGCCTTGCCTTGGTTCACGTATAGCAACAAGAAAGAAACAAGAAACAATCAAAGGAGGGGACTAGTCAACATCAACAAGGATAAAAAGCTTTTTCATCGGTTTGCATGCAATAAGTTATTATTATCATTTTTTTCTCTTTTCCTTCCTTTCTTTTGCCTTAGTTAACGTGCAGCAAAGAGAAGGCTATTTTTGCCTTGGATCATGTGCAATAAAAGGGACGCCAACATAATAAAAAACACATCATCATCAAAATTTTAGTTTGCGATATTTCAATTGTACGAAGTCAGATCGACGATCTATTGGAACCTTCGGACAACTTAAAAGCAGATCTACACGTTACAAGTGAAAGGAGGCAGATCTAACGGTAATATAATTTTCATTATTTATATTTTTTTATTAGTTTAATAATTATTTATGCTATGATTATTTATTTATTTATTTATTTATTTAACAAGGGGAGATCAAGAATGGATCATAAATAAGAACCTGAAATTTTATATATAATACGGACCTGCAGTTCCATAAAAACCAAAAGTTCTTTCTAAATCCGAACCAGAAGATCCATGGATTATTAAAATCTGAAACCAGAAGTTTTCAGATCCACAATATGGACTTGAAAATTCATTCATAATCAAACTTGAAGTTTGATATTTCGATCCAGGAATAAAATTAATATGCCATAATATCAAGCCCGAAGTCTTGATAGAACTTGAAGTTCAAAAAATTAAAGAACCTGAAATTCTAACCAGGAACCTGCAGTTCCAAATCAAGTCAGAAGCCTTGTCAAAACCTATTGTTTTGGATTATTAAAATTGATAACATGATGTTATTCAATTTTACATTGGCCAACTTGATCTGACGTGGCTCACCTCTTCATTTATTTTGAATGCTTATTATTTATCTTTTATCTTTTGCATATCAATGATCATGTATATTTTTTTCTTTCCAGCTCTTGCCTAATGTTGAATTTAACCAAACTTGAATTTAAAGCCCTTAACATTACCGGGGACAACTACTTATCCTAGCACTTAGATGTAAAATTATACTTGCAATCCAAGAAACTTGGAGAGACGATAAAAGAAGGAAATAAAGAGTCCTTGGAAAATAGGGCTTTAGCACTTATCTTCTTATGTCATCATATACTTGATGACCTCAAAAATGAATACCTCACAGAGGAGGACCCAACAAGTCTTTCGAAATCTCTAAAAGATAGATATGATCATCAGAAGATGGTCTTATTACCAGTAGCTCAGAACGAATGGCTAAATCTACGATTTCAGGACTACAAATCGATATCTGAGTACAACTCCGCTCTTTTCAACATTATTTCCAAGTTAAGATTGTGTAGGGAAACGATTATAGAAGGGTAGATGTTGGAGAAAACGTTGTCCACTTTTCACTCATCAAATGCAATCCTACAACAGAAGTACTGTGAATGGCGTTTCTCTAAATACTCAGAACTACTCTCTTGTCTTCTTGTTGCTGAGCAGAACAGCAAAGTCTTACTAAAGAATCATAACTCTAGACCAGTTGGATCTATGGCAATGCCTGAAGCAAATGCTAATTTCAATTCCAACAGAGGCAGATGAAGGGGGCGTGGGAGAAACAATCCCTCCAGAAGAGGTAAAAAAAGAAACTCCTCCTGGCGAGGAGGATTACAAGGTTCTCCCAATAAAAAATTCAAAAACCATGAAAAGTGGTATGATCCTCAGAAACAACAAAATCAGGATCAACATCAAAATCCACCGAATACTTCTGCCCACCGTTCTGATGACCCTTGCTACAGATGTGGAAGGACTGGGCATTGGTCACGCTCTTGTTGTGTACCAAAAGACGTGGTGGAACGATATAAAGCATACAAGGCCTCTATTCATTCTGTAGAGTCAAATGATCTGGAAGATTGGGATTGGGATATAGTCCCACAAAATGACAATTACCAGTTGGATATTACAAATTTGGATACTAGAGATTTTTTTGAAAATGAAAATGGCTAACCTCTGAGCAATGAGGCATTTAATAGTAAGATTGGAACCCCTCCTCGAATGTTCTAGAAGACCAAATAAAAAATTTTAGAATCTTCATTTAGAATTTTTTTCAGATCTTTACCTTTTGATGGATATTTTATGCAGGCTGATTTGTTTTTCAGTTTATTAATTTTGATAAACCTTTTTATGAATGTTTTTGTGATGGGTGACTTTTTATAAATTTGATCAGATTTCTCTTATGTATTTTTCTTAATCATGTGATTGCTTAGTTACATTTTTTTTATTATCTTTTTTTAAATGTATGGACCACAACAATGGAGATACTCACTGTTTTGTAGATAGTGCTACAACACATACCATTCTGAAAAACCAGAATTTTTTCTCAGAATTGGCATTGAATCCACGAAAGGTATCCACCAAAGTTGGACCTGTGCAAATAATTGAATGCTCCGGAAGAGCCCACATATCGTTACCTAATGGCACTCATTTATTCATTAAAGATGAATTATTCTCCAGCAGTTCCCAAAAAAACTTACTCAGTTTCAAAGACATCAGAATAAATGGATACCATATTGAGACTGCTAATCAAGGTAACAAGGAAATATTACTTATCGTTACTAGTATTGAAGGCCGAAAGCAAATACTAGAAACATTAAGTGCACTTTCCTCTGGGTTATATTATACGACAATATCCATCGTCGAATCACATTTGGTTTTGAGCAAAACGAGATAGTTAAGCCCGAAGCTTAAATCAACCCCAAAGCTTAGCAACCTTCGGACTTTATTGCTTTAGCATGATAGATTAGGGCACCCTGGAGTTACCATGTTAAAGAAAATCATTGATAACTCTGTTGGACACTCTTTAGACAAACATAGATTGACCATACCGAATGGGTATCTATGTATCCCATGTTCACAAGGAAAGCTAATCACTCGACCTTCCTTTGTCAAGATTGCATTAGAATCCCCATCTTTTCTGCAAAGGATACAAGGAGACATCTATGGACTGATCAATCCACCTAATGGACCTTTTAGGTATTTCATGATTCTGATTGATGCTTCTACTCGTTGATCTGATGTTTGCCTACTCTCAACTAGGAATATAACCTTTGCCTGCCTATTAACACAAATCATTAAACTTAGGGCCTATTTCCCCTGATAATCCTATTTAGTCTATACGACTTGATAATACGGGCGAGTTTACATTACAAGCCTTTGATGACTATTGTTCATCTCTTGGCATTATTGTCGAACATCCTGTCCCTCATGTCCATACCCAGAATGGCTTAGCTAAATCCCTGATTAAGCATATTCAACTTATTTCTAGAACTCTGTTGCTAAAATCTAAATTACCAGTTAGTACTTGGGGACATGCTATGTTACATGCATTAATGCTCATTTGACTTTGACCCACATCCTACCATCAATACTCTCCCGCACAGCTTATATCGGGACATCAACCTAATATCTTCCATTTGCGCAAGTTTGGTTGCGCAGTTCTAGTCCCTATACTACCCCCTCAACGTACTAAGATGGGACCACAACGTAGGTTGGGAATCTATATCGGCTATGACTCTCCTTCTATTATTTAATTTTTAGAACCAATGACAGGAGATGATTTTACTACTCGTTTTGCTGATTGTCAATTCGATCTGACAAAATTTCCCCCGTTAGGGGGAGATAAAGAACGCATTGTTACTGCAGAACAACCCGTTCTTGAAGAACGGCGTGAACTAACGTGGAATGCTTACACTTTGTCTCATTTAGACCTACGTATTTCACAATGTGAATATGAAGTCTGTAAAATTGTACACTTATAAGAAATTGCAAATAAATTACCCGATGCATTTAACGATGCAGCAAAGGTAATTAAGTCACATATTCCAGCTATGAATGCACCTGCTAGACTTAATGTCCCTGTAGGACAAAGTCAAAAAGTGGCAACAAAAGAGTCTGTAATACGCCAAAAGCGTGGCAAACCTATAGGTTCAAAGGATATAGCTCCGCGGAAAAGGAGAAATGTACAATCATCATGTCCTCCCAAAGATATATTTAACACTCCTGAAGAGGTTTATAACGCTCCCAAGAAGCTATGGAAAAATTGACTCTCTCTAGAATAACGAAAATCTTTAATGAGACTATAAAAGCCCCTGAAGAGGTACCGGTACCGGATAATGAAGAGATCTCCATATTTTACAATTATTCAAAAGAGAGATGGGATAGAAAAAGAATTGTCATCGATGACGTATTTGCATATACAGTAGCTACACAAATATCAATGATACATGAGGATGATGATTGGGATATAAAACCACGTTCTATAAATGAATGTCGACAAAGAACACATTGGCCAAAATAGAGAGATGCCATTAAGGAATTACAGTCTCTCAATAAACGTGGTGTATCTAAACCTATAGTACAAACCCCATAAGGTGTTAATCCTGTAGGTTACAAATGGGTGTTTGTAAGGAAAATGAATGAAATGTCTTGATAGAAGGTAAGACTTATGATACAAGGTTTCCTGCAGAAACTTGGGATTGAAAATACACACAGACATATATATGAAAATTCCAGAAGGATTTGCTTTGCCTGAAGCAAAGTCAAAGAGTATGTATTCAATATAAGTAAGACGTTCATTGTACAACCTAAAGCATTCCAGAAGAATATGGTACAATCATCTTAGTGAATATTTATAAAAGGAAGAATGAAAATAATCCCATTTGCCCGTGTATATTTATAAAATCCTTAAATGGATTTATAATAGTAGAAGTTTATAAATCTAATTAGGACTTCAGAAGAGCTCGAGAAAACTATTGACTATTTTATCTCGACCTGCGGATCAAGAGAAGTTCTAATGAGATTTTTCATTCTTTATAAATATGCTTCCCATATATAGTTTTGCACTAAGGCTTTGTATTCGTATTAAACAAATGCTATGATATTTATGTCTTTTTATTCTTATGGTTGTAAAGATTCAAATTTTGTAGGATATGCAGATTCAGGATGTATCTTTGATCTTCATAAGGGTCAATTATAAACACATTATGTGTTCTTTAATAGTAATGCCATCATTTCTTGGCATTCTATTAAACAGATTTTGGTAGCTATTTTTTCTAACCATGCTAAGTTTTTATCCCTCTATGAAGCCAATGAGGAATGTGTATGGCTAAAATCTTTAACTCAGTATATATGTAGTTCTTGTCAATTGCCTCTTAGTACAGGTACCCCGAGCATTATTTGCAAAGACAATGAGGCATGTATTTAACATATTAAAGAATGATACATTAAAGATGACAAGATGAAGCACATTACACCAAAGTTCTTTTTCACTCATGAGCTTCAGAAGAATAGCAAGATTGACATCAAGCAAGTTCGCTCAAGCAACTACCCGACTGATCAATTTACGAAGTTTCTTGTCAAAATAAGTATTCTAGAGATTTGCATATGAGATGGATATGCCTAACCATGTGAAAGGTTGTTCTCATCAGGGGGAGTAGTCAATCAGAGGAGGCATCTTGAAGTATGCTACCCACGACATCTGTGCGCTGTACTCTTTTTCCTTTTTTAGGTTTTATCCCACTAGGTTTTCCTAGTTAAGGTTTTAATGAGACAGCATTATGCACGTCCAACACCAAATTAATGATCCTGTCGAACGTTGTACTCTTTTTTTTTTTTTGCTTTGGTTTTTATCCCACTAGGTTTTTCCTTTGTAAGGTTTTAATAAGGCAACTGTTATTAAATGGTGGTCATCCAAGGGGGAGTATTATAAGATATTATTATTAGTGGATGCCCACCTTAGGGCCCACATTAGATATGGAAAGCAAGAGTCCTGCTATATTGGTTTACTTGGGGAGGAAGCAATTTTACTCTATAAATAAGATCCTCCTCCCCCTTTCATGATGTACACATATCTCATTTAATAAGAAAAGCTCTCTATCTCTTTCTCCCTCTACTCTCTCTCCCCTTCTTCTTAAACAATCTGTATATAAATATAAAAGAAAACTTCATTCATATGTGTGTGCGTGTGTGTTACAACAAAATTCAATTGTGGAGGGCAGTCCCGGATTCACTCCACAAAGAAGATATAGACGAAAACCTTAATCTTGATAAAACATTCTAAGCTGAAAATCTTACTCTTGATAAAAAAAAAACATTCTAACTATATTATTATAGCAGGTTATGTAGGGCATATATGGTTTTTTTTATTTTTTCTTTTGTCTTTATAAAAGGATGAAGAATCCCTGATTACAAATATTCGAATATTTTAACTATATCTTACATTAGTCATGCTAAAAAAACCTCCGCTTGGGACTATTGTCTATTGATTCATAAAAGCCACAAGGACCATTAACCTTTTGATGCAGCAAAAGAGTCCATTACATGCTAAACAAGGCCCACAGCCCAAAGCCCATAATCAACCAGCCTAATGGGTTTTACTAGTCACTTAAGTACTGAGTTTTCACATGTCCATTCATAAAGGAAGAAAATCCTTTCCATGCCAGTGTCAATTTATCCCAATGTCCAATGATAGCTTCTAGAAGGAAGTAAATTAACTGCCTAGGAATTGGTTTACACATTTGTTGGCTGGGTATTTATTTTCCATGAAAGGAAAGATTACTTGATGCTTTTTGAAGATCTTAACCTTTGTTTCCTTAGTTTTTAGCCACCGTGATACGAAAATATACCCTAGAATTCCCATGAATTTAATTCAATGAAAGTGGATAGGCGTAGCTATAACACTCCGGCACGGGCACAAGTACGGACACTGATACGGGGATCAAGGATACCACCCTATACTTTTGGAAATTTAAGACATGGATACGGATATGGGTGTTTTGATTTTTTTCTTTAATTCACTTTTTAAATTAATTAAGTTAACATTATTTATATTCCTTTATATAACGTTTTCTAACTTTATAAGCAAGAAAATTTAAAAACTGCATAAACTAATGGACTTGCTTTGTAGGATATGGTAAAATTATACTTTAAAAGTATTAGTGTAGTATCGTGTACCAATACAGATATGCTTTTGGTCCAATATAGTTGCATTGGGCTTGTGCAAGTATCAGGGTACCATAATTAATTAATATTGATAGAGAATAAGAGTTGGAAACTTCGATTATATGGAATTTGGCGATAAGTCCTCATGAATCTAGGTCTCTTTGGGGAAGACTCCAACGGCTTGGAATCTTTAAGAAGGAATTCTTAAAGAGTCCCCTACATAGATTAAAATTATATCATATAGCCCCAAGATTCACAGAACGTAGATTTGATTAAATCCCATAAAGTCAACATTTGATTCCTTTTTGCCTTTTTTTTTAATGATTTTAAACCCATCTCTTCCTACCCAATGTTCCATCAACCCCTGCATTAAACCCTAGCCCACCTAATAACACCTAAACCATGTGATTGTGTTTTCCATATTTACAATAATTAGAGCAGCCCATTTCACGCCAATCTTTGTTTTTCTCTTTCCGACAAACCCCCTAAATCAGAAGCCCATTGTCCAGCCTAGTCCCATACCCCACCCTACTTCAAAACAGTCGCATTTCCTTTCTGAATCTATCCTTAATCTTGCCCAAAATCAAAGCCCAAACCCCTATATTAACTCTGCTTAATTTTACCGTCAGTCCCAAATTAAAGTCACACCAGCTTTAATAGGGAGACTTGAAACGTGAGACATGAAAAGATGAAAGAAAAGTACATAAGTTTTAGAAAATTGAGCGATGAGTGGACGACCAGGCGGAAGGTGTGTGCCTATGGTTTAGAATTACTTAATCTGAAGAGCAAACTCTTCACAGTAGGATTAGAACTCTTGATGCTGAACAAACAAGGATTAGATAACAAACACAAAGAACTGTAAACAGTTAGCTCAAAAAGAAACTTGGAGAATTAAAGCCTTTAAATCCACAAACGACTTCATATCCACTCAGGCTCTGTAGCTATCCCAAGCAAATTAAAAAAAAAAATCAAATCACAAGAAGAAGAAAAACCGGTAGCAAACAATGATGATGATGATGATGACCATTTAACCTATTTACCCAGTTATATCATGTGGATTAATATCTAAAAATAATAATTGATTCGTAATATACTCAGATGAACCCATCAATTGAAATTGATTACCCGAGAAATCGATGGTTAATGTGGGTGGGTGGGATGGTGGGTTATTGTTATGAAAATGCTTTTGATAAGTAATCAATTGAACGAGGAAGAATTTGAAGGAGAGATGAAGAAATTTAGACACAGCCATGTTTCTATTACCACTCAGATAAAGCATACATGATATGGAAAGGAAATAACTCACAGCAACAGGAGAGAGATCAGAAAGCAGAGAAAAAAAAACAGAATAGGAAAAAGAAGAAAACGTACCGTTTGCATGGGAAAGAAGGTTCGTCAACTGAGGCAGCAGCGAGAGGGAGATATTCGATCACATATATAAAGGAGAAAAGGATCCGGATCCGGATTCTATCTGGGGACGGTAGCCCACAACGGAGATAAAGAGAATTGCTAATTTCCTATCCTTCTTGAAATAGGACTGGACTTCCTAGGGTAAAGAGGATTTTGTTACTTCAATTGCAAGTGAACTCACACCCTTTTATGGGAAGTCTCCAAATTTCACTTCCATAGAAGTTTTCTTTTCTTTTCGATTAGAACTGCTTTTCCTCCCACATATTCGGTTGTTTTAGAATTGGGTTTTTTTTACATATGTACCTCTTAAGGTTTAAACATATGTAAATATATCTATGTGGTTTCAATAATTGTTAATAAGCATTTGCTTTTACACTTTAATACCTACTATTCCCTCAAAATTAGGCTACCTAAGGAGAATGACTTCATCAAATATTTCATACCATTGCTCAACTACTAGATTTAAATAATAGAGGGATAAAATAAATTATTAAACTTTATAATTCTCTCTCGTCACAACAAATCCCTCATGTAAGTCCATATGGATCTTATCTTTCAATTCATCATAAGGAAAAATGTTTTCCACTTACATTATGAATTTCGAAATGATGATAAATTTCAAGGCAACCAGTGTTGTTTTCTTTTATCTATTGTGAATATATAATAGAGATCCATTCCCATCCCATTTCCAAAATTCTCAAGTAATCAATCCATTATAGAATCTATTATCATTATATTTAACCTCTTCACATAAAGCACATCCTGAGATTTCAGGTAGAACTAGCAAAATTCAGCCCGACACGCCAACCCAGCCCGACCCGACCCGTTTCTGACCCGCCTAACCCGACCCGTTTGAAGTACAGGTCAGATTAGGGTTAGGCTTTACCAACCCGTATAAAAAATGGGTCGGGTTAGGGCTGACCAGTTTAAGCCGCCCTAACTTGTTTCACCCATTTAGATTTTACTAAATTACCAGGACTTTCCAATTTTATATGACTTTCCTTATTCATGTGGGCCATAAACTATATACTCTTAATATTTTGTGAAGCTATGTCAAATCTCAATCCTTAGAATATAAAACTTTTTTTAAAAAATATGATGTTTTTGTAGTTGAAATAGTGATATGTGTTTTTTATTTTTATGTTGGCATAAAACTTACCTCTAAAATATGGATATAAATGAAATACAATATCATTGACAAGTCTTATACTTATACTCAAATATGGAATTATAAAATTGAATAAATTGAAAAGGGATTATCTCAAATTCTCAATAAATGGGGTAGAAAATATTTATAGATTTCCCATTTTTTACATCTTGAAATTTGATAAATTCATGCTCAATGCGACATTTTAAATGAATTTAAATATAAGAAGAGCTTTATAAATGAAATTAGGCCACATAAAATGATTTAAATCATATACAAAATAGGAATTAAATATGTTAGGTCGAGTCAACTCGACCCAACCCACATCAAATTCGGGTTAGGTGGAGCAGGTCGGGTTGACCCACCATGGGTGTAGGTTGAAGGTTTCCAACCCGTTTTAAAAATAGGTCGAATTATGGTTGAAACAAACAAATTCGGATTCAAGTTGACCTGACCCGAATTTGGTCAACCCGACCTGTTTACCAAGTCTAATTTTAGGGCTCAACACAGGTTTATGGAACCTATTGTATCATGCACAAAAAAGATTTCATACTTTTACTTTCTTCTAGTTCATTCCACTAAAATATATATGAAAATAAGAACCAATGTTATTGATGAATTCTCCAAGTTCCTTTATTCTCTAGGTTTATTTGGTCCAACAAAAACACTAGGGTCCCATATAGATGTTAGGGCCATAGTTAGATTTGCACTAACCTTGTTCTTAATTCCGTGTCAAAAGTCTAAGTCCAAGTTCAAGCTACATCAAGCCAAGTCATCAAGACCGTTCATTCAAGCTCAAATATGGAAGATCAATATTAGAGACTTCGAAAGGCACAAGCGTACCAATTGGAAGACTTTCAATGAATGCCAGAGGTAAAATAACCCTTTGGATTCACCTAGAATAGACCTTATAAAAACCAAAGTTTTCTTGGAAAATCTTTTATTTAAAAACATGTTTTTCTAGGTACCTATGGCTTAGGGTATGGCTAAGCCTTAGGATTTACGGCTTACAGTCTAGGGAGCTTGATTTTCAATGTGACCCAAAATTACCTTACGGCTTAGCGTAAGAAGGTTTTACAGCTTACCTTACAGCTTAGCCTTAAGAAGATTTTACGACTTAGCTTTAGAAGGATTTAAGGCTTAGCTCTCCGTAAGCTTCATTTCAACAAAAAAAAAAAAAAAAAAAAGTGCTCCAAAATGCACTTACAGCTTACCTTACAGCTTGAGTACGGCTAAGCCATAGTGTAACACTCTAACCAAAGTTTAGCTTAATTAGCGAGTAACTAATTATGATTACAGGCTAATTATTGTGATTTTCTCTTAGCTAAGTCTATTTTAGTTTTGTGGAATCCAGTAGGAGAAGTTCAAGTCATAGATAGGTAGTTGAGCTAGGTTTGACCTTACCTAAGTAGATGAAAGCCCTTTTTCGTAATTTTAAAATGCATGGTTTCATGTCACACATGCATCATTGTAACACCATCACATTTCTCTTGTTGAGCTCGTTAACTTTCATACTTGACTTAAACGTATTAGATGTCATTTGATTCAGTTGGACCCTCATTCGACTAATAATGAAAACTAAATAAAACAAGAAGGATTTTCTTATAATTTCAAAAAAATGCATATATAAGCCCAAGCAACACCGACTCATTGACTCCAACGACTTCATCTTCTTCGTCTTCGTCTTCTTTCTTCTTCTTCTTCTTTGGCTCTGCATCAACAGGGCAAGAGAAGTCTTGTTTGTGGGAATTTAAGCACCCACTCCAATAGTCCAGCTCTTTTCTACTTTCTTTCCTTGTTGGACTTGCAGTCAGTGGGTTCTTTCTTCTCAACTACTCTCTGCTCCTTATTAAGGTAAGATCTCTTCTTATTTATTAATCTCTTGGGTTAATAGGATCAAGAGGACTCTTATTCTATTTTCTCTGCATGCACTCATCTTTTTTCTCACTTTTTGGCATGCATGGCAATTAGGTCTAAAATATCCAAATTAAGCCAAAGAAAGGATTAAGAGCTTGAAATGCTTAATTGAAGGCAAGTGTAAGCAAATTTTGGCTGAATGCATGTTGGTATGTCATGATTCTTGTAACTCTATCAATTTATATGTGTTGTGCAGCCCTTAAGTATGAAATTACAGGAAACGAATTAAACTTGCTTCAGTAAATCTAAAGCTTACTGCAAGCCATAAATAGTGTACGGCTAGGAATCCAGAGAGTACAACTTTTAATGATCCTTCTACGGTTAAGTCATTGCTAAGCCGTGAAAGGTTCTACAGCTACGCCGTAACTAAATCATGCCCTAGCCATGGATCAAATACGGCCAAACTGTAGGGTAAGACACAGTTCAACCGTAATTCCGAAAGAAATATTGGGTATCTATGGTTAAGCAATAGTGCAATTTACTGCTAAGTCGTAAGATGCACAAGGCTAAGCCGTGAGTCCACTGAAAACTAGGATTAAATAGGTATTATTGTGAAACCTTATAAGGCCTTAGCTTTTGGATCCCTATACACCATTGACCGGCCCAAAGGCATAATTGAACATCATAAACAGTCTTGAGGGCTAAGACTTATTCATGTGTGTGTTATCCATTTGTTAAGCACCTTCTCATGGGTGTTGGTTTAAGGGACTTCGATACACATTTCCGATACAATGTAACACAAGAAAAAAAAAAGACAATTGTGCATCAAATAACTTAAAATTACAACATCATGCACGGTTAGAAATAATGGATGACTAGATTATGGTTGGCTAGTAACACTACCTTGATTCTGTCCACTTGAATTGCATGGCAGTTATTGTCCTCCACTCTTCTGAATGAAATTGAATGATTGAATGATTATTGAATGTCTTGACTGCCAAGAGCCCAATATTATATGCATTGGATCAGCTTGATATGTCCTTGATATTCTTGATATTTGACTTACATCAACCATTGGCATTGAATTGAGTATGAACGTATTGCATGAATGAATGGAATGTTTTGCATGTTTTACTCAAGTTTAAATATATAATTGAATCGAAATGGTCTGACTCTACTCAGCCTCAGCCTTATGATACCTGGCGGAGTTGACTTTGGCATAGCATATTTGTTGCCACTGGAATATGCTCTTGTCTTAGGGCTTCCGAACTCCAGGAACTAAACACCCATGCGTACCCTGGCCTGGACGATAGTGTTCTCAATGGATAAATCCCTAGAGGGAAAATATGGTAAATATAGTAGCCAAGTAGTATGTGTTTTGCTTATTGATTTTTATAACATGCTTATTTCAAATGCACGATATATGTAGTATACGAAATTGACCTCTATTGATCGCATGTCATTAATTCTTTTCGATACAACGCGTATTACATTAATTTTGCTTATATTTTGCTGAATATTCTTATTCACACGTTGTCTATTGGTGTCATAGGTTCAGATCCCAAACCCGGTATGGCACAGACTCATGAATCGTAGAAGGAGACCGCAATGGTACCTTTAGGTAGTAACGGTGGAAAGCAGAAGTTAGCTGAATGATCCTTATATCAAGAGCGACTCACTAGCAGCTAAGAATTGTACTGATTGGAGTTTTTGGGTCTTTTAGCATTTGCATATAATTGCAGCCATGTAGACCGTATTGTATAACTTGATCCCGTTACGTATGTCTTTGCTTTCCTGTATTCCCTTTATAGAATGTTATCCTTGATCTCTTTGCATGCATATGCACATCATATTTGGGGTGTATAGGAATTGTGTATAACTAATCTTTTAATCTTATGTTCCTGAATATTAAATTTTGGACTATTCCATGGTTGTAATGGTATTGCTAAACTGTTCAATGAAAAGTGAAAGAAAAATTGTAAGCGATGTTAACAGGCTTCCGCGCATTGAATGCTTGAACAGATGATCCGTTCAGCACTTCAAACTTGTAAGCATGTGAACATGCCTTATGTAATTCCATTCAGACTCCAGTCCGAGTGTAACTTGCACAGGGAGTACATGTGTCATTGATTGTAGCAACCCTGATCCCTGATTTCTTGAGCTCGTGTTGTAACATACGCATAGTATGATATCAGAGCAACCATTGTGAACAGTCTTGTTAAAAGATTTAGAACGTAGGAACGTTGTGAGCATACGTTAAAATAGGTTCGAATGCCACTTATTTGACTCTAATGTCTAATAAGTTGACGAGGTAGGTAGGATGTTACTCCTAAGCGGGTTTTCTTGTATAAGTAATTGTCAAGAAATAACGTACTGAATCAGTTAGTAGATTCCTTTGACAAAATTCATGGCAGACGATGGTTTTCTGGAGCTTTACATCGATGTCCTCCAATGGGAGTGAGGATCTCTTCGAGGCCTACCCTATGCTATTCAGAACGACAGCCCTAGTGAACCTTATTCGAGAAGCCAAATTGTCCAGATAATGGTATACGCGAGAAGAAAGTATTAAGTGTCTTCTTTCGGATTCATATGAAGTTGTGTACAGAAGGAGACAACTCTTGTTACGTGCATTCAAAGCACGAGAGATACTCAGGATGCATTTCGATTTCCTGCTGTATAGAACCTAGACGCTGAATAACAATAAGGTTACACCTTATGCGTCTTTCCACGCCTGTATAAAGCACTGTTAGAGCAATGTGATGATTACACCAACACCACCCAAGAAATTGCTATATGGTACACCCTTCACATAGGACCGTGCACCTTCATCGCACCATATTAGGGTAGCTCCTCATTTTGCGTTAGAATAGTGCACCTTCATTGAGCCTTTTCTCTAAGGTCTCTAGCTTAGTAACACTTTGAGTGTTATAATATATGAATTGGAATACCAGGTTGTACCTAAACACATAGTACGGGGAAGTGAGCGATTAAATCCAATAATCAGAGAGCACGAATATTCACCATTATGCATTGATGTAGAATTAATTATTTATTGGGTGCATCGCGAATTCATAACATATACTCTCGAGGCTGAATACCATTGACCAAAAGGATTAATAATGCGCTCGAGTTTGGTGCGACCATATTACTGAAATGGAAAATAATCTCTTAGTTACATTAGTGAAGAAGATTCTTCTTTCATGGGCCACAGTTCTACACATATAAAAACTTAATTTCATTCATTAGATGGGGTGTGCCTACCGAGTCAATCTAATGTTTTCTTAATGAGAATCACTCAATGAGTGGCTTGTGATCGATTGTCATAATGTGTAAAAACTTAATGAGCTTCTATTACCGATCTCCTGCCCACGCAAAGTGCTGTGAGTGAGGCAACTGCCAACTGTGAGCCAAGCAAATGTATGGAGTCAAATCTGATCAGGTTCTGCATGACAGAATTTCGTCTCTTTGTGAAGAGACATGATAAAAAGAAACTACAGCTGCGTTAAGACTTTTTCAACCAACTATTTGAAGCATAAACATGATAAAGATTGAAATTGAAACTATTTACAATAAATAAATAAGAAACTGTCAATGGGTGATTGATATATGTACTCCAACTACATTAGACTTTCTCTACTAAAATTAATTGCATTTCTTTTCTGCCAAAATGAAACACCGAAGTCTTCTCTATCCCATCCCATCTCATCCATTCCTCTTAGTAGTCCCAACTTGAATAATGCATACATCTCAAACGTGGGATGTAGGCCGTTATACTACCATAGTCATGGATGAAGTTCAAGCTCTTATTCCTTCAGAGTTGTATATTATAGGTACAGCACTAGCTCCGCCTCCACCCTAATATGAAGATATAAAACAAACTTGTTGTAAATGCATCTTAGCAATAAAGAGAAAGAGAAAATATCAACACACATGATTCTAAAATTCAACTTCACTATAAATTCCCTATCCAAGAGGAGAACATCAAATCAGTGGTTTAGATAATTAAAAAAAAATGGAGTCCATTTTTGAGATGTTGGCAAGAGGCATGAACAAGCTTGCTAGCTAGGCGGTAGGCCCATCAAAGAGCGAGTTGGGTTGTCCTAGCCCTACCCTTAATATATGTAGGGCTGAGCTTGGGTTGGCCAAAGCCCTCAAAGGGCCTACTCCACTTAAGCCCTTACCCTACCCCCAAGGGCTAGGGTCGGGCCTAGGGCCTGAAAATAAGAATTTCAATTATAAGTCATTTAGCATTGTCATCAAAAATCAAGTGTCAATCTAACATTCACCCTCCTTTATTTAAGCTTAAGACCAACAATAGTTGCAATAAAGCAAGCGCGCCATAGTTAAAAAAAATTGATTGAATGATGCAAATTAAAATTTTAATAATTTAGTCCTCTTTCAATACATCTAATAAATAATCTAATGCATTATTATTATCATATTCAATGTCACTATATTTCTCAGCACATAACCAATTTTGTGCACAAACTAAGGCATTTACTGCTGTTAATTTTACATAAGTCCTATGTAGGCTAAGTATCCTTCTTCCAGTGTTAAATGTAGACTCAGAAGCCACTATGGAAATAGAAATAAGTAAAATGTCATTAGCCATATTTGATAAAATTGGATACTTCGTTGAATTTCTTTTCTACCAATCTCATGTATCTAATATTGTAAATTGTTCTCTAAAGTCTTCCAACTAATAATCTAATTTAGTTTTTCCTTAAATACTATTTTTTTTTTTTTGCTCTTTTCTTTTAAATACCATAGGAGGTCATCTTTACCATCATCATATAATGGCATATTACTTAGTTCAACTTCATTCTCTAAATTAGATTTATTACCTAATCGCCTACAATACTCCTAAAAAATAATTCTAAAAAAGTTTAAAAGTTTCATTTGTATGTATTCTTATATATTCATTTAATTTAATAAAAATAATTAGACTATATATATAATTATAAGGGTAGAATATGAGGGCCGGGCTGGGACTGGTACTGTCCTAGCTCAATAAATTTTGTCCTAGCCTAGCCCAAGAGCTTTTTGGAAAAAAATGACCCTCAACTTAAGGGCTCTTTAAGGGCTAGGCCCCCTTATAAAAGGGCCAAATTGAGAGGCCTATTGCTAGGATATAGAGGTTGTGTACGCCCCAGCTAACTGTTGTGCGCGTGTGTGCAAAGGCAATCAAGATCAACAATCACCACACAAGAAGACAAGCGATTTACGTGGTTCGGCAACGATGCCTACGTCCACGGGAAACCAATTTCCACTAGATTCTCCTCCAATTTGTGAAACCACAGTCTTGGAATCTCAGCCACTCTCAGCCTCTTCTCCGGTGGACTGCAAAATCGTTCTCTCTGTTACAGAGAGATCGATTTTCTCCTATGGGCCACAGAGATCAACACCGCTAATCTCTTCTTCACGTTGATCTTCCACGCATAACGTCGACGCTCTGATACCACTTGTTGTGCGCGTGTGTACAAAGGCAACAAGATCAACAATCACCACACAAGAAGACAAGGAGATTTACGTGGTTCGGCAAAGATGCCTACGTCCACGAGAAACCAATTTCCACTAGGTTCTCCTCCAATCTGTGAAACCACAGCCTTGAAATCTCAGCCACTTTCAGCATCTTCTCCGTCTAGGGTTATAGATTACATCATATATATAACTATTACATCCTTATCCCCCAAGAACTCTATCTCAAGAAAAAAGAAAAACCCCAATCTATTAGAAAACTACTATTTGATAAAACAAGAAATTCTTGACATCATTAGGAAAATCACCCTAGATACTGAATCCACTAATGATCTGAACCCACATGGCCAACACTTACTATGATCCAATCCACACATGCAAAATGGTATGACCTCTTGGATTTCTCGTCTGTAAACTATAGTAGGATCTGATTGGTATAATGTGAGTCCACTATAATTTAAGACAATCTTCTATCATTACCCTATTCACGCGATCCCACAATGACTGATATTTAGATGGCCCACCTTGAGATTTAATTTAATTGTCAATCAAATGCCATTTTGGTAACAAAGAGTCATTTTATCATACAAGTAGACTCTATATAGTCAATAAGTGAACATTTAACCAAATGTACTTCAAAAATTCATACTTACATTGACGTTTAACTAAATATACAACTAGTTTAAGCCAGGACAATCACAAAATCAATTTATAGATACTTCCTCACATTTTTGTTGAAGAGATATACGGATTTTCTTTTTAATTAATTGTCTTACAATATGAGTTTATGTTTTGACGATTACACAAACGGGTTTATTATTCAATTAATGCTTGATTTTAATTTATTACTCAATTTGCTGGTAGACTTAACCCATGCGTCACAAGGGATGTCATATACCTTTAGGGGAACAGATTATTTCAAGAACAAAATTATAGGTGAGATCCATCTCTATGATAATGGAAATCATTTCTTTTATGGTAGTATAAGCCATATCGCATCGATAGTTCAAGGGGCCGGCTGTGATCATCAGCTTCTCACAGGGGACATCATATATACCTTTAGGGGAACAGATCATTTCAAGAATAAAACGGTAAAACGTGAGAACCAAATCATTTCTTTCATGGTAGTATATGTACGATAGTTAATTCAAGGCGCCGGCTGTGATTATCAGCTTCTCACAGGGGACGTCATATATACTTTTAGGGGAACAGATCATTTCAAGAACAAAACTGTATAAGGTGAGATCCATCTCCATGATAATGGAAGTCATTTCTTTTATGGTAGTATATAAGCCATGTAAGATAGTTAATTCAAGGGCCGGCTGTGATTATCAACTTCTCTTAATTAGACCATATGAATGTTTGGATGCATACTATTTATTATGCCACCTTCCTTTCAGATCTGTACCATCCACCATTAAATAATCCCAATTAGATGCTCGTATCAATTCTATTTTGTGATGGCATTAGTTTCTTAATCAGTTTTAAACTCTCGTAGACAATGGAGTTATTGTCACTTACAAATATAGATTATGAACTTATGAAATGCATTCCTTATAATTTCTTAAAATAACAAGTAACTAATAACCATCCATTTGACAGGGTCTATTATTAAAAATATAGATTATGAAATTATGAAATGCATTACTTCATAGTTTCATAAAATAACAACTAATAAACATCCATTTGACCATCACTTTGTATTTTATATCTACCCCTTCAGGATACCAACATAACAAGTTACTCTGATTTTACTATCACTTACAAAACCAATATAACAAGTTACTTTTGATTTTACCATCACTTAATATTTACATGTACACCCGTTAGATACCAACACAACAGTTAGTATGATTTTACCATCACTTACTAGTTATATCTATCCCCTTAGGATACCAACATAATAGTTACTCTGATTTTACAAATTTGGATTTCGCACTCCAAATAGATGTTGGGATAATCTGATTAGCATGCTCCTTATAACTTGCATATTCACCATCAGATATATAAATGTTAATTATTTTTTCCCCTGTCATAATCTGGAAAAAAAAATATAACATCAGTTACTATGGAAATATATATTTTTATTGGCATTACTATAAAAATATTGTATTCAGTGTCTACATTAAGTGCAACCTGTGGATACAAACCGTTAAACTATACAATGAGAGAAATTCAACCATTTTGTGAATATAAGAGTATAAATTATTCAACACAACACTTATGCGGCCCACAAGGGCCCATGTCAATCGTAAGGAAACTGGAGATAGAAATCATTTTCATTGTCTTGTTTGGCCACTAGCCACTAACCACAAGTGAACATACTAACATGGTTATCAATAAATCCCATACATAGGGACATATATGTTGATCTTTAAAATTTTTAAGAGAAAAATGTTACAAAACGCTTCCACCCATACTCCGGTCTAATGCATGCTATAATTAAAATGCATAAAATATGAACAGAACACACAGCCAAAAAAAAAAAAAAGAAAAGACTTTGATTACAAAAAGTAATGATACTTTCTAACAAAAGAATCCTGACGAAAAAGAATTCAATTTGATATTATAAACTTTGATATCTACCTATACAATAGATATTATATAGGGCAAGTTTCAAATAACAACTTAAGTTTTTGTCTCATTTCAAAAAAAGACACAAGTTTTTAAACATTTCAAATTAGTTTCTAAGTTTTTTAAGAAGTTTTCAATTAAGAACATACATCTATTTAAATAATTTCCTGTAATTTTTTCTTTACTTTTTTAAAATACCTAGATTACCATTTGTCGAAATGAATTTCTCCTTCAAATCCTCTAAAAGCTCACATTTTCTATTCCAGCATTCTCAGAATGATTAAGGACAACTAGCATCCTTGCGATGATCACCGGTTGATGAAACCATGTTATGGCTTTAAATGATTGGTAATTTTAGTATTTTAAGAAAAATTTAAGGAAAAAGTTGTCAGAAAGCACTTTAAGGTTCCGAATGTGCTTAATTGAAAGTTTACTGAAAACTTAAGGACTAATTTGAAGTTTTTATAAACTTGTCTCCTTTTTTTTAAATAAGGCAAACGTAAGGGCTTATTTGAGGTTTTCCCTATTAATATAATAATAAACACATGCAAGACATCTCTTCATAGAGATGGCTGTCAGTGGCTTGTGCAAACGTAATGATCCATCTTCGATCCAAGGATTAGAGCCATGTTGCAAGTATATGGGCATTACTTGGTTTACTTTGTGGTCAACTTAGATGCATCATTCCCATACTCACTGCTGGCACTTTTTGGCATAGAGGGTTCTGTTTATGTTGATTTGATGATCCAACATACTTTTGGATTTAGTCAGGAGATATGAGTCGATCATGAGAAAGATCTCTTTACAATCTCAAAAAAATTTTCTACTTATGTTGGGTGTGCCGATATATAGTGCACATCTAATGACCATAGGAAACATAAATTTAGAACAAATTTGAACTATTTGCACACATTATATGGAGTTGACGTGTTGTCGTCATTCAGTGATTATATGCATACATTTCACAAAGACATTTTATTTATAAAAATGTCTCAATGTTTTGTTACATTTAACTTCCTAAATCAAAATTGAATAGAATAAAGAGGTTGTACCACCACACATATGCAGATTGGTTATTATTTGAGACTGAAATGGGATGGAGTTCACAGGGCAGACCAATCTATTCAAGGTGTGAGGATAACAGATTGATATAACATTGTCAGTTGATGAATATGGGGTATGTTACTGACAATAAACTTGACTAGTTAGAAGAATTCAACTGCACAGAGTTAGAAGAATTCAACTGAACAGTCATTTTCTATTATGTTCCCAAAATCACAGTGCAGACCAATATATCTATTCAAGGTGTACGGATAATAGATTGATATAGCATTGCCAGTTGATGATGAATATGATGTATGTTACAGACAGTAAACTTGACTATTTAGAAGAATTCAATTGAACAGTCATTTTCTGCTATGCTCCCAGTACTTAAGCTAATATTATGGAAGAGTAACTTCACATCACATTCAATTTAGTTCTCTGAGGCAGATAAAGTAGTTTCATGTAAATCACAACTCAAACAAAGTGTGAGCAAAAAAACCAATGTATAGATATTTCGAGATTAGTTTCGATACTCACAAACTCAGCCTCCCATGGAGTTTTGTGGAGAGAGAAACTCATGGGCTTGACACCATCACAGTCGAACACCATTATCGTAGTGTACCTCTGTGGCTCACCAAAAGAGCAGGGCAATGGATGTCCTCCCCCTGGGATCATGAGTATGGTCCCAGATTTCTCACAAACTTTGCACTGCAAATATCAATGCAAAGATCAATGTCATTTACCAGCTCAATGTATTTAAAAAAATCATTAGTAATAAATTGTTAGAACCTGATACTCTACCAATCAAATTCTCAACGAATTTATAAATGATGTGAAAGAAAAGGAAGTGGTTCTAAAAGTTATTCTTCTTTTTAGCAAACAACTAATTCACGTAACCACCATCAATTCATTAAATGATGCATCAGTCCATGGGTTAGAGATACAGAGAAGAGATCTAGAGTTAACAAATAGACAACTTGTGTCGATCCCAACTTTTTATATGCCCATGTCTATAATGAAAAATAGGCCTCTTCTATGATCAATCTGCAGCCTGCACAAACTCCTACCACTGTATATTGGCACTTAATTTTGTAAATAGTTTGTCGGATTGAATACAAAAATGAATGCAATGCTTATTTTTGAGGCCCTGAAAGGATGAGTTAGGATCAGTGGAGTTAGCAATTTTTAGACAGGAGCCTGTAAGAACTGCAAAGCCAAACAAGGCCCCTGCACCTGATGGCTTCAACTCCCAATAAGAAATTAAGAAATTAAATTTACATTTAAGAATAAAAAAATTAGATACCTCATGTACAAAGTTTGTAGTTGCACCCCCATTCCAGATGGGTTCGGGAACTAAAACTTCATCTTTTAGACATAGTCGCACGTCATCTTCTGTAACAGCTCCACAAGTTTCACATTCAATCTGAAAAAAAAAACATACAAATTTTAGAAGAAACAATTCAAATGTAACGAATATAATAAATAAACAACATTCATTACTTTAAAAAAGTATGAAACACCATCATCGTCGCATCCGTTAACCGGCCCAAGTTTTGTGAGGTTCTCTAATACTGCTGTAATTTGCAGCATGTATTTCACCATTGTATCACTAAATAATTTCAAAAAATTTATCACAAGCGATGAAGAAGAAGAACTCGAAGAGTGATAAATGGAGTGAAGGGTGAAGAAGTTAATAGAAGGGATAAATTACGATAATGGCAAGCGAATTGCATGATACAGTACTTTTAACGTTTCAGAATATTGTAGTTTCTTCATGCGAGAGTGGTCTAAAGTGCAACGTAGGCCAGGTTGGGTCAGGCTGGTCAACCCAACCTGACCTACAAAACCCACAGTTAACTGGAAAAAACCAAGAAAAGAGAAGAAATGGAGGAAGATGAACCTCTTGAAATTCATGTTTTAAAATATCGGCCGATACCGTTACAGCGAGTCGGTATTTTACTGGGAATCGATCTCGGCACAACAAAGTTTCGCGTTAATATCGGTCACTATCGGCTCATATTTTAAACTATCGTTAAGAAAATTGGTATCAGCCGATAAAGACTCATTACAGTTTGTTCCTGGGCTGAGAGGAGTGGGGAACAGTCTGCATGCTTAGAATGGAGGGGTAAAAGGAAAAAGAAAAATGAAAAAGAGAGAGAGAAGGAAGGATTGAAGGAGACGTATCTGCCATGAAGCTACAAGGCCTGGCAGTTCATCTTCTTCTCCCTTTTCTATTCTTCTCTTTCTTCTCCCCCTTTTACCCTTTTCCCAACGTTCCCCAAGAAAGAAACAAATGTCACCTTATTTTATGCTCAATGCAAATATTAGCATTTAATGCTCTTGAGCATGCTGTGTTATGCAACTTGTGCAACTTGCTGCTGTCCAAGTTACACGGTGTAACTCGTGTCACGTTAGGCAAATGCCTTTTTATTGATTCATGCGAGATTTAACCTCAATGGCCTTGATTCCAAATAAGGCTTTTGAATTGCCATAATTTTATGGGCTCAACTGTAGGCCCATATTCTATGGATCTAATATGCACAATTAAATGTCATACTTGTTATGATTTAATATAATTTTATAAATGCCACCCTAAATGGGTCCTTAATAAAAATTATTCAAATAGGAATTGTGCCAATTATAATTTATAATACATATTAATAAGCTATTAAAATTTTAGGTGTTAGATAATGGTTAGCCAAAAGGGTAAATAATAAATAAATTAGTAATGATGGGCCCAATATTAAACACTAAAACTTAACACTGGAAAATGAATAACTAGCGACATAGCATGTAATTACTTAGGGGAATGATATTTTGATTTATATTTATCACTAATGGAAAGAAATATTATTTTCTTTCATTTTACAATATTATGAATTTTTTGAATATTTTTTCAAAAATTTTTGGGATACAAAAAAAAAAAAAAAAAAAACTCACACCGCGACAGATTGTAATTTCTAAATTTGTCTTATGCACAAAATCACAAAAATGTAGCTCCACTTTGTAATTTCTAAATATGAGTCATGTAATCACAATCACAAATGGCAGTCAGCCCCACATTATAATCTCTTATAATTTTCAATGGTGAGCCCACATTATGTCACAACTCAAGCCCAGGAGATCGGGGGTCATGTTTAAACCTAACCAGTGACACACGTACTTTCGTGCATATACACTTAGACAGGGTCTAAGTCTACACGCATAAGGGAAATTCACACGTGCCAATGCAAGTACGCGGAAGCTATAGCTATCAACCACAACAAAAAGACATACTGAAACAAAAGAATAAATAGACAAAAGATTACATAAAGTTCAGAGTTATACAAAATGAATCAGAATACAACTTTATAACAACAAAACCAAAAGAGATCCCACAACAATGCAGACTCATATGCATTCATATCAATGTCGCGCTTCAGCAGAGTGATTACATCCACTCCTCTAGCCCTGACAGGGCGTCGGGGGTCTTCCCTGGAGTCTGGTTGATCGACGAGTGGTTGGTCGAGGGATCTAAGCCTACAACACCAGAGACAACTTGTGAATACAACGATTCAACAAAGCATAAGCAACGATAAGTTAATGCATGTTGTATCTAACAAAATAACAACTAATAATTCATTGAGTTCCAAATTCATATACTAGGCAGTTATGCATTCAAACAAAGCATGCTTTCAGAATCAATGTATACATGATATATACATAACTAAGTGGCTACTACATGTACCATATATTCCCAAAAGGGATCTTACATACTGAGAACACCATCGACCTGGACAGGGTACGAATGGGTCTTGGGTTCATAGGGTCCGGAAGCCCCAAGACATAAACTCACTGTAGCGGTGTCATACATACTACTTCAAATTCAACCCCGTCAAGTATCTTAAAGCTGAGGCTGAGTAATGCCTGACCATAATGAGTCAATCATATACTAGAACTTGAGTAAACATGCATATCATAGCGAGCATATAACATACGTGCCAATCATACGTTCAACTCAACCATACAATACTCCAATTAAAAGAAGCATATCAAACAGATCAATGAATCGAACTTACCATATCAAAAGGGCATAACGAGGATGATACAAACAAATCACACAGAAGAATGGAGGTCAATGATCGTCATACAAAATGCCATGCAACTTCATTTGCTCGAATCAAGATTATTTACTAGCCAACCCTAATTTAGTTATCCTGTGTTTCTAACCGTGCATGATGATGTAGTTTTAAGTTATCCAATGTACAGCTCTCTTTCATTTTGTGTTGCATTGTATCTTGAGGGTGTATCGGAGTCCCTTAAATCAACACCCCTAGAAAAGTGCTTAACAACTAGATAACGTACATGAATAAGTCGTAGCCCTCGAGATCATTCATGCAATTCTGTCATCTTCCATTGGGCGAGTCAAGGTCACCTACATTTTAACTCGATGGCCCTATAAGGTCTCTTTAATTCCCAACTTTCTTAATTTTCAAAGGTCTTACTACTTAGCCGTGGGTGATCTACGTCTTAGCCGTATACATCTTACGGCTTAGCCGTAATATGCACTGCGGCTCAGCCGTAGCTTCCTTTACTGTTCATCCGCATTTTCGGCTTAGCCCTAATTTGTTCTACGGCTCAGCACTATTTTGCTCTATGGCTTAACTTTGCTTGGGTTACGGCTTAGCCGTAACACATCGCACAACTTAGCCATGGTTGGACTGTAGAAGGTTCTATTAAATTTCAGCTATCTGGCAATCAAGCCTTAGCTTGACCTACGGTTAGGTCACAGCTAGCCTACAGCTTAGCCGTAGTACATTCTACAATGTAGTCGTATCCTGACTGTAGAAGAAATCTAGGTTTTGCAGCTCTTTGGAATCTGAACCGTAGGTAGTTACTGCTTAGCCATACACTGCACAAGGTCATTTTCTAAACCTGTTACAGAAACATACTGTACGTGCACAAAACTAAAGGAATGAAATCAACATGATGTAATTTAACAAAATGGGGCTGTGAAACAAAATTCACATGCAAGATTAAGGAGTTCTTCACAATCATATATATATATATATCAACATGGGTTCATCTAAATTATGTTTTTACTTGCCTCAAATGAGCTTAAACACGTTAACCGTTGTCCTTAGGCTCAAATTCGACGTCTACTTACTGTTCTAACACCCATGCATGCAAAAGAAGAAGAGAGAGTTAAGCACATGAAAGAACAGACGAGAAGAAGAGAAGGATAATAATCAAGAACCAAAATCGTACCTTAGAACACACAAGGAAGTAATGTGTAGCCTGGATGCACACGAATTTTCCTCCTACCTTAGCTTGATCAAGAAGAAGAAAAACGAGAAAAGAAGAAACAAAGAGAAGAGGAAGAAATCGACGTTGATAGAGAGAAGAATGAAGGAGTCGGTGCATGAATCTTGACTTTGATCACGCTCGAAAGTAGGCGTGGAATGAATTACGGAATCAAGGTCCAACATTCACGCACTCCAAGCGTTAAGAAGAATGGGAAATAATTACAGTTCATCATTAATTTCTCTTTGTTTACATGGGTTCAAGTGCCCTGACCGCGGGGATGTAGGTTGTTTACATGCATTTTAAAAGTTTACAACCCCTCCCTCAAGTCTTAGATGTGATCTCAGTTTGGAATTTTCAAGAAAATGTACATAGAGTAAAAAAAATGCAAAAAAATGATGGAAAATGGGGGTGACCGTGACCCGCGGTCACTAGCCAGGGCCAGTGACCATGAGTCACGGTCATTGACACTCCCCACGGTCACTGGCCTCTGCCAGTGACTGTGAGCCACGGTCACTGGCAAGCAGTGACCCTTTGGTCACTGTTTCGCCTCCGGTTTCGTCCTGTTCACGATGGTTCTTTCTTGGAACTTCTTTCAAGTGTTGAAACTCTATTTTCATGACTTTGGAGTGGTGGACAACCATCAAGAAGATCACATTTAACTATGGAATCAATCAAAACCCCTGTAACTCATTATTCGTGCTTACGGACTGCGTTTTTGTTTCAAGTCCGAAATGGGTAAATATAAAGCTGGAGTTGTGTCATTTTGAACCTATTATTTTCAAGGAACCAAATGAGGCCTAGAGAAGCTTCTTTCACAACTCTTGCAATGGCTAGGAAGCCCTACGAATAAGAGAAACAGAGGTGACGATGTCATCCTCTCAAAAATTGCCGACATACAGACATATCATGAAATTCCATTCCACTTCCTTCTCTTCTTCTGAATTTTCTTCCTCACCTTTAAAACTGAGAAAAGAAGGTGGGAATGGTCGTGGAAGTGCTGCTGGAGTTTGCTTCTTGTTGCTCTAAGTACTTTCTTTCTTTGATTTCTTCTCTTTTCTTCCTTATGTGTGTTAGTGTCCCACTTTCCTTTAAAATTTGAACCTTTTATAGACTCCCAATCAGTTTTGTGCAGTTTTGGGGAGTCAATAGCAGTTGTGGGGAGTTGGATTTCGAAGAGGAGTAGAGAGAAACCACCTAAAGTCGTGGGAAATATCTTTTGAAGGTCCGTGACCGCAGGCCCGGTCATGGACGAGGCCCAATTTGGGCTTTCGCGTATGTGGCCCATTTTCATCTGTTTTGGACTCAAAAGAAGTCCGATTGCCACGAAAATTGGAGGGATGCTTCTTGACACTATTTTATGTATGTCATAAAAATTTCAGCCTGTTTTGACTTCGGGAAGTTGGTCAACTTTTTCATTAATTGGGCCCCGGTCACGAACAAGGCCCACTTTTGGAAACTTACATATGTGATCTATTTTCAATTGTTTGAGGCCCAAATGATGTCCAATCATCACGAAACTTGGAGAGATGCTGCTTGACACTATTTTAAGTGTTTCATAGAAGTTTTAACTCTGTTTGACCACCTGAAGTTAGTCAACTCTCTCGTCAATTGGGCCCCGTTCACCGACAAGGCCCACTTTTGGAATTTTACATATGTGATCTATTTTCAACTGTTTGAGGCCCGAATGACGTCCAATCATCACGAAACTTGGAGAGATACTTATTGACACTATTTTGAATGTGTCACAGAAGTTTCAACTCTGTTTGACCACCTGAAGCTGGTTAACTCTCCAATTGACTTTTCATGAAAGTGGGCCCCTGTTTCAGCTGTTTGAAGCCCAAATGACCTCGGTTTGATTTGAAACTTGGAGGGACTGACGTCAGAGGTACCTTGGAGTGTTCATCCGAATTTCATCAATTTTAGACCTCAGGAAGCAAGACCTTCGTCGAGAACCCCAAGTAGACATGCTTGTAACTTTTTAGGTCAAATAATGTCCGTTTGACCCGAAACTTTGCAGATTATCTCCTGAGCATGATTAAAGCTTTGTGTCCCAGTTTCATCAATTTTGGACCTCGGAAAGCAAAACCTCGGTCAATGACCTCAAGAGACATATCCTGTGCTTTTTCGTGTCGAATGATGCCGTTTTGTCTTGAGACTTTGTAGAGCTTCTCTCGGTCATAACTGGTTTAGTCTTCATGAGATGTTACTCTACACAGAGACTCACAGAGCATAGTATATCATCACTTCGACATGTAGGAGTGACGGGTCTCACAGTGATTCCCAAGATCTGGCAAATAACCTCTGAAACCTAAATTAAGCTGAGATGAGGTGTTTTCGCTGCAGTATTTGCAATTTTTTATGGGTCAACAAGTGCCCCCTCAAGGTGCAATGATTATAGTATAATAATCATTGTGCCTCGAAATAGCCAATCTGTGGAAATGATGGATGGCTTGAAGAAAATATAGTTTGTCAAGATAGGTTGTAGGCCTAAACTTGGGATTTTGAAAATTTTGATAAAAACCATGAAGGGTTTGAGATGGAATTTGGGAAAAACAAAAGAATTCCAAATTTCTTTGCCCCGTTTGCACAGATATCAAAAGTAACATCTTTGTGGGGACTGTGGGGAACACCCATAAAAGAATTCCTGAGGTATTTAGAAAATTCAAAAGTTAATGAATTTTTTGTTTGGATTTTGGAAATGGATTTGATTCTCTCATGACCTATTTATCATAGATATCCAAAGTGGAATCTCTGTGGGGACTGTGGGGAACACCCACAAAAGAAATCCCTGAGGTTTTAAGAACAATCAAAGTTTGAACTTAAAATGGATTTGGGTTTGGAATTTTCATGGATTTTTTTGTTTATTTTCAAAAAATCATAGTTTAGGTTTTGACTTGGCTTGACATAAGGAAGTATGAAAAAGATTGGCTTTTGTGGACATTTGATTCAAAGCAATTTGAGATGACAAATTTGGCTCAAAATTGGGTTTGTCCCAAGATGAACTTAAAATTTGGATTAGGTTGGCCTTTAAGAAAACACACATTTTTATTTGGAGCAAAATGCCCAAAGCGGGTTCACCATACTGTGTCTTAAGACAAAACCAGATATTTGGCTATGGGGAACATGGTAACCACAGATCATCACATTGTCACAATAGCTTTCATCCTTGAAAAATGATGTTCTGAAGCTTCAAGGCACCATAGATGGCATAGAAAAGTCTAGTTCAAAGAACCAGGCCTACGAAGAGTGCATTCTCCCCAAAGTAAAGGCGAAGCAGGCAACCTTGAATGACTTCGTTTAATCCCTTGAGAGTGAAATGAGTATCAAACTGAATGAAATTGACGTTGATGCTGTTATCCCAGCTTATCCAAGATATAAAGGGCACATCCTGAGGGAGGCGACTTGAGAAGTTCTTGGACTAGATTTTATCGCCGTAGCTTCTTGTATGACTCTTTTATCACCCTGGGTGGCCATGTGTACATTGACTTCATTCTTTGTACTTAAACTTCAAATGAATATCAATGGAAAAACTTTTCTTTTCCTCTATTCTGTCATTGGTATAGGTGTTTGGTTTAATTTTGTGTGGGTGTTTGATGTGGTCTGTATGGATGGCTTGTTTGGTTTGGTTTTCTCAGATTTGTATGAGGGTGTGATTTGCGATCTTTTGGATCCACAAATCGAAAATAAGGGAGTCATATAAGTGGACGTTATCCGGTGCCCTTGTGTGAGACTTTCTCCAGGGTCTATGACTTGATCCTTTTGGTGTCGAAAGGAGTCAAACAAAGTGGATGTTATCCGGTTCCCATGTGTGAGGCTTTCTCCGGGATCCTTGACTTATTCCTTAGGACAAAGATTTGGTTTTGTTTTTTATTTAGATTTTGGTTATACAGGGTCTGCAAAAAGACTTGTTCTATATAACCGAAGGTAGTCATATAGGGTCTGCAAAAAGACTTGTTCTATACAACTAAGGATTAGCTATATGGGGTCTGCAAAAAGATTTATTCCACATAGCTAAGTTTTGCTATATAGGGTTTGCAAAAAGACTTAATCTATATAGCAGGATGTTATAAGGGGTCTTGTAAGGACATTATCCAAGTAACAAAGGTTTGACTAGAGGGGTTGAAGGACTTGATCCTCTCAGTCATTTTATATAAATCTGAGGGATTTTGGTTACGAGTCATAGGTTGTAAGGCTCGAAACCAGAGGATTTTGATTTTGGTTAGGAGTCATAGGTTGTGAGGCTCGAAACCAGAGGATTTTGATTTTGGTTAGGAGTGAGAATGTACATTGTACATGGTTTGGGTGCATTATACATGGTTTAGGTGTACCAATGACATTCAAGTATAGTATTTCTTGAGAAGTTTTCCATTGATAAACATCATGCATCTGTATCCTTCGAGTGTGAGGAGTGCGCGTGCACCATTGGAGTAAACCTTGTTGACAATAAAAGGTCCTTCCCATTTGATTTTAAATTTTCCTTTTGACATGTGTGTGGAGAACATTTGCCTTTTGACTGTAAGGGCTAAGTCTCCTTTCTTATAAGCTCTGTATTTTGGCCTTTTTGTTGAAAGATTCAGCCATACGAGCTTAATACAATTCGATGCTTTGTCGAGCGGCAAGCCTTTTCTCATCAAGGCTCTCTAGTTTTTAGAGTCCGAGTTTGGTATTCTTTTTTCCAGTGTATTTGTTCATCATAACTACTCGAAGAAAAGGAAGTTGAATTCATAGCCATAAACCAAGGAATATGGTGTTGATTTGGTCAGACCACGAACAGTAGTTCTATATGCCCACAATACTTCAGAAAGTTTGGTACTCTAATTATTTTGTTGTCAAAGACCATTTTCTTCAAAATTTTGCAAATAGTTAAAAGTTTCAGCAAGTCTATTAGCCGCAGTGTTATATGCCGTAGAGGGACAACATTGGATTCTGCATTTGTCACGGAATCTATAGAATTTATCTTTGTTGAACTGAGGACCATTGTCATGATGTAGACGTTTAGGTACCCCAAAATGACAAATGAGTGAGTCTTCAAGAAGCATCTGTTTTGACATTTTGATGTCTTGGAATGTGGTGAAATTCGATTAGCACAAATCTCTCCTTGATTTCATAAGCTTCGTTGAAGAAAGGAAGTATGTCTGGTTTCTTCACTTTCTATTCGAAATTCCTTTGTTTGATTACAAGTTGCGAATCTCCATATAGTGATACCGAATTCCAAGGTTAGCTCGAGACCCATCATCAATGTCATATACTCCACCACATTATTTGAACATGACTTAATTAATGAGAAGGAGTGGGGGACATGGAATCTTTCTGGGTTGCAGAAAATGATCCCACCCCTGGCAACTAGATCTCCAAATTCATTTGTCTTGGAAACTTCATCAGGGTGAATGATCTAATGTTATATTGAGAGAAACTAATAGATCATTTGGCTAGACAATCACTCAGTGTACCAACCTTTGTCACAAGTGCCTTCAGTGGATTGGTGTTGGAAACCAAGTACATTTTATTGGAAATAATATAGTGATGTAGTTTCCTCATTTTTCTTTTGAGCTGGCAATGCCCCCAGAGAGTGATCAAGAGTTCGAATGTGGAGGATGGGAGGTTTGCCTAGAATTGGAGATGAAAGGATCAGTGGGTTTATAAGACACCATTTGATATTTTCACAAGCTTTATCCTACATAAATGCAATCCCTTTCTTCATGAGTCTAGATAATGCTTTACGCTTTTCAAATAAGTTTAAGATGAATCTGCAAATGTAGGCAAGTTTGCCCTGCAGTCCCTTGAATTATTTAAGAGTTCTCAGAGAAGGCATCTTCAATATAGCTTTGACTTTGACTGATCTCTTTGAGAGTTAGTTCTGCATAAGTGGCAACTTCAACCAATCGGGCCACAAACTTAGACAGCCTTGATTTTTTGTCGCAAATTGGTTTTGCACATTTCGATCATTGCCCTTTGAGATGGTTGTTCCAAGCATTTATAGGATAATGCTTTTCATCTATTGATAAAGGCCTGTGCAGTTTCGTTGTCTCCCTGCCTTGTGCTGCTGAGCATAGCAAAGGTGACTGTCTGATCCTCCTCCTGAAAATGGAGTAAGAACTTCTCTTCTGTAATCGGCCATGTCATGAAGGAGAGTTCTGGTAACTGCTTGTACCAATCGAAGGCGACTCCTTTCAATGTGCCGACGAATAGTCTTATTTTTAGTGCATCTAACTCTAGCAGGCTTGCTAGGAGTGATTTGAAATGCACAATATGCTGATATGCTGACCCCTTCCCAAGGTATGGTTGGAAAGTTGGAAGTTTATAATCTGGTAGAAATGGAACCAGATCAAATTCTGGGGGATACTTGGGTGTAATACCTTTCTTTTTCATTATGGTCTCCACTTTTGATTTTGTCAGTATCTCTTCAACTTCTTTGAAGGTTACATGTTTTTCAGGATCTGCATGAAGACCAAGGATCTATGAATGATCACCACCAGTAAAACCTGCAGCTATTACCTTGTTTGTTAAGGACTTAAATTGGGCTGTGAGAAGGTCAATTTTAGTGGCATTCTCCATGATCATTGCTTGCTCTCTTCTGTTGGCGAACAGAGGATTTATTTGAGCTCCAACCGGACCATCTAGCTTTTCTGTTAAGATTCTCAATTAGGCGGTCAAATGGTCGATCATAGCTCCTTGTTGTTTAACAATATCACCAACATTGTCATTTTCATTTTTACCAACATCTTCTTCGTCAGCATCTTTACTTCCACTAACATCGTCATTTCCATCTTTGCTAGTTCCACTCCCTTCAGCCATAAACACAGTGTACTTATGGGGATAAGATGATGTTAATGCTTGAGGAGTGCATTGACTATCTTTTGCATTGAAGATAGTGATAGGTTCATTGTCAGAATCAGTTTCGATATGACCTTCCGAAGTACTGCTTGAATGGGAGTCTGAATCAGACCCTTGTGATTGAGTCCGCGTCATACTCCAAGTAATTCTTCGAATTGAACCTAGCTCGACCATGTAAGACGAGGTCAAGTCCGGATCATCTTCCTTAACCACCCATTTCCGAGTGATCTTGCACTGCGATAGCTTCTGAGTTTGGTTATTGTAGTGGGCTAAAGCTTTCTTTTTGATCTGGTTAGCCATCCAGACTGCCAAAGCTTGATTTTTAAACTTAGCAACCAGTGGCCTGGAAGTGCTAGCAACTTGTTCCCAATCCATGGAATCATGAGTGGAAAGTGAAAGGATGTCAACAGCACCCCTCCTGTTCTTTTTCTTTTGCTCCTTTTTTTGTTTGAACGAATCCTTGAAACGAGCGAGATCAGTCAAGTTATTGATGACCAATCGCTCAGCTTGCTTTTTATCTTTAGCGCCATGTGATAAGCCCTGGGGTGAAGATGGCAGGGATGGTGCGACAATGATAGAGGGTAGACGCCTCCTGTCAAACCTCCGTCCCTTTTTTTGAGTCAGAAGGTAAAAAGTATTCTCTTCAAGTGTGAACAAGGGTTTGTTCTCAGCCTTATTAGATTTTGGAGTGTGTGGTTGAGGTGACCACGTGCTGCATCTTGGGATGGATGCACCTTTCTGGGGCTTCTTACGAGTTAGGAACTGCCGTAGGTCCGCTGGTGTTTGTTTGGTAACGACCCGCTGTTTGGGCTTAGTAGGTGGTGACTTTAAGCATTCAGCAGTCACTGAATGTGACTTGCCGAGTGTCACCGACTTATGATCCATGAACCGGACCTGCCTTACCCCTAGACGAGGCTTGGTGATATGAAGCTTGCTGTCTTCTGACTTCAGCTTGTGATTTGGTTCCTCCTGAACCTTGTTGAAAACTCTAAATGGATTCTGAGCATATTTGAAAACCCAGGATTTGAGAATCTTAGCCTTCTTGATGGATTTAGGGGTCACTAGTAACCCATTTGGATCAACCAAAGTCATGGAGCCCATTGGAGTAGAGAGTCCTTGGAAGACCGAGACTCTCGACGTAGAGGCAATAGAGTCCATTCGAACTTTTTTCAGTGCTCTTGCAGCTGGTTTGTTTTGGGTCATGGAGATTTCAAAAAGCTTTCCCTTCGCCTCATCAAAAGTGATGATTAGGAAACCCATGATATCTCTGAAAAAAAAAATAAGCCCAATAGACTATATTAGTGGTATAACCAACATGGCTTCCTCTTAGGTTAGCCGGAATGGTTTATAGATGCCATCTGAACCAATATGGTTTTGAACCGAAATGGTTAGATATAGGCATAACTCCCATCTCATTGTGCTATGCTGACTATCCTAGCTGTCAGAATTTTGGCAGCATTTTGGGACCATATAATCAAGCTTAAAAGCATGCTAAGCTGACCAGACCTGGCTACCGCAATTTTGGCAACATGTCAGGGCCATCTGTGTCAGTCTTATAAGCAAGAGAGGGTTGAATCTAATCAAAGCAATACGGCCTACAGGATCAAGCCTGTACCACTACCGCAATGATCAAACAGGATCCATCAATGCCTGACGCCGGACAGTGTATAACTGCAATGTCGTTGGTCTTATCACTAATTTAATAAAATATTTATTTGGGTCAAAGCCCTTTGGACTGAATCATCACTCTTCTAAAGCATGAAAGGGTGTGATTTGGTCCGTACTCATCAAGGTGCAAGTTCCTTCAATTAATTTCTCCAATTAAATGGCAAAACTTTGCACTTCAAGGTGCTTAATGCCTTCATTTACATGATAAAAGAATGCACTTCAAGGTGCAAATTTGCTTCATTAATGTTTCCAAACCCATCATAGACATCAAGGTCTTGCATGGGTGTCTTCAAGGGTCAAACAAGTCACTTTTAGCCATAAAACAGGTCAGTGACCGTGACCCACGGTCACTGCCCATTTTCCAATGAGTCCCGCCGCCACAGCACTTTTCAGTGCAACAGCAGCACTTTTCAGTGCAACAGCAGCAGTTTCAGTGAAACAGCAGCACTTTCAGTGCAACAGCAGCAGTTTCTGTGAAACAGCAACACTTTCAGTGCAACAGCAGCAGTTTCAACACAACAGCAGCATTTTTCAATACAACAGCAGCAGTTTTAGTGCAACAGCAGCAGTTTCAACACAACAGCAGCAGTTTCAGTGCAATAGCAGCAGTTTCAGTGAAACAGCAATACTTTCAGCAATTTTCAGCATTTTCATGTGTTTTTATCCAAATTCGATAACAAATTAGGGCAAATAACTTCCCACAGACGGCGCCAATCTTCTGATCGCGCTCGAAAGTAGGCGTAGAATGAATTACGGAATCAAGGTCCAACATTCACGCACTCCAAGCGTTAAGAAGAATGGGAAATAATTACAGTTCATCATTAATTTCCCTTTGTTTACATGGGTTCAAGTGCCCTGACTGCGGGGATGCAGGTTGTTTACATGCATTTTAAAAGTTTACAACTCCTTCCTCAAGTTTTAGATGTGATCTCAGTTTGGAATTTTCAAGAAAATGTACATAGAGTAAAAAAAAATACAAAAAAAAAGATGGGAAATGGGGGTTACCGTGACCCGCGGTCACTGGCCAGGGCCAGTGACTGTGAGTCACGGTCACTGACACTCCCCAGTGACTATGGCCACGGTCACTGGCAAGCAGTGACCGTTTGGTCATTGTTTCGCCTCCGGTTTTGTCCTGTTCACGATGGTTCTTTCTTGGAACTTTTTTCAAGTGTTGAAACTCCATTTTCATGACTTTGGAGTGGTGGACAACCATCAAGAAGATCACATTGAACCATGCAATCAATCAAAACCTCTGTAACTCATCATTCGTGCTTACGGACTGCGTTTTTGTTTCAAGTCTAAAATGGGTAAATATAAAGCTGGAGTTGTGTCAATTTGAACCTATTATTTTCAAGGAACCAAATGAGGCCTAGAGAGGCTTCTTTCACAACTCTTGCAATGGCTAGGAAGCCCTACGAATAAGAGAAACAGAGGTGACAATGTCATCCTCTCAAAAATTACCGACATATGAACATATCATGAAATTTGGCCATTCCACTTCCTTCTCTTCTTCTGAATTTTCTTCCTCAACTTTAAAACTGAGAAAAGAAGGTGGGAATGGTCATGGAAGTGCTACTGGAGTTTGCTTCTTGTTGCTCTAAGTACTTTCTTTCTTTGATTTCTTCTCTTTTCTTCCTTATGTGTGTTAGTGTCCCACTTTCCTTTAAAATTTGAACCTGTTATAGACTCCCAATCAGTTTTGTGCAGTTTTGGGGAGTTAATAGCAGTTTTTGGGAGTTGGATTTCGAAGAGGAGTGGAGAGAAACCACCTAAAGTCGTGGGAAACATCTTTTGAAGGTCTGTGACCGCAGGCCCTGTCACGGACGAGGCCCAATTTTGGGCTTTCGCGTATGTAGCCCATTTTCATCTATTTTGGACTCAAACGAAGTCCGATTGCCACAAAAATTGGAGGGATGCTTCTTGACACTATTTTATGCATGTCATAAAAATTTCAGCCTGTTTTGACTTCGCGAAGTTGGTCAACTTTTTCATTAATTGGGCCCCGGTCACGGACAAGGCCCACTTTTGGAAACTTACATATGTGATCTATTTTCAATTGTTTGAGGCCCAAATGATTTCCAATCATCACGAAACTTGGAGAGATGCTACTTGACACTATTTTAAGTGTTTCATAGAAGTTTTAACTCTGTTTGACCACCTGAAGTTGGTCAACTCTCTCGTTAATTGGGCCCCGGTCACGGACAAGGCCCACTTTTGGAATTTTACATATGTGATCTATTTTCAACTGTTTGAGGCCCGAATGATGTCCAATCATCACGAAACTTGGGGAGATGCTGCTTGACACTATTTTGAGTGTGTCACAGAAGTTTCAGCTCTGTTTGACCATCTGAACGGGGTCAACTCCTTTTGATTGTGGGACCCGGTCACTCCCAAGGCCCATTCTTGGACTTTTGCATATGTGGCTCGTTTTCACCTGCTTGGGACCCGAACGATGTCCAATCGCCACGAAACTTGGAGGAATGCTTCTTGACACTATTTTGAGTGTGTCATAGAAGTTTGAGCTCTGTTTGACCACCTGAACGTGGTCAACTTCTTTTGATTGTGGGCCCCGGTCACTCCCATGGCCCATTCTTGGACTTTTGCATATGTGGCTCGTTTTCGCTGTTTGGGGCTCGAACAATGTCCAATCGCCACGAAACTTGGAGGAACGCTTCTTGACACTATTTTGAGTGTGTCAAAGAAGTTTCAACTCTGTTTGACCACCTGAAGCTGGTCAACTCTCCAGTTGACTTTTCATGAAAGTGGGCCCTTTTTTTAGCTGTTTGAAGCCCAAATAACCTCGGTTTGATTTGAAACTTGGAGGGACTGACGTCAGAGGTACCTTGGAGTGTTCATCCAAATTTCATCAATTTTAGACCTCGGGATGCAACACCTCCGTCGAGAACCCCAAGTAGACATGCTTGTAACTTTTTAGGTCAAATAATGTCCGTTTGACCTGAAACTTTGCATATTATCTCCTGAGCATGATTAAAGCTTTATGTCCCAGTTTCATCAATTTTGGACTTCGGAAAGCAAGACCTCGGTCGGTGACCTCAAGAGACATATCCTATGCTTTTTCGTGTCGAATGATGTCGTTTTGTCTTGAAACTTTGCAGAGCTTCTCTCGATCATAACTAGTTTAGTCTTCATAAGATGTTACTCTACACAGAGACTCACAGAGCATAGTATATCATCACTTCGACATGTAGGAGTGCTGGGTCTCACAGTGATTCCCAGGATCTGGCAAATAACCTCTAAAGCCTAAATTAAGCTAAGATGAGGTGTCTTCGCTGTGGTATTTGCAATTTTTTTATGGATCAACAGACTTAAATAAGATAAGTATTAAACAAATTATAAGAAAGTTCAAAAAGTTACTCTAATTACAGTTTAAGTCAAATGACGGTCTAACTGAAACAAATGACGTCTTTAGCATACGAGGTAGTTACGGAAGCTAATGAGCTCAATGAAAGACACGTGTTGACGCTAAGATGATGCATTAATGACAACGTCTTATAAAATCTGAAATTACAAAAAATGGCTCATATCTACCTAAACCAGGTTAAACTCAACCAACTACCTACCCATGACCCGAAACAAAATAAAAACAAAGTCAAAACACAATTAACAACTAATTTGTCATTAATTAGTCACTAAACCGGATTAAGTTGGGTCGGAGTACTATACATTATAACTTATAAAGGTAGGCCAACCTTATAAATCTTACAAATATAGGCCCTATGTTTTAACTCGTTGTAACTTCTATAAGTGGGTCCCATGTATACTAATAAAAAAGTGCTACAAACATTAAAAAGGTGGATCCACATTTTAGATCTTAATCATCCATGGGAGAAAATTTTCTACACTATTAACAAACAAATTCCATATGGCATATTATTAGCTAGAATATTTTAATACAATATTGCCAACACAAGTTCTACAGAGTTTTGTCTCGGCACAATCTTATCTTAGCACAATCAAATCTGAGCACAAAATTGAGAACAATACGAGAATAATGCCAAAAAAGCCCTAAGACTTTGAGAAGATACCTAAGTTTAATTTCTTTAAAATTAAAGATACTAGACATCTAGGTGAGAGGTCTTAGGTTCCCAACCGAGAGGGAAAGTGTGGTCAAAATTGTTGAATAATTTATGTTTGAACTATGGTTGAACTAAAGTACATATGTGAAAAAGTTATCATTTTGACCATTTTGGTCGAAGTTTATATATGAAACTAAAGAGCATATTCCTTTTTTAATTTTATTTTAAATATATGCAAAGCCCCAAGTACGTATTCACATGTGGATGCGGTTGCCCTAGGTTTTCAAGATTTTTTCTTCGAAAAATTTCAAAACAGAGCCTAAGTTTTTGATAGATTTCAAAAATGAAAAAATTAAAATTTGATTTCAAATTGGGGCCTTAAATTTTCCAAATACATTTCAATTGAGGATAGCCGGCCACTTTTTTCAGCTTAAGGCCCATTTTGAAATCAACTTTTAATTTTGTCCTATTTTAAAATCTGTTTTAGCAACGGCCAGCAGCCCCTGCTAAAAGCGGCCGATATAGTTTGGGTTTTTTTTTTTTTATTAAACGACTTAATACATAGAATGATTTGGAGCTTCTAGTTTGTTTTTTTTATACTCCCAACTAAGTCCCCTACGACCTTCTGGTTTGATGTAAGGTAACCAAATTCAATTCATAGAGTCTGAGAAGAAACTTAAGTTTGTTTTCTTTAAAGATATGGACATCCGGGTGAGAGGTGTGAGGTTCCTAACCAAGTGGAAAAGTGCAGTCAAAATTGTTAAATAATGTTCGAACTATGGCTGAAAAGTACATATGTGAAAAAGTTGTTCTGAATTTTGACCCATCTCGGTTGGTTTCGGCATTTTGACCATTTTGGCCGAAGTTTATATATGAAACTAAAGAGCATAGTTCTTTTTTTAATTTTATTTTAAATATATGCAAGGCCCCCAAGCTATATCAACTAGGACATAATTGCATGTGATGTCATGAGTTGAGTTAATGTTGGCCAAAACGGCACAAAATTAATAACTATGTTTCAAGGTCTCTTAAAATGTAGTTCAAAAGTGGAGGCATTATTCCAACTAAATTACTGCAATTGTCCTAAGCTTATCAAAAGGTATTATTCCATTTAGCTGTTTCTTTATATTTTTTCATTATTCAATTATAATGCTATTTATTGATCCCATTTCTAACTTTCGGTTATACCATCTACATCTCTACAGAGAATGGGAGTAGTTCAAAATACAACTCCGAGGCTTTTATTGAAGTTGAGGCCATAGAAAGGTGGACTTGTTGTGAATTTGACATCACTCATTGTGCACATCCATCAATTACAAGATCAACAAAGAAGCAACCACATACAAGAAGAGACATAGAAATTTATATGGTTCACCCAAGCAGGGCTACATCCACGGCACAGAGACGATCATCTTCACTATCACAAGTAAAATATACAGAGACTCTCACTCTCTCACATTGTCTCTCTTACGTAATGTGGGAACACCACGGGCAAGAGAGCTTTCACCTCTCCTCAACTGCGATATCTAAGGTTATAGACTATACACATATATAATCTCCGCTTTCTTAGCCACCAAGAAAGTTTTGGTATAATTACTAAAATACCCTTAACTTTAAACCGGTTACTGGCTAACCCAGTAGACCCATTCAGCTAAATCAGAATACAAGACATAAACCCAACAATCTCTATCTTTGCTTGGATTTCGTACAACTAGAGCCATTAGGAGATAGAACCGGCAATGTCTTCATGTACCTTGCCAAATAGTACGTCGCTGCACCGATGATGCAATCTTCTTCCTTCAACACTTTGACATGTTGAACTAGCACTTGAGCTTTGAGCAAAGTTCATCTTCTCGTCAAGCTCCACCTTGAATCCATTGACGAATCTAAATGATATCGATATCTGAATCACTCACTACCCTGCCACATCTTCAACATCACTATGAAGATCCAATCACAACAAGCATGCAAGCAAAACAGATCGGGAATACGAGTCTAAATGACTCCACAATTGCAGAACAACCTCTGCCACAATAGGCAAAAAGAGAAAACCGAACTACTTTCCACAATAGAAATTATATCAATTTACATGAGGGAGGAAATCAAGATTTCTCTGTTCTCCGAAATGAGAATACCTATAGCGGGGACTCTTATTGCACAAACACACCTTGTAAGCTTATGTTTGCAATATATAATGTTTAGAGATATTACTAGCATACATAGGGGTTTAGATAAAGGACCCAAACCTGATTATCGGTCAGATGCAAAAGGAGAGTTCATACCTGGATTTTCCAATGGAGTCAACCAGATAATCAGAGATCCACTGAGATCCCTATAAATAAGATGCTTCTTATTGAACTTTTTTTTTTTTTTTTGTTCTGCAACGCCATTGGAAGATTAAATAGGTATTGGAAATGAAATAAGCGTCTAAAATACATTGAACTGAAAATAACATTGACCTAGTCAAACCATTTTATGTCACTAAATTCCTAGACACAACAATAGTTACAAGTCACAACCATCCGTTACAGGTCCAAGACATGTTACCAATAAATTTTTAAAAAAAATTTATAGTCTATTGCATCTAACTTTTGCCTTATCCAAGACTATTAAAGGGTTTTCCCCGTACTTGGTTCCATATGCAACCTTCAACCCTTTAGGATCAACCCAAATCCGCCTGGTGTGTTCCTTGCATTTGCTAACTTCTCTACTGAATTTTTTAGTTTGAAAAGAGAAGAAAACCGGATCATTGCAACATCCTTTGAATGCAGGAAAATAAATCCTTTTCTCCTGTCCTACTACTGCAGTTGTAGACACAGATGTTAATCGATCGAGAAACAGAATATTGTCATCTAAGCTCTTCATCTTGATCCATACAAGCTTACGGTGATCAAACTGAAATACTTGAATTTTATTGCCGCCACAAAAGATTGATAGAAGCTCTCCATTGGACTCCACTAGATAACAATCATGCTTGCTTGAACACAGACCAGTTGAAGGACATTTAACATGGGTCAGATATGTTTGATCATCCCCGGAAGACAAAATGGCTAAAGTGCCTATCGTGCTCAGATGATACAAGGCCCCATCAAGATAAATGGGGCTATTGCAAACGATCTTATTTTCATAAAAATCTTCAAACATACCGTGAAGGGAACCACGACGTATGCTCCCCCACTTCGATACTTTCCAAGTCTTGTCGCTATGACAATATATATAGACGGTTACACAATCATATGAGCTGGTCCTTGTATAATGAGTCGTCCTTCTCAAAAAAAGGAAAACAACGCATTCATGAGATGTTGGTGGTGATGAAAATGATAGGCCAAAAGCTCCTTTCGTAGTGATGACAAAGTTGGATGGGTTGCTATTCTCATCCTTTAAGTAGCTGAAGAACAATTCAACGTTGGGCAGATTGATCTTCTCATTAGTTAAGGGGTTAAAAAAGAACAAGTCTGACAGATTCTTCCGAGACAACAACAACCAACCATCTTTAGAATAGTGGAATGTTGCATCTAATAATTCTGGGGTACGGGCAACAAAGACCTTCTTTAATGATGGATCATAGAACTTAGTTTTCCTATCTTCTACAAATAAGAGGAATGGTGTCTGAGGAAACCAGGTTGAAATTGCAGCCCTTTGCCATGACTTGCAAGTTGCAGTCATACGTACATGATCTGCCAGCGACAAATGCCGTATGACCAACATTAGAACTTCAATTGGGAGATCTGACCATATTTCATTTTCCACAATGTCACAAGTTCCCTGTTCTATATCTTTGGCAAGTGTCATCTTCTCCATAATGCTTGTTTCTTTGTCATCCATAAATAACAGACTTCCTACAAACAAGGCAGATGAAAAACATTGAGAGAGAGAGAGAGAGAGAGAGAGAGAGAGAGAGAGAGAGAGAGAGAGAGAGAGAGAGATTTCCCAACAGTCCAACACATATGACAAGTGTACAATTTAAGAGGTCTTGCATACCAAACATTATATATAGCATTGTGTACTTGAGTTGTAACGATATAACTTAGTGAATTTTATAAGAACTTAAAACAGTTTTCCTTTTTAAACTTTGAAGAGTATCTGGATATATGCAATAACTGCAGGTAACAGTGATGAAAATCATGATGATATAAATATATGATGAGACTTTTTATTCAACAATTATTCCCATAAGAAAGGTAAAGAGTTCACCGCAGAGATGAGTTTTCCTGCACAAATAGATTCATTAATTCCTAAGGGAAAGGCGCGATTAATAACGCATTAGGAAAACAAGCCCACACAAAATTAGTCTCACGCAGTTTTCCTCCTACAAGTTTGGATTCAAAGATTGCTGCCTTTGACCACAGAGATACATCATTATCCATTACAATCGAGACAAAATAATTACAACAAAGGTGATGAGTGTATTCTCCAAATATAGTGATTGTAATCTCCACTAATTCTGCTTGTAGAATGTTCTCCAGCCTGTACAATTCATTATAAGAATACAACAGAATGTCACTCTATCTTTATGTTGAGACAGAGAATCGAACTCATATACATTGTGTTTTGGGATCCACTTGTAATACAAAAATGTTACGGATTACTCCTTAGAGACATTATTCTAACCATACCACCATTTCTCTTCCAAGCCTCACCATCACTAGGGTGATTTACATATGTAAATATTACACATGCAAAGTGGTCACACAATCTTACATTTGTTTGCACCAATTTATACATGTGATGAATGAATGGTGGCGTGAAAATGGCATAAATAATACCATTTTTGTATGGAGATAGACATATTTGATTAGGTGGAAAAGTGGTTTACGCATGACACTATATTGAAGTTCAGGTTACACATGGTGATGTTGAAAAATTGAATTTAAATCCCTGATTGAGTTAAGATCCATTAATCAGATTTCTTTTTAGATTTTAATAGATCTAATTAATTCAACTACCAGACAATCAGTAAATCAAACCACAAAGAGAAGAGGCACAATTTTATATGTGGAAAACCCTACTGAGGAAAAACCATAAGTGCTTTTTTTTTCTAAATCAAGCTCAAATCAAGCACTATATAGAATAAAGGCTATAAAAGTCTTACAGAAGATCCCCAATTGGTGACTCAACCTATGGACTGCAACAATCTTACAAGTAACTCACCATACAGTACTTTAACCATGCTTGATTCACACGGCCTTGAAAGCTCTTCAAGACAAATCTACTCAAGAAAAACAAAAAATCTAACAACTAGTGCAATAACTTCAGCACAAATCTCTTTCAAAATGCTCTATGGATGTTAAAGAATCTCTCCTATTGATTTCCTATGGATAGAATTGGGAGAGAGATGATTTGTAGAGTGCCAAAACCTCTTTTTCAAGCCCTTTTATCGCAGGTCTCCTATAGGGTTAGTGTTTTAGGTTTCCTTTGAGAAATTTTGTTTAAAATACTCAAATCTGCGATTGACAAGGGCATTCGAATGTACTATTGGATGTTCGAACATTTACCCTCTTAACTAATTTCTTTAAGCAGAAAAAATAGTCTGAAAAACACATTCTGTCTCGTGCATAAGAACCTATGTTTATGTGTTCAAATGCATGGCATTTTCGAAAATAAAGATACCACAATTCTACAAACCTCCGAAGGCTATAACTTTTTCTTTTTAACTCCAATTTATACAGTCTTGGGCTCCACGTACATCTACTCAATATGAGTTTTCCAATGGTATGTAGCTTGTCATTATCCAACATGTGGATTTTGATATATGACTATTTTAATCCAAACACTTTCATATAAATGACCCAATGAAACATGCAACAGTCCAATCTAAAAAAATTAAAAAAAAAAATACTGCTCAATTTTTTCCTAAGTTTTGTCCAACCCAATGAGTATACCAACACTCAAAACCTTACAGATGCTCAACCCACATGGGGTCAAAGCCCACCAAATTTTTTGTGGGCCACAAATTCATGATCCAGACCTTGCACCTTCTTTATGTTGAAAATAAATATGTTGTAAGATATATCTTCACTAACTCTTCCTGGATTTCAAGAAATTTTGGAAAAAGGGTATGAGAAACCTCATGCAAAAGTTTTAATTTTCAACACTTCAATGTACTTCGAAAGCATGATCCAAGTTGCTCATCTTCTTTAAATGGCTAAAAATGAATAGGAGGTAAAATTTTTCGTCTTAATTCTTCATGAATTTTAAGAAATTTGTGAAAAACTTTCCAAAAAAAACCCAAATAACATTTAAAACTGTTGGAGACGTTCTATTAAACATGTGAAAATGGTGATTTTGAGAAACATTGTATGAGTTTCATAGGCATAACACATCTTACGTAAATGTTACATATTAAACAAAAATGTTACCTGGCATACTCTAGGGAAGGGTTTGGATTGAAACATTGCAACTGACCAAAACACGAAAGACTGTCTCCAAGATACTCACAAAGCAAATAGGAAAAAAAAACTCAGAAAGAAAATCCAATCTTTATTGAACTTGGAGAAACCTCATCTTTTCTTACTACTTTACTTTCATAAATAGCTATATAGCTATATATGAAAGCTATACAGAGCACCATTTATTGATTTTTTTTATTTTTTTCTGTCCATAGTTCCCTAAAATCTCTCCCTCTGCCCACCTATCCTCTCTCAAATCTATTTGATTTTCTCCCCTAAATTGGCTTCTATAAAATCTCTCCCTCTACCGGTTTTTTAAATCACTTCTTAAAATCTCCCCCTCTACCCACTCATCATCTCTCTCAATTTACTCCCCCAAAAATCTCAGTCCAAGTTAAATTGCTCCCTCTAGCCATGTTTGTCTATCCCAACAAAAATCTCTCCCTCTACCAACCATTTCTCTTAATCCATATCCTAAAATCTATCAATGACAAAACCATTAATGAAATAACATTTTTGAAACCCAATATCTAAACGACTTCTACTATTTAGGCCTATCATTCTAATCTCTCTCTTCTTATCATTTAAAATTAAATTTCAAAATTTACCTCACGCATGAAATTTAAATTTAAGCTTAAAATTTCTTAACATGCAAAATACAAAAATTGGATTGAGCAATTGTAAAGTATTTTAATGGCAAGGGATCGGGTTTAGTTATGGTGGGACCCATTACCATGGTTAACATGCAAATTTTAAAATTTTGACTGAGCAATTGTAAATTATTTTAATGGCAAGGGATCGGATTTAGCTGTGGTGGGAACCATTGCCATGGTTAACATGCGAAGTTTAAAATTTTGAAAGATTGTAAAGTATTTTAACGGCAAGGGATCAAATTTAGTTATGGTGGGACCCATTGCCTTGGTCAAGAAAGATTTGGATCGTGAGATGAAATTATTATAGCCAAGCAGCGGATTGTATTTCAAGTATTTTATTGACCTACTAACGTGACATAGGAATTTTATGATATGCCTTCTTCTTTTTTCTTTTTTTTCTTTTTTGTCATCGAATTGTCTGTCAAAGTTAGCCAAACACCTAATTTTTAGGTAGGTAGATTTTATCATAGTGAAGCATAATTTCAAGTATTTCAATGGCCCACTCACATGACAAAGGAATTTATGGTATGTCTTTTTGTGTGTGTGTGTGTGTATGTGTGTGTCATTGAATCGTCTATCTTTAGCTCTTATCTTATGCAGTACTAATAAAGATAATATTTTTTGGATGTTTTTTTCATCAAATGGTCTGTCTTTATTTCTTCGATTTTTTTTCTTTTGTTTTTGAATAAAATAATCAAAATGCAATCTCTTTTATTCTTTGCATCTTGGCATTTGTATTCCATTAGTGTTTGATTAATTTTCTACAAATCAGCTGGACTCTTTAGATTCAAATCACCTAAAAATCATGATTTTTTATCCAAATAAGATGTACTCTTTACAGTATGCACAACTCTATTTATAAAAAAAATTAAAAAAAGGCTCATTTTCTTATAGAAATTTATATTTTATCCACAATGGGGCGTATCTATATGAAATGAATATTTTAAGTTTGCTATAAAGTTTAAATAAATTTAATTTTTTTCCTCAACCAATCAAATTGGATTGAAAATTGAAGTAAAAATTTATCTGTATTATTAGGCCTAGGCTTTGCACAGGCTTCTGTTGCTAGTTTCTACATAAAAGCCTAATTAAAAGTCAAGAAATATCTGTCTGCTGAAATTCTAGAGGAAAGAAAATCCTTTTTGCATCAAATGAGTTGTCTACTCATTTGGGTCTGAAATTCTCGCTATGGGTTTGATTGGATAGGTAGTTGGGTTGGCCCACTTGTATCATATTTGAACATCCTTAAATCCACACCAATAGAAGCACATGTATACATTCATAAGAAATCAATCTTATTCTAAACAAAGATATATATGTATATTTAAACAATCCTATAAGGACAGTCCTTATGGTCCTTAAGGACCATTTTTCACCGTTTTAGATAGTGCGGCCCACATTACTAGCCATCCAAATGGATAACGCACATTACTCCCATGAATTGTACACATCCACCAATTTTTGACCCCATTTGAATAGATTGGACTGTTAAATCGACTACATATTCATCCGAATTAACTTCATATATATTTATCTATATAAACATGAGTATGTAGTCAATCCAACGGTCTAATCTATTTGGATAAGACCAAAAATTGGTAAATGTGTGCAATTCATGGGCATAATGTGCGTGATTCATTTGGATGGCTTACAACGTGGGCCGCACTATTTAAAACGATAAAAAATAATCCATAAGGACCATTCTTATAGGACCATTTTTCATATATATATATATAGAAAACTTCATTTATATATACGTGTGTGTCACTCTAGAATTCAACTGAGGAGGGCAGTCACGGATTCACTCCACAAAGAAGATAGAGCTGAAAACCTTAATCTTGGTATAACATTCTAAGCTGAAAATCTTACTCTTGGTAAAAACATTCTTAACTATATTATAATGGCTGGTTATGTAGGACATATATGGTTTTTTTTTCTTTTTTTTTGGTCTTTATAAAAGGATGAAGAATCCCTTATTACAAATACTCGAATATTTTAACTATATCCTACTATAGATAGGACACTAAAAGTCATGCTAAAAACACCACCGCTTGGGACTATTGATTCATGAAAGTCACAAGGACTATAGCCTTTTGATGCAGCAAAAGAGCCCCTTACATGCTAACCAAGGCCCACAGCCCAAAGCCCATAATCAACCAGCCTAATGGTTTTACTAGTCACTCAAGTACTAAATTTTCACATGTCCATTCATAAGGAAGAAAATCCTTTGGATGCCTGTGTCAAGTACTAAATTTTCACATGTCCATTCATAAGGAAGAAAATCCTTTGGATGCCTGTGTCAATCTATCATAATATCCAATAATAGCTTCTAGAAGGAAGTAAATTAACTTCCTAGGAATTGATTTACTCATTTGCTGGCTGGCTGTTTATTTTCCATGGAAGGGAAGATTATATGATGCTTTTTGAAGATTTTGACCTTTGTTTCCTTAGTTTTTAGCCATTGGGGATAGGAAAGCATACCTTAGAATTCATATGAATTTAATTCTATGAAAATAAATGGGCACAGCTACGACACCCTGACACGGATATGAGTACGGACAGTAATATAGGGATCAAGGATACTACCCGACACTTTTGAAAATTTATGATATAGATATGGATACGGGTGTCTTGATTTTTTTTTCCTTCAATTCACCTTTTGAATTAATTAAGTTAACATTGTTTATGTTCCATTATATAACATTTTCTATATTTATAAGCAAGAAAGTTTAAAGAATTATATAAAATACTAGACTTGTTTTCTAAGATATTATTAAATTATACTCTAAAAGTATTAGTGTAGTATCAAGTACCAACACATGTATCTTTTTGGTCCGTTACATTAGGCTTGTACAAGTGTCATGGTCTCATAGTTAATTAGTTTTGATACAGAATAAGAGTTGGAAACTTGGATTATGCAGAATTTGGTGATAAATCCTCATGAGTCTAGCTCTCCTTTGAGGAAGACTCCAAAGGCTTGGAATCTTTAAGAAGGAATTCTGTAGATTCCTCTCCATAGATTAAACTGATCTCATATAACCCCAAGGATTCAAAGAAACTAGACTTAATTAAACCCCATAAAGTCAATACTTGATTCCTTTACTGAATCTGAAAAGCAAACTCCTTCACAGTAGGAATAGAACTCTTGATGCTGAACAAACTGTGACTAGATAACAAACCCCAAAAACTGTAACAGTTTGCTCAAAAAGGACCTTGGAGAATTAAAGCCTTTAAGTCCACGAACGACTTCCATATCTACTGATCAGGCTCTGTAGCTATCCCAAGCAAATTACAAAAAAATAAAAAAATAAAAAAAATTCACGACATGAAGAAAACCCGTAGCAAACAATGATGATGATGATGATTGATGATGATGAGCATTTAACCTATTTACCCAGTCATATCATGTGGATTAATATCTAAAACTAATAATTAATTCGTAATATACTCAGATGAACCCATCGATTGAAATTGATTACACGAGAAATCGATGGTTAATGTGGTTGGGATCGTTGGTGGGTTATTGTTATGATAATGCTTTTGATAACTAATCAATTGAAAGAGGAAGAATTTGAAGGAGAGATGAAGAAATTTAGACACAGCCATGTTTCTATTACCACTCAGATGAAGCAGACATGATATGGAAAGGATATAACTCACAGCGACAGGAGAGAGATCAGAAATCAGAGAAAAAAAAGAGAAAAGTAAAAAGAAGAAAACGTACCGTTTGCATGGGAAAGAAGGTTCGTCATGTGAGGCAGCAGTGAGAGGGAGATATTCGATCACATATATAATGAATATATAAAGGAGAAAAGTATCCGGATCCGGATCCTATCAGAGGACCGCAGCCCCCGAGGGATAAAAATAGAATTCCTAATTTCCTTTCCTACTTGAAATATGACTGGACTTCCTATGGTAACAGGATTTTTTACTTCAATTGCAAGTGAACTCACTCCCTTTTATTGGAAGTATACAAATTTCACTTCCACAGAAGTTTCTTTTTTAACTTTTTGATTTTTGATTAGAACTACTTTTCCTCTCTCATATTCAGTTGTTTTCAAATTGGGTCTTTTTTTCATATATATATATATATATATATACACCTCTTAGGATGTGTTTGAAAGCAGGATAAGGAGAAATAAGTTGTGGGATAAGTAACTTTTTGCATCCTATCTGATTTTCTCTTGTTTATTTGCATTTTTAGTGCTTGGGATTATATTATCTTAATCTCGACATTACAATGAATTAATATCTAGTATGGAAGCTTAAATAATCTCACCTGGAAGGTGGGATAACTTGGGTTTCCTTTGAATTGGGGGTGAGATTACACTTTTAAGGTCTTTTTGTCCCTTGCCCCTCATATATCTGGGTGTAACCAAATATAGGATTAGATTCATTTATGGGATAAATAGAATCACATCCAATGCAATAATACCATTAGATGGGCTTGAATGGTTTCAACTATCCAATTTTACAAAAAATTTATCTCGCTTCCAAACACATTCTTACGGTTTTAAAAATATGTAACTTGGTTTATGTGGTTTCAATAATTGTTAATAAACATTTGTCTTTACACTTTAATACCTACTATGTCCCCAAAATTAGACTACCCAAGGAGAAAGACTTCATCAAATTTTTCATAACATTGCTCAAATACTAGACTTAAATAATAGAGGGAAAAAATAAATTATTAAACTTTATAATTCTCTCTTGTAACAACAAATCCCTCATGTAAGTCCATATGGATCCTATATTTCAATTCATCATAAGGACAAATGTTTCCACTTACATTATGAATTCCAAAATGATGAAAATTTGAAGGCAACCAGGGTTTTGTTGTTTTTATCTATTGTGAATAAATAATAGAGATCCATTCCCAACTCAATTCCATAAATCTCAGGTTAATCAGCCCATTATAGAATCTATTATCATTATGTTTAGCGTCTTCACATAAAGCACATCCTGAGATTTCGAGGCTCAACATAGGTTTACGGATCACCTATTGTATTATACACAAACAAGATTCCATACTTTTACTTTTTTCTAGTTCATTCCATTAAAATATATATGAAAATATGAACCCAAGTTATAGATGAATTCGCCAAGGTCCTTTATTCCTCAAGGTTTATTTGGTCCAACAAAAACACTAGGGTCCGGTATAGACTCAGCATGTTCATCATTTATGAGGACAATATGGATATCCAAAATAATGTATTAAAGGCTCTTTGACCCAATTATCAAATCTCAAGAATCAATGTGCCAATCCTATCCAAAAAAAAAAAGCAAAAAAAAAAAAAAAAAAATTCAATGTGCCAAACTAAAAAATCAATGTGCCAAACTATCTCCCTACACCCCCATATTTTAATGCAAATAAAGTAACATTTTATGCTCATCCAAAGCACATAGAGGTGTGATACGAGTTGTCCTATATATTCAAGATCTAACATAGAATAATTGACGACCAAAGTGGCTACATCACATAGGCCAGGCCCCGTTAAACTCAGAAGGGATCTTATGATATTAATCATAATCTAGATCAAATGAAATTTGTACACAACATGAAACATCATCATCTTCATGAGTCATATAGAAAAAAAAATTAATTATAAAATAATATGGCATGGTTGTGTGACAACCAAAACCATGATTTACTCATATGAATAAAGAAGATGATGGGCCATCCAAAATTTTATATTTGGAAAATAATCCTATGAGAACTATTTCTCACCACTGTTTTTTGAGAAGTTTAGGTGAGGCCTATGTATCACCCAATCCAAGTCTTTTAATACACATGAACCCCCCCGATAGTCACAGATTCCAAGTTTCGGTCAGACCCGAATTTAGTGGACCTTTAGATCGGTTGTACACCAATCCGAATAGACTAAATTTATAGGCCACGGATGAAGGGGTTAGGGACACTTATTTGGGGATTCAATGTACCAAGATTGAGTACATTGAATTGCAGAAAAAAATTTGTACCATTACCCTGAGCATTGTACCAATTGAAAACCATGTATATTCAGCTCCTTGAAGCTTCACATCTTCTTATATCCCCTATGAATTCAACTTTCTCCCCCTTTTTATTCATAATTGACAAATAAAAAATGTCAACATGGAGCATATTTGTTAATCAGGATCCAGCAGTAAATCCCCCTCAATTGTAACTCTCCCTTATTTGCATCTTCGTAACAGCACTGAGGTGGGAGCTTGATCGTTTTTTATTAGGGGCTTGAAGTCTTTAGTACCCACACTTGTGAATTAATAACTTTCACATAGTGTGTATCAAATCAGTAGGCAATTCAGACTTTCTCACCCAGATGGCTCTTATTTTGATTTTTGGTGGAACCAAGTTCTTCCTCCATTGCTTATTTTTCAGTAAACCTTTTTCTTATTGCAATGGGACGAATGTGTCTTTTAATTTCACAGTGATGACAAGTGATTACACATGCAGAATGCGATATATTCTTCTTCTTTGTACTACCATAACATAATTTGTACATACAACATGTGAAGTAAAATATGCATTACTTGAAACATTAACAAATTTACCTTTAACCTTTGAAGTAAATGCACCTATATCATAACCAAGACCACCTATGTCATTAGGCCTTCTCTGAATGCTCCGGATGTCTTCAATAATTTTCGAACTAGTGTTCATCTTTTTTAGATAAGCTTTTGTAAAATCTAACTCAAACAATACAATCTTCAGTTTGTCATTTAAATCTTTTTTTTCAAATTAGCAAGTATTCAGGTCCGTCTTTAAGGTCTCAATCCCTTGTTCATACTGTTGACTCTTAGCAGTCAACTTATCAGCCATGGAGTATTTCTGATCTTCCAAGAGTTAAACCTTTGCATGTACATATTGTAATTTAGCCTCGAGAGAAACAATTTGATTTTTAAAAGCTTGCCACATGTGTGCAATCTCATTCCCAAACTTAGTTAGCGTGACAAACTCTTCATGGAATGTGTTATACTTCACTTCCCAATCTGTCTCTTTATCAACGCCTCATCATTATCACTATCAAAACTACTATTAGAAGAAACATATGAAGACCTAGCTATGAAAGCCATATAATTACCATTGACCATATTAGACTGATCACGCCCAAGCTTTTTTCCATTTTATTTTTTTTCTTCAGAAGAATTATAGTCCCAGTTCAAATTAAATGCCTGTTTCTTTGACTTCACCTTTAGGTTTTTACAATCACATGCAAGATGATCATAGCCGTAGCAATTAAAGCATATAACTCCTTTTAAATTACTCTTCTCAAATATGGATTCCTTCAAATCAGAATTGCTTCCTCTTCTCAAATCTTTTGAATTTCATCAAAAACAAAACAACCTCCTTGGAATCGATTTTCTTAGAGTCAAAATCAAAGTCTCTCTCAAATTCTTTTCAACTCTCTTTCCTGATTCTTTGAAAGCTTTATAAGTAATACCCTTCACCTCAGATTTTCATTTATCCAAATGATTTACTTCAAATGTCTGAAGATTTTCAATTAGTTGGTTTACCGAATGGATTTCATGATTTTTGTTTTCTTCAATTGCATTAACCTTTAAATCAAACCTAGTAGGTAAAGACCTTAAAATCCTTTAGACAATTTTATCTTCCCGGACTTCATCACGCAAATTAAGAATAGAATTGACAACATCAGTCAGCTTTGTTATAACTCATCAAAGGTCTCATCCTCTTCAATCACAATAATTTCAAAAGTTTTATTTAATTTCTGCAATTTTGATTGCTTCACAGTGTCTGTACCCTCAAACACGGTTTGTAAGACATCTCTTGCTTTTTTTGCAATCTTACATGGGAAAATCTTACGAAACTATTTAGCAATCACTCATTATATATACCATTCATAGCCTTATTATTGCAATTAGAGAGATGCTTCTCATCTATAATCCATTGAGCTTTTATTTTAGGAACAATTTGTCCATTAGTAGTAATTGTAGGTTTGGCATAACCATCCTCAACAACACCCCACACATCATCATCAATGGACTAAACAAAGTTAGTCATCCCCTGCTTCCAATATGCATAATTAAAACAATCAAACAAGGGAGACTTAGTTGTTGATGTACCTTTTTAATTTAGTTGGAATGTAGAAATCACAAAGGATCAAACACACAGTGATTTGGGTGAACTGGCATTTGATACCACTTGAAGGTTTTGTGGGATTTTTAGAATGCAAAATAATCAAACAATATGTATACACAGCAGAAATTAAATCAATCAAACACAGGCACACACTACAAAAAGGAATGATTTTACCGTGAGAAACTCCAGCCAGGTAAAAAACTACAAATCCAACCAGGATCAACTATAAAGAAAAATTAAGCAATTACAAGATATACTCACACTCTTTTCGCAGTTTAATTAAGGACTGAGTTCTTCTTGCTGCACCTCCTTTTGCTCACAAGTACTCCTTTGCCGTGCACTACTATTTACTTAATCAACTCGCACCTTGAACATAAAAGATGGCCTTAAAACTTCTACAAGAGATGTAGAAGCAATTGCTTTCTAGAATAAAGCTTTAACACTTCAACTCTCAATAAAAGTTCTAAAAAAGATGATCTTCAAAGTGTAATCTTCACCTAGATTAATGAGATCTATATCTAGGGTTAAAAGAGAACCTCTTTAAATAACCTCAATTTCGTGCGTCATAATAGTAATCTATCTAGAAAAAAAACTGGCACAAAACAGAAAACTCTCATTTAAAAAAGGAATAGTAATCCCGCACGTCAATGGAAAAATTTCCACCATCCGATTGACCAATTTGAGCTTCTGTCTCTGATCTGATCAATCGAGTAGGCCTTGATCGATTTTCGCAGATTTTCTTCTCTTTAGCTCTTCTGTCTACTCGAACCATAGTTCATCCATAGAATACAACTCAATGAATCTAAAGTTTTGTCTAACCTATTAATTAGCCAACATACAAAAATCCTTTCACCTTCTTTCACCACATATGTATGAAGAGTTATTATTCCCATTCTGAACATAAATGTCTGGAACCCAAATGAATATCCAACACATCTAACTTTTACCAGAATGATATCTACAAGTGACCTATATGCCTAGCCCATTCTTTGTCTCCAAATTGTTAGGACCCATCATGTCTATTATATCTTAATCATCCACCCTTCTATAGAGCTCATTGTTCACATATTTCACCAATGGCCTCATACGTGGAAAGATTAGTCCGATCTAATGGGTATCTTGAGCTATAGAAAGGGTTGGGCACGAAACGGGCTGGGGAAAAGCATTCCGCTACACTCATATATGCAGGTCAGGCTTACGTAAAGTCAAAGCCCTTGGATTTTTCGGCGGGCCTACAATACTAAACCCATTCCCTACCTTTAAGGGCTAGTGCTGGGCAACAGGCAAATGAAATGGTTTTTTCAATATTATTTTGTATTATAAATTTTCTATCCCATGATGCTAAACCTCATTTGTTTGAGCTACAAACTAGCGAAATGCAAAAATCAATATTTTTATACAAATTCTAAAAGAATGCGAGAAAAACGTTATTGTCCTTATTTAAAAATATTATTTAAGATTAAATAAATAAAGTAATTTGTTGGTATTGTCACATGAAATTAGGACATGGAAAACACTATTAAATACCATAGCACAATTGCAATAGTTGCATTGTTTAAATAATGTATCTGGTTTTATTTGTTACTAGGCTATTAATAAAATTATTGTAGTTGAAGTTTTACCAATTGTATCATTTTTTACTAGTTCATGTACTATATTTTTTTATAAAGTAATAAAATGGACCATCAAATCATGTTTGTTAATTCTCATACAATTCAATTAGATTTATTTCAAATAGGCATTAGACCTTTTCCAAAAAAAATAATTTAATATGTGTGACTCAAATAAATATTAGACCACACTTAAACTAGCATTAACGATAATGCGTAATTCTTTAAAATAACACAATTTGAATTTATAACAAAGCAATTAAACTTTGATTGCTGAATATGAATTGATGCATGAGTCATAGGCTTTAACTCCATATGTGAGTCCATTTGAATGAAATAAAAGTCACGAAGCGAGGAGATAAAAAGAAATAGGTATCGATCAATGGCTAATGGATAAAACTGAACCCCACTCAGTGATGTAGTTGAACCAAGCATACTGTTCAAAAGAAAACGTAAAATTAAACATATGTATAATATTGTGATCTATGGGGATCGCCAAAAAAAATCTCTTATTATTATTTGAAAAAATATCAAGTTCATTATTAATTGCTAATTAGAGACGTTTACCTTTTTTTTTGTAAAAATCTCTATATATTATATTAGACATATTAATAAAGAAAGGCTGGATCAATCCCCCTTAGGCTTGTTAAGTCAAGCCCTACCTCGGCCCTTAAAATTGTGGGCTTTTTAGAATTTGGCCGTACCCTACCCTTGGGTGTTAGGACAAAAAACAAAGCACTCGCTTTGAGGCGGGTTGAGCCAGATGGGCCCCCTTGTCAAAGGGCAAGATTGACAACCCTATGGGTATCACTATCATGTGGCTCCACTTAAAGATGCCAACATATATCTTATTAGTTTGAGGTTTTGACCCATAAAAATGGGGTTTTTTTACCCTTCTTAGGTTCGAAATTCATAATGATTTCAAATTTGGTACCCAATCTAGGGCTCATTTATCTTGAGGGAAGAATCCAGCCTAAGTGGAATCCTTTCCTATTTTCCTAGGCTTTTGAAAGCCATGGAAACAACAGTCCATGATTGTCTTTTTTATGCATTCGATGTCGCAACGAAACGAAGCCCGATTCCTCATAGTCGGTGTCGTGTACCTAATGTGCTCGAGTTTGGTGCAACCATATTACTGCAATGGAAAATAATCTCTTAGTTACATTAGTGAAGAAGATTCTTCATAGATGGGCTACACTTCTATACTTATAAAAACTTAATTTCATTCATTAGATGGGGTGTGCCTACGGAGTCAATCTAATGTTTTCTTAATGAGAATCACTCAATGAGTGGCTTGTGATCGATTGTCATAATGTGTAAAAACTTAATGAGCTTCTATTACAGATCTCCTGCCCCCACAAAGTGCAGAGCGAGGCAACTGCCGACTGTGAGCCAAGCAAATGTATGGAGTCAAATCTGATCGGGTAGACTTTGGTCTCTTTGTGGAGAGACATGATAAAAAGAAAACTACAGCTGCGTCAAGACTTTTTCAACCAAATATTTGAAGCACAAACATGATAAAGATTGAAATTGAAACTATTTACGATAAATAACTAAGAAACTGTCAATGGTTGATTGATATATGTACTCCGACTACATCAGACTTTCTCTACTAAAATTAATTGCATATCTTTTCTGCCAAAACTAAACACGAAAGTCTTCTCTATCCCATCCCATCTGATCCATTCCTCGTAGTAGTCCCAACTTAATAAAGCATACATCTCAAACGCGGGATGTAGCTCGTTATACTATCATAGTCATGGATGAAGTTCAAGTTCTCATTTCTTCAGAGTTGTGTATTATAGGTCCAGCACTTGCTCCGCCTCCACCCTTATATGAAGAAATAAAACAAACTTCTTGTAAATGCATCTTAGCAATAAAGAGAATGAGAAAATATCAACACACATGATTCTCGAATTCAACTTCACTATAAATTCCCTATCCAAGAGGAGCACATCGAATCAGTGGTTTAGATAATTTAAAAAAATAAAAACTGGGGTCCATTTTTGCGATGTTGGCAAGAGGCATGAACAAGCTTGCTAGCTAGGCAGTAGGCCCATCAAAGGGCCGAGCCTGGGTTGGCCAAAGCCCTTGAAGGGCTTGCAGCACTTAAGCCCTTACCCTACCCTCAAGGGCAAGGGCTGGGCTTAGGACCCGAAAATAAGAATTTCAATTTTAAGTTATTTAGCATTGTCATCAAGATTCAAGTATCAATCTATCAAGATTCAAGTATCAATCTAACATTCACCCTCCTTTATCCAAGCTTAAGACCAACAATGGTTGCAATAAAACAAGCACGCTGTAGTTAAAAAAAATTTTGATTGAATGATACAAATTAAACTTTCAATAATTCAGTCCTCTTTCAATACATCTAATAAATAATCTAATGCATGAATATAATCATTTTCACTGTCACTATGTTTCTCAGTACATAACCAATTCTATGCACAAACTAACGCATCTACTGCTGTTGATTTTAAACAAGTCTTATATAGGTTAAGTATCTTTGTTCAAGTGCTAAATGCAGACCCAGCAACAACTATGGAAATAGAAATAACTAAAATATCATGAGCCATATTTGATAAAATTGGATATTTTCTTGAATTTCTTTTCCACCAATCTCATGTCTCTAATATAGTATATTGTTCTCTAGAGTCTTTCAACTAATAATCTAATTCAGTTTTTCCTTAATTGCTATTTTTCTTGTTATTTTCTTTTAAATACCAAAAGAGTTCATCTTTACCATCATCATATGATAGCATATTACTTGGTTCAACTTCATTCTCTAAATTAGATTTATTACCTAATCACCTACAATACTCCTCAAAAATATTTATAAAAAAGTTTAAGAGTTTCATTTGTATGTATTCTTGTATATTCAATTAATGCATATCTTGTAATAAAAATAATTAGACTATATATATAATTATAAAGGTGGAATATAAGGGCTGGGCCGGGCCTGGCATTGTCCTAGCCCAACCCTCAATAAATTTTGTCCTAACCTAGCCTTAGAGCTTTTTGGAAAAATGACCCCCAACTAAGGGGCCTTTTAAGGGCCAGGCCCCCTCGTCAAAGGGACGAATTGAGAGGACTATTGCTAGGATATAGAAGGTTGTATACGCCCCAGCTAACTGTGATCCAATCCACACATGCAAAATGGCATGACCTCTTGGATTTATCGTCTGCAAAATATAGTTGGATCTGATTGGTATAATGTGAGTCCACTATAATTTAAGACAATCTTCTATCATGACCCTATTCACGTGATCTCACAATGACTGATATTTAGATGGCCCACCTTGAGATTTAATTTAATTGTCAATCAAATGCCATTTTGGTAATAAAGAGTCAGTTTATCATACAAGTAGACTCTATATAGTCAATAAGTGAACATTTATCTAAATATACTTCAAAAATTCATACGTACATAGATGTTTAACTAAATATACAACTAGTTTAAGGCAGGGGAATCACAAAATCAATTTATAGATACTTCCTCACATTTTTGTTGAAGAGCTATATGGATTTTCTTTTTAATTAATTGTCTTACAATATGAGTTTATGTTTCGATGATTACACAAATGGGTTTATTATTCAATTAATGCTTGATTTTAATTTATTACTCAATTTGCTGGTAGACTTAACCCATGCATCACAGGGGATGTCATATATACCTTTAGGGGAACAGATTATTTCAAGAACAAAACTATAGGTGAGATCCATCTCTATGATAATGGAAATCATTTCTTTTATGTTAGTATAAGCCATAGAAGATAAATAGTTCAAGGGTGCGCCTGTGATCATCAGCTTCTCAGAGGGGACGTCATATACACCTTTAGGGGAACAGATCATTTCAAGAACAAAACTGTAAAATGTGAGATCCATCTCTATGATAATGGAAGTCATTTCTCCTATGGTAGTATATAACCCTTCTAAGATAGTTAATTCCAGGGGCCGGCTGTGATTATCAGCTTCTCACAGGGGACGTCATATATACTTTTACGGGAACAGATCATTTCAAGAACAAAACTGTATAAGGTGAGATCCATCTCCATGATAATGGAAGTCATTTCTTTTATGGTAGTATATAAGCCATGTAAGATAGTTAATTCAAGGGCCGGCTGTGATTATCAACTTCTCTTAATTAGACCATATGAATGTTTGGATGCATACTATTTATTATGCCACCTTCCTTTCAGATCTGTACCATCCACCATTAAATAATCCCAATTAGATGCTCGCATCAATTCTATTTTGTGATGGCATTAGTTTCTTAATCAGTTTTAAACTCTCGTAGACAATGGAGTTATTGTCACTTACAAATATAGATTATGAACTTATGAAATGCATTCCTTATAATTTCTTAAAATAACAAGTAACTAATAACCATCCATTTGACAGGGTCTATTATTAAAAATATAGATTATGAAATTATGAAATGCATTACTTCATAGTTTCATAAAATAACAACTAATAAACATCCATTTGACCATCACTTTGTATTTATATCTACCCCTTTAGGATACCAACATAACAAGTTACTCTGATTTTACCATCACTTACTATTTATATCTACCTTTTTAGGATGACAACATAACAAGTTACTTTTGATTTTACCATCACTTAATATTTATATTTACCCCTTTAGGATACCAACACAACATTTATTCTGATTTTACAATCACTCACTAGTTATATCAATCCCCTTAGGCTACCAACATAATAGTTACTCTGATTTTACAAATTTGGATTTTGCACTCCAGATAGATGTTGGGATAATCTGATTTTCATGCTCCTTATAACTTGCATATTCACCATCAGATATATAAATGTTATTTACATTTTGCCCTGTCACAATCTGGAAAAAAAACATATAACATCAGTTACTATAGCAATATATATTTTTATTGGCATTACTATAAAAATATTGTATTCAGTCGCTACATTAAGCGCAACCCGTGGATTCAACCCGTTAAACTTTATAATGAGAGAGATTCAACCATTTTGTGGATATAAGAGCATAAATAATTCAACACAATACTTATGGGGCCCACAAGGGCCCATGTCAATCATAAGGAAACTGGAGATAGAAATCATTTTCATTGTCTTGTTTGGCCACCAACCACAAGTGAACATACTAACATGGTTACCAATAAATCCCATACATAGGGACATTCATGTTGATCTTTAAAATTTTTAAGAGCTAAATGTTACAAAACGCTTTCACCCATACTCTGGTCTAATGCATGCTATAATTAAAATGCATAAAATATGAACAGAACACACATAACAAAAAACAAAAAAGAAAGAAAGAAAAGAAAAGACTTTGAAAACAAAAAAGTAATGATACTTTCTAACAAAAGAATCATGATGAAAACGAATTCGATTTGATATTATAAACTATGATATCTACGTATACAATAGATATTATATAGGGCAGTTTCAAATAACGACTTAAGTTTTTGTCTCATTTCAAGAAAAAACACAAGTTTCTAAACATCTCAAATTAGTTTCTAAATTTTTCAAGAAGTTTTCAATTAAAAACATTCATCCATTTAAAGCTACTTTCCTATAATTTTTTTCTTTACATTTTGAAAATACTTAGATTACCCTTTATTGAAATGAATTCTTCCTTCAAATCCTCTATATTTCCACATTTCCTTCTCTCGCATCCTCACAATGATTAAGGACAACTAGCATCCTTGCGCTGATCACTGGTTGATGAAGGTATGTCATGGCTTTAAATGATTATTAATTTTGGTATTTTAAGAAAATTAAGGGAAAAAGTTGTCAGAAAGTACTGTAAGGCTCCAAATGTCCTTAATTGAAAGTTTACTGAAAACTTAAGGACTAATTTGAAGTTTTTAAAAACTTGTCTCCTTTTTTTTAAATAAGGCAAACGTAAGGGCTTATTTGAGATTTTCCCTATTAATATAATAATAAACACATGCAAGGCATCTCTACATAGAGATGGCTGTCAGTGGCTTGTGCCAACCTAATGATCCTTCTTCGATCTAAGGATTAGAGCCATGTTGCAGGTATATGGGCATTACTTGGTTTACTTTTTGGTCAACTTAGATGCATCATTCCCATACTCACTGCTGGTACTTTTTGGCATAGAGGGTTCTGTTAATGTTGATTTGATGATCCAACATACTCAATTTGGATTTAGTCAGGAGATATGAGACGATCATGAGAAAGATCTCTTTACAATCTTAAAAAAAACACTATACTTATGTTGGGTGTGCCGATATACAGTGCACATCTAATGACCATAGGAAACATACATTTAGAACAAATTTGAACCATTTGCAAACATCATATGGAGTTGACGTTTTGTCATCATTCAGTGCTTATATGCATACATTTCACAAAGAGGATGTTTTATTTATAAAAATGTCTCAATGTTTTGTTACATCTAACTTCCTAAATCAAAATTGAATAGAATAAAGAGGTCATACCGCCACACATATGGAGATTGGTTACATTATTTGAGACTGAAATGGGATGCAGTTCATAGGCATATCAATCTATTCAAGGTGTGAGGATAACAGATTGATATAACATTGTTAGTTGATGAATATAGGGTATGTTACTGACAATAAACTTGACTAGTTAGAAGAATTCAACTAAACAGAGTTAGAAGAATTCAACTGAACAGTCATTTTCTATTATGTTACCAAAATCACAGTGCAGACCAATCTATTCAAGGTGTGAGGATAATAGATTGATATAGCATTTCCATTTGATGATGAATATGGGGTATGTTACTGACAATAAACTTGACTAGTTAGAAGCATTCAACTGAACAGTCATTTTCTGCTATGTTCCCAGTATCACAGTGCAAAACAAGCTAATATTATGGAAGAGTAACTTCACATTACATTCAATTTAGTTCTCTGAGGGAGATAAAGTAGTTTCATGTAAATCACAACTCAAACGAAGTGTGAGCAAAAAACCCAATGTATAGATATTTCAACATTAGTTTCAATACGCACAAATTCAGCCTCCCATGGAGTCTTGTGGAGAGAGAAACTCATGGGCTTGACAACGTCACAGTCGAACACCATTATCGTAGTGGTTCGCCAAAAGAACAGGGCAATGGATGTCCTTTCCCTGGGATCATAAGTATGGTGCCAGATGTCTCACAAACTTTGCACTGCAAAGATCAATGCAAAGATCAATATCATCTACCAGCTCAATGTATTTAAAAAAATCATTAGTAATAAATTGTTAGAACATGATACTTCACCAATCAAATTCTCAACCAATTTATAAATGATGTGAAAGAAAAGGAAGTGGTTCTAAAAGTTATTCTTCTTTCTTAGCAAACAACTAATTCACGTAACCACCATCAATTCATTAAATGACGCATCAGTCCATGGGTTAGAGATACAGAGAAGAGTTCTAGTGTTAACAAATAGACAACTTGTGTCAATCCCAAATTTTTATATGCCCATGTCTATAATGAAAAATTGGCCTCTCCTATGATCAATCTGCAGCCTCCACAAACTCCTACCCCTGTATATTGGCACTTAATTTTGTAAATAGTATGTCGGATTGAATACAAAAATGACTGCAATGCTTATTTTTTAGGCCCTGAAATGATGAGTTAGGATCAGTGGAGTTAGCAATCAAACAATTGCAGGAACAGAGATCCAGTAGACTATGGGAACTTATTCATCTTCTCCGACAACTGCAATGCAGCCCACGGTTTATACAGACGTTCCACTTAAAATGTAGTTCAAAAGTGGAGGCATTATTCCAACTGAATTACTGCAATTGTCCTAAGCTTATCAAAAGGTATTATTCCATTTAGCTGTTTCTTTATATTTTTTCATTATTCAATTATAATGCTATTTATTGATTCCATCTCTAACTTTCGGTTATACCGTCTACACCTCTACAGAGAATGGGAGTAGTTCAAAATACAACTCCGAGGCTTTTATTGAAGTTGAGGCCATAGAAAGATGGACTTCTTGTGAATTTGACATCAATCGTTGCGCACATCCATCAATCACAAGATCAACAAAGAAGCAACTACACAACAAGAAACACAGAGATTTATATGGTTCACCCAAGCAGGGCTACATCCATGGCACAGAGACGATCATCTGCACTATCACAAGTAAAATATACAGAGACTCTCACTCTCTCACATTGTCTCTCTTACGTTGTGTGAGAACACCACGGGCAAGAGAGCTCTCACCTCTCTTCAACTGCAATATATAGGGTTATATACTATACACATATATAATCTCCGCTTTCTTAACCACCAAGAAAGTCCTAGTATAATTACTAACAAACCATTGACTTTAAACCAGTTACTGGTTAACCCAGTGGACCCATTCGGCTAAACCAGAATACAAGATATAAACCCAATAATCTCCACCTTCACTTGGATTCCGTACAACTCGAGCCACTAGTAGATAAAACCGGCAATGTCTTCACATACCTTGTTGAATGGTACGTCGCTGCACCGATGATGCAGTCTTCTTCCTTTAACACTTTGACATGTTGAACCAGCACCTAGACTTTGAGCAAAGTTCATCTTCTCGTCAAACTCCACCTCGAACTTAAAGCTCAAATCCATTAACGAATCTAAATGATATCGATATCTGAATCACTCACTACCCTGCCACATTTTCAACATCACTATGAAGATCCAATCACAACAAGCATGCAAGAAAAACAGATCGGGAATACGAGTCTAAATGACTCCACAATTACAGAACAACCTCTGCCTCCGAGCGATCAAAAACTCTATTTGACCTGGCCTCCGAACAATCAAACACATGTTTGACAACTGTGATGTGAGCATGCATTAGCTCATCTTTGCTGCTTCTTCATTGGCTTGGCTTTGGCAAGATAAACAACATCACATGCAATCCGGAAAACATGTGAATTCCAAACGAACAACTTCATTTGAATCTGCAAACCCTTTGCAACTAAGCCGGCGACTTCTACTATTCGGTTTGCAATTACAACCAGGTCGAGTCGACCCAATTCTGACTTAAACCGACATCTATTTAGATCTTCTCCATAAGAGAAGTTGGTGCTGCCTGACACTCTTTCTTCCTTTTGTAACCAAGACAGGACATCTCCTGGCAAGGTATACAAATGTAGATTTCTCTAATTTAGGCGAGTAAGGAGCAACAATATTCTCTTCTCAATATTTCCACGCCAAACTATAGATCTCGTCACAATAAGCACGCTGGAAGAAACAGATCTAAAATTCAAGTCTGGATGGCTCCAATATCGCAGAAACAAGTTTTCATACTCCAATCAATCAGACCTCCTTGTTGACAGCCAAATAGCTAATCACCCTCTTCCATTGCGTAGAACTACTCAAAACAAGTCTGTGGGCACAAACGGATCTCCAATCGGACATTGGATGATCAAAATATTACAGAATGAAGTTTCTGCCGACGATCCGGTCAAATCTGTCCTTTGACCGTACCTTCACTGACGTTGGCTGACGTCAGCACTGTGCTGGCGGGTTGGATTTGCAGCAAATGGGTCAGGTTGAACCTGACCCGAACTAACTTGACCTGGAGTCTACTGGGCTTCCTCTCAACGGGTTAGGTCCAAACGACCCGACCTAAAACCAACGTTGACCTTGAACCGGCCTGGACTTCCCAGGCATCTTCTTCCTCCCACCTTCCCTTTTTTGCAATAGAGACGGATAAATCTCGCTGCCTCTCCTTGGCTTGGCAGCGACGGATAGGGACCGGCCAAGCAATTGCTCCGGCAACGACAGCAAGTGGCTACCGGCAATGATTATAGCGACGAAAACCGGCTGCGATGGGTGGGAGGCGATTGCAGCGGTAAGATTGCATGGTGAGAATGGCAGCATGCATGCACTCCGACGACTGCAGCAAAAACCCATCAGAATCTAGACTTCGGATCCTCTGATCTGCAGGACAGCCCTGTTTTCTCCGATTCCGATTTGCAGAGGACAATTGATAAAAAGAATCAAACTCAATCTACAACAAAAACCACAGTCCTTTTCGGATCTGTCTTTTGCTTCAAAATCACAAAGAAGCAACCATACGAAAGAAGAGATACAGAGATTTACGTGGTTCACCCAAGTAGGGCAACATCCACGACACAGAGATGATCATCTTCACTATCACAAGTAAAGTATACAAAGACTCTCACTCTTTTACATCATCTCTCCAACGTGGTGTGAGAACACCACGGACAAGAGAGTTCTCACCTCTCTTCAACTGCAAGATCTAAGGTTATAGACTATATACATATATAATCTCCGCTTTCTTAGCCACCAAGAAAGCCCTGGTACAATTACCAAAATACCTTTGACCTTAAACCGGTCACTGGCTAACCCAGTGGACCCATCCGGCTAAACCGGAATACAAGACATAAACCCATCAGGACTTCCTATGAAAAGTTTCTAAGAGAAGTTTAGGTATAAATTTCTTACATATTAATCCCAATTGCTCAGGAATCATATTTTTGTTATAAATTTTTGTCGTGTGATTTGATTGTCCTAGTGATTTTTTGCAACTCTGTTTTGTAGGCCATGAATGAAGTACCGGTGGACATGGTTTTACTATTAGGATGTGGCTATTAGATGCAGTAGTCTGCTGGTGGCATATATGTTTTTTTTCTAAAATGTCGGAATGTGGTTTTTGATCACTGTTAAGAATTTGTGCAGATGTTCTAACAGAATGTAATCTGTGGCCTTCTGGGGGTGCTGAACCTCTTGTTGTTTTACAGTCTTTTGAGGATGTTACAATGGACACTTGCTAACCAATGGGAATTTGATATCCTTGTTGAATGTTTTGCATGTATTTTCACTGGGGAATTGTTAAACAAATGGAGTATGCCGCAGTTCTTTGTTGAATTTTTCTGACTTCAAAAATCTGTTAAGCGGGTGTTGTACAATTCATGTAATCCATGGTGAGTTGATCAGCCCTATACTAGAATACTGGATTCTGCAAAGAACACCCAAAAATGTTCCATGGCTGAGTTGCACCAATCCAATGCATGAATGCCTGCATTTTTGTACATGTAATAGCTTGTAACAGTAACATTGAATTATCACCATATAAGCCTGTGGAGGATCAGCGCTTTCGGTAATTCTGGTAACCATGTAAGGGTCTAATTGACGATTTGACCGAATAAGCAAAAAGGAAGCCAAAATAAAATATTATTTCTAATCCCAGAGGATATGATTGATTAGTTAATGTTTCAAATTTTAATATTGGTTCATTGGGGCCATATAAACCCATACCCGGAATTCCCATTAATAGAAAAATAAAACCGGCCCACCCCCGGGGCTGTGTGCAATATAAACTTTGTAGCTGAGTACAGACATTTCTTCACGGCTGTAGTTGGATTCCACTAGTGTGCCTTCCCTACTTCCTCAAGTAATGCAGCCACCGATAATTATAAATTTAGGGAATTCAACGTCCAAATTCATAATATATTCAATGCTGATCCAAGTTCATACTATTCTTCCGCCAACATGCATGAATTGATTTCATTAAAATAGACACCATTCTACTGCAGCAATGGAAATTCTCAAATTAATGAAAAATCAAACAACTGCAAAAGCATTCACACAAAATATAGGTTTCAAGCATTGTACAGTGATCTCTGAATGAGCACCACAACCACACTTAAACATCCACCAACTGAAATGCAAAAAACTCGAACTAAAGAAAAGAGAAAAAGAAAATAAACATTTAGAATATTTCATGTTCCTTAGCTAACGTAAAAATAGAAAAGAAAAACTAAAGGTGTTGAGCCTGGGGTGCTTTTGATCACTGCCACCCTCCTCAGCTCACAGGTTATCCTCTTCCTAATTGAATTCGGCGAGATCTTCCTCCCTGCACTGAGAAGGCATTTGTATTTGTAAAACTATAAGTTAATATTTGCAAATAATTTTTCTAACTTCATAAGAATAACTCATTTTTCAAAATCAGAGGATGGAAAAGAAAAAATAAATAAAGAGATTACCTTGGGCTCTCCGTCTCCACAACCAGGAGAAGAAAATGAAGACTATAAAGCCTGCAATTGCCATTGCAAACGCTATGAAGAATGTTTCATGAGAATTATGAGCTGAGGGTGAGGGGTGGTATGAGTGGGGGTGTAGGACTGTTGGGTGGTCCCAGAAGTCTCCCAGTGTTCAAGGTTGGGGCGGCCTAGGCTCAAAAGAAACCGAAGGATCCGGAGATCCTATTAGAGTGGGGAGAGGCATCCTACGGTAGTAGGATGGTCAGAGGAAAATTGGTGAAACCACTGAAAAATAGAGAGAAGAGAGTGGTGACAGAGAGAGCAAGGGAGAAACAGCCAGCAGACCTCAACATGCCAGTGCGCTAAGAAAGGACCCATCTGAATGACACTGCAAAAGAAATCTGATCAATCTAAATCTCCATCACTCAATCAAACTGTTCAGATTTAGGTGTTATTGTGGATGAAGAACACTCTAAAAATGATGGTCAATCATTAACGGATTGTGTTAATAAGACTCGCCACAATCTGGGCCATCCATCATGTATTTTTTTAATAAAAACTCCATAGTTTTTGAGGATACATTTTCACTTTTTTTTTTTATTGCTTATAAGGATTTCTTTTCTTCATATATCCACTTCCACCCATATTCTTCTGCTCAGGGTAATAGAAGTCTCACATCTAAAATAAGTAATGCTAAACTTAAACATGTATATATCAATACAAGAATTGTCATAGTATGGGGCCCACAGATCAGTTGTCAATAGTATCAGCGATATTATTCTAAATGTGGATGGTCAATACTGGTAAAAAAAATTAGGATGTTCAATCCATGGAAATTGTTTATTCATCGGTCAATCAATGGTGGAACACATCTTGCCAGTGGTTTTGGATCATTTGACTGTGGGCCCATTTGCCCACCTATCTTGGTTTGGTCTCATGATAGCTTGTGGAACTTGAAGCATATTGGTTTGATTGGAAATAGCAGATCATTCATTTTGTTAGCATTGTGAAGCTTATTATCTTGATTCATCACTTTGGCTCCAGGTAAATAACCAGTAGTTCTTTCACAACTTTCTGGCCGTCACGTTTTTTGGCATTGTTGGCCATTTTATCTATTCTGCCATTACACAGGTAATATTCAAGCCCGCCCATAATTTCTTATTGATGCGTTTTCCCCTTAAACACCCAGAACAATAGTAGCCACTGACTTATATAGCATCCATCATAACTAGATTATAGATGAAACTTGCATTACTAGAAAAAAAATACAGAAAAAAAAAAAAAAAGGGTTTTGATGACATTGCAACCCTTCCAGAGGGAGACCCAGCAGAGCATAACATGCATAGTGCACTCCCCCTCTTTTTATTACCCAGCCAATCTGCTGGGAGGGGACCCAGCTGAATGACACCGCAAAAAGAAGTTTCAAAATCATTAGAGGGGTCTTTTTGACTGCTCTTAGGATCACAGACAACTTTTTTCCTAGGGTTTTGATAGGGTTGCTTGCCCTCAGTAAATCACAGACAACTTTATAGTTATAGGTTATATAGTTTGATAGGATCTACCAAAAGCTATGTTACTTGATCATATCCATGGATTAATACATTCCTCAACAATCTTGACCATTGGTTTTTGAGGAATGTCTTGATCTTTATCAATCCAACCACATTTCAAAATTCTCATTCTCATCAACTTCCATTAGTAGCTGGAAGTGAACTTTTGTGTTTAATTAGATTAAATGGGCCCAATATAATCATAAATCAATAAGAAAGCGTTTCTTAAATATTTTGATTTTAAGATGCATTAGATGGGCCCCATGTATTTCTTCCACTTGCTTAAATCCAGTTCAAAAGACCACTTACGACCATCCATACCTATTAGTCACTGAGAGTTCTCATCTAATATACAGAATTGGATTATATCAACTGATTAAAAAAATGGATTATATCTTTGAGGTCTCATTGTTAACAGATTTCCTAATATTCAGGATCATATTGTGTGAAACAAATAGAGTCAGGGATAGGTGTGAACACCCCTTCTTGATAAGAGGACTTATTTGAAAATTCCTATACATATAGGCGGGAATCAAAGAACTCCCCTCCCTAGTGTTCGGCCATCACAACTCATCATTCTGATTTCTTGCTTCCCACTTAGGGCCTGTTTGTATAGAGAAGAAATAAAACGAAGTCAAGTGAAATGGGCCTTAATGGGCTAATATTCCAACTCTACCCTGTTTGGGCCATTTTGGCCCTACAAATGAAGTGAAGTTGTCAGTCTACATGAATTCCATTCTACTTCAACCCTAAATACTCCAATCTCTTCGAGTAAATGCCGATTCTACTCCTATCCTATCTTCTCTGCAACTATGTATAAATGATCTCTCTCATGTGTTTCCTCTCTTCTCTTCTTCTTCCATGTCCTCTTCTCTCTAGTATGCGATTCTCCTCTTCTCATTCCTCCTCCTTTCTTCTCCAGTGCCTCATTCTCACCTGTGCCTCATTCTCACCTTCTTCTCTTGGAATTGGCCTTCCTCTGCACAGGGCCTTTTGTGTGCTGAGCTAGAGCATCACCAATCGCAACCTTGCACATTTTCCTTTCTTTCTTGAGGCATTATATGACTCTCTGTCTGTTGTTTCCTTTAGTATTTGCAACTGGCTTTCTCTGTTGAATATGGATTCTAAAGGCGTTGGGATGTAAACCCAAACCCCAGTTTGTGGAAATGCACAATCAGTTGCAAAGAAATGAATTCCAAGTGTGTTTGGATGAGAATCTATCCTAGTTGGTTGGAATTTTTTAATCAATAGTGAAAGTGGGTTTGGATGTAAACCCAGATGTAAACCCAGATCCCAATTGGTGGGCAATGCATTGTCAACTGAAAATTCATAAATCTGTAGTGAATTTGAGTGAAAACCCAAATCTGATTTAGTGGGTAATGTGTTGGTTGGACTCAGATTTGAGTGAAAACCCAAATCTGTTGCAAAGATGTAAATCTAGTGCGGGTTGGACTTTGACAATGCAATCTTTCAATAAAAGTGGACAAAAAAAATAAAAGGATGTCATTTGTATTTCTTTGTCTGAGATTGTTATAAATGATGTGTTTAATGATGGAGAAGTGTGTCCGTGATTAGAATTTATGGGTTAAAAATTAGATCTTGGCATGTGATTTTTGGTGGGGTTATTCATTGGCAATTGTCTACATGTGTATTTTTACCCATTTCTACTTTACTTATAAGTATCCAAACAAATGCAAAGTATTTTAGATTTCACTTCACACCAAGCATCCAAACACAGTAAATTGAAGTGCTCTATCTTAACTTCAACTCACTTCTACTCGACTTCACTCCTAATGAGAAATCTACTTCACTTCACTCTATTCCTCATTTATTTAAATATGCCCTTTAGTTTTTTTATGGACACACTTGAAACCGAATAAATCCAATCATAGAATGTAGATTTATAATGAAGCTAGAAACGGATCCTATGTCACGGAGATCAGACGTGACCATTCACCTACTTCATTGACGTTCAATGTGGGATGCAAAGAGTGCTTTGATTGGAAGAAAAAGAGAGAGGGAAGAAAGGAAGAGAGCGCTTTGATTGGAAGAAGAAGAAAGAGGGAAGAAAGAATGGTCGTGTGAGTATGCTAATGCAAATTCCTCTTTTACTCCTCTTCCCATAACCATGTTAAGCGTTCCAAACATTTCCAGTGGTTTGGATGTTGTGTCTGGGGCCCACATAATTTATAAAAAAAATCTAATGGCTCACCTTTTTTATCATATCTTGAGATGGGTGATAATCCAACGGCTGAAATTTGGATGCATGGCCGTGTTTGATCTTGTGAACATTTCCAACAGTTTGGATCTTCATTTATCTCTCAGATTTGAAGAAAAATAATAAGAAAAAAAGTTATTAGGAGTGATAACCCCAAAAGTACTGTTGTAGCTTGAAGAGCTCAGATTTGAGGCATTTGATTTTAAGAGGTTTTGCTTCTATTTGTCTAAAGAGAGTAAAGGATAAAATCACATGCGAAACACTCTTATTTTTCAAAGCTCAATCCATTTTAGACATTTAGACAAATAGAGGCAAAAAAATAGTTATGCCAAACATGGGCCTAGGCCTAGGAAAGTTATGTTATTATAAATGGAGATGAAATCTCCTATCTTATCTAGCTATTAAAAAAGGCTCATAAGATACGGTGCTAGAAACCAGGTACGTTGAATTCAGCATCTACCAAGTAATAGTGGCCCATCACCACAAAGATGTGTAGGAGACGTTACTTCACATTCAGAGCAGCCATTTAAAACTATAAACATTGGTTTTGCATTAGTCAAAACCTGGCGCAACAACCAAACCATCCGGTTTTGAGAGTGCATGTTGCAATATGCATGCACCAATGGCAAACCCCTCTCATCCTGGTTGGACATACTGGAATTTCATATCGAACCGATAAGCAGCCAGTACATTTTGTGTCAAACATCCTTTCTGATTTCTACGTTAATTTTTGAAATTTTCAAAATAGAAATGTTCCAAAAAATCATTGTGACCTTATTTTCATCTAATGCATGTTTACTTAAAGCATTTAAAATATCTATAAGAACTTAAAATAGAAAGTTAAATGCTCCAGTGAGAGGTACCTTTCTCCGTCATGCTGGGCCACTTATCACTCATTTAAAACCGTCTATACGCATCAAACCCCTTCAAAATTACCTACATTTTGCTGGGTTTGTACTAAATAAACTGAACCATTGAATTGAGGGTCAAGTTCTTTTTTTTAATATAAAGTCATTAAACTTATGCAGCACAAATGTAGGGGTTTGAGGTATGAAATTGTACCAAACACCATTATCGTAGTGTACTTCTGTGGTTTACCAAGAAAGCTGGGCAATGGATGTCCTTCCTCAAAGATCATATGTATAGTCCCAGTTGTCTCACAAACTTTGCACTGCAAACATCATTGCAAAGATCAATGTCATCTAACAGCTCAATGTATTTAAAAAAATCATTAGTAATAAATTGTTAGAACATCACATGATACTCTACCAATCAAAATTCTCAAGCAATTTATAAATAATGTGAAAGAAAAGGAAGTCGTTCCAAAAGTTATTCTTCTTTCTTAGCAAACAACTAATTCACGTAACCACCATCAATTCATTACATCACGCATCAATCCATGGGTTAGAGATAAATAGAAGAGATCTAGAGCTAACAAGTAGACAACTAGTGTCGATCCCAACTTTTATATGCCCCATGTCTTTAATGAAAAATAGGCCTCTCCTATGATCAAATTGCAGCCTCCAAAGTCCAAACTCCTACCCTATAGATTGGCACTTAATTTTGTAAATAGTTTGTTGGATTGAATACAAAAATGAATGCAATGCTTATTTTTTGAGGCCCTGAAATGATTAGTCAGGATCAGTGGAGTTAGCAATCAAACAATTGAAGGAACAGAGATCCAATTGACAATGGAAACTCATTCATCTTCTCCAACAACTGCAATGCAGCCCATGGTTTATGCAGACGGTCCACTTAAAGCTTGGTCCTCATACTTCCTTCCCATAGGGAAGGATGATCGCTCATTAGAAGAGCTTAAACCATCTGCACCTGGGATAACTACGATGGGATTATCTGATGCAGACATCGCTAAGGCGGAGAAAATCTAGAAGAATGCTTTAGTGGGATGTTTCATTGGCCGACAACCCAACTTCTTTGCAGTTCAAGTTGCATTAGGTCGCACTTGGAAATACATGGATTTCCAAATCCATACAGTGGAAGATGGATTTCTCTTGTTCAAGTTTGCATCTTACGAGGACAGTAATAAGATACTTGATGAGGGTCCTTGGGTTGTCCGGGGTCAACCTTTAGTACTTAAGAGATGGAATATTAGGGTTGCTATGCAGAAACAGGAGTTTGAAGCCATTCCCCTCTGAATTAAATTTCCAAATCTAAATTTCAGCTTTTGTTCCAGAACTTGTCTCAGTAAGATTGCTAGTTTGATTGGAAAACCATTGTATGTGGACAAAGCAACAGCTGCTAGCATTCGTATAGCCTTTGCTAGAGCTTGTGTGAAGGTGAATATTCACTTCACCCTCCCAACTGAGATCACAAGTGATTATAATGGTATATCTTTCATTCATAATAAGGTTTAATATGCATGGCATCTAGTTCCTTGCAAGTGCTGAAAGACCTTCGACCATTATGATAGTAATTGTCCTTGTAAACCTGTGACAAAACAAGTGTGGATTCCCCAGTAGAAACCTACAGTAATGACATCTTCACAAGAGGGCCATTGTGAACAACAAACAGGTGCAACAGCTATCAACCTTACTGTTAAGGGGGGCACAGAAGGATTTATCTTGCAAGGCAATGATCGTCTGCAATCAACTACATTTACAAAGCAAACTACTGCTCATCGTTCTTCCCCGAATAGGATTGAATGTTTCTCAAACCTGGATGGAGACGGACGCTCCTCGGGCAGATGTGGACCTTACTACAGCAATGGTGACATCTGCTGGTAACTCCTCTTCCTTACCTCCACCTCAAACTGTGATGAACCGAACCACAAATGTGTCTTCTTCACATTCAAAGTCAAAAGCCACAAGGAGAGTAGCTGATGTGCAGGGAACAGTCCCACCTCCTCTTAAATAATCCATGTCATTTCTTGTATGGAATGTGTGCGGCCTTAAATGAACAGCCATGCACGCATAAGTATGGAATAAAATTGGAGATTTTAATTAAAACGAAAGTAAAAGCACGCTCAGCTTATTTTCTAAAGCATAGTTTGTTTCCTTTGGGGTGGTTAGATGTCTCAAATTCCTAATGTGCTTCTACCATTCACAGATATGGCTTCTATGGGACCCAAAAATGGTTTCAGTGCAGGAATTAGACATAACTATGCAAACTATCCATTGCTACGTTCAATTTCAAAATTTTAGTTTCTCTTGAACAGTGTGTTAAGGGGCGAATAACTACATTCTCAAATGTGAGCTGTGGGGGTCCTTGAGAGTATACTCAAGATCAATCTCATCATCCTGGCTGCTTGCAGGGGATTTCAATACTATGGGATGGCGCTATGCAAAAAGGAGAGGTGCCTCTTCAAGATCAGCAGGTTTATTGGACTTCAATGATTGTTTGAATGAAACTGGGCTTATTGATATTAGAATGACTGGGCAGTCTTTCACTTGGTCAAACTCTAGTCTGGGACCATCGCAAATAGAATGCAAGCTTAATAGAGGCCTTGCCAATGGCTACTTCTTTGATGACTGTTTTCTCAAAGAAGATGTGCCACCACCAGGTCTTTCAGAACATTGCCCCTTCTTATTCCAGTTGAGCGAGAATTCTCAAATAAGATGTGGGCAATATCCATAGGGATAACATTACACTTGATATTGTCTTCATAAGAACCAAGTTTGATTGGAACAATGCACTGTTACCAGCCTGGAAGGGCATAATCATCAACCCATGCAACTCTGTAAGGGATGCTTTGTGATCGGTAAGTGCAACTTATCAACTGCTTCTTTGAATAACACATTCATAGCACTACCATCGTCAATAATGACCTTCGCAAATAACTCAACTCCGAAAAATAGGAACTACATTCTCATCATTATCTTCCTCTACATTATCTTCAACTAAAAGGCGGCGATGAAAGAAAAGCAAGGGACCATAGTTAGCAGGGTCTGAAACTTCAACTCGTTAATGAGATTCAAGTTGTGGAACCCAATCAAGCGATTCCATTTCAATGTGATCATATTGCTCATCATCATCTGTACCACCTTCACAATGTAAATTTCTATGTGGATATTCCCTAGAATAATGCCCGTGTTACTTGCAAGTATGACATATGATATCCCGCTTATCTGTTCGAGCTGGCACTCGAAGATTATTCTGATTTGGTTGCTACTTTTGAATTTGTTGAGGATTTACCTATCCCAGGGGAGCTTGGGGGAATTGACGAGCAGGAGGGTCGAATCTGGTTTGGCTGAGGTCTTGGATGGAATTTGGGTTTGGATTTTGGGGAGGGGAAGGGTTTCGCTTTGGTGGGTGGCCGGGTTTCCTGGTATGGTACGGCAATGGGGAGGGTTCTTGTGTTATTGTCGGCAGAAATCAAAGGGGCTAGGGGATGGATGAGGCCTTGTGGAAGGGATGCGGTGGTCGAGATTGGTGTCGTTGCGTAGGGAATGGGATTTGGTGAGGAGGTGGGCTTCAGCTGGCATGGCAGTGGGTTGTTTGGGTTTTCGGTCAGCGGCTACAGGTGGTTCCGGGATTATTGGGGAGGAACAGGTGGTGGTGGATTGGGATAGATTGAGAAAATCCAAGAAGGACAAACGTCAATTCGATGATCGCTCTTCGTCTTTGATACCAATTGGAGCAACCACGATCCACGATCGAAAAAATAGATCAATCTCCCGAGTGATTGATCGAATCCAAAAGAATTCCTACCCAAAAGCACAAACATAAGCAATAAACAACCAATAATGGGAGAGAACCAAATCTGAATATTATTAATTATCAAAGCATAATCAACTACATTGAGGTCTCTCTTATTTATAGGATAATAAACCAATTTCATGGGAAACAAAACTTACTAATTAAGCAAAATACTAACTAATCCTTTTAAACAAGAACTTCCTAAACCTATTAAGCAAAATAATAGTAATAGGATAACTATAAAAGGTGCCACAGTAGCTCCCAGCTAATTGAGCCTATGATTGAATCCAATGGACGGGGTTTTGACCCATGGGTCAATGTTTGGGCCCAGCCGTCTTCTTGGGCCGGGTCCATATTGCATCAGGCAGACTCCAATGTGGGTCGACTCGACCTAACCAACAAAAACCCACATTAAACTGTTAAAATAAGAAAAGAGAAGAAAAGGAGGAAGATGAACCTCTGGGATAACTGTTGTTTATCGCCTTCTTCTCTCCTCTGCCTTCCTTCTTCTTTGTTTCCCCTTTCCCTCCTATTTATCTTTGTAAGAGGACAATTTATTTTGAGCACAAAGATCTATACAGGTAAAATACCCCATCGTTTGAGTCCATCCTTTTTTTTTCTCTCTCCAATTGTAGCATTCTAATTAGCGGCCACTTAAAAAAAACAAAAAAATCTTAGATTGCTTAAAAGAGTACCCTCTCTTGAGGGGCCATCAGTTATTACTCAAATGAAAGCTATAGGCCCACAACCAGATTGATGTTTTAGAAAACATATCAGTAAAACATATCAAACATATCAGTTGAGTGAGAGTACTCAGATAAGGTCTCCTTTTTGGTATTTCAATGGCTGGGAGGTGGTCCATAATGGATGGAATATTGAGGTGATGGGTACAGCCATGTTCGTGGTCATTATGAAGATGTGGAATGTGAAAAAATGTCTGAAAGAATGGTATAAGCATAAGCTTCCAATCCCTAGTCATATTTCTCAGTGTCGATCCCATCTTCAAGAAATACAGCAAGCTATGTTTTGGGACCCTTGTAACATCTCTTTGCAGGAAGATGAAAGGCTGCTAAACATGAACTTGATTGTCTATTGAGATTGGAAAAGCATATGTTCAAGCAAAACTCTAGCGACCAAATCCATTTATCTGGGGGATAATAGCTCCAGATATTTTTATATCTTATTGAAAAAGAGACAGGCTTCCTCTTATATTTCCAAAATTACGCATAAATACAGATGGGATAGAATATACTGATTCAAATGTTATTGGACAGATATCCGTCAAACATTTTAAAAATATCCACGGACCGCAAAAGCATAAGATCAATTTAAATTTACCACACATAACACCCCAAGGAAAACAACCAGATGAAGATGCAAAGGAGGTAACAAAACCACTGTCTATTGAGGAAATTGAGGTGACTGTAAGAACTGCAAAGCCAAACAAAGGCCCTACACCTGATGGCATTAACGGCCATTAAGAAATTAAGAATTTAAATTTAGATTTACGAATAAAAAAATTAGATGGCTTTAAGAACTGTAAGAACTGCAAAGCCAAACAAGGCCCTACACCTGATGACTTTAACGCCCATTAAAAAATTAAGAATTTAAATTTAGATTTACGAATAAAAAAAATTAGATACCTCATGAACAAGGTTTGTAGTTTCTCCCCCATTCCAAATCGGTTCGAGGACCAAAACTTCATCATTTAAACAAAGTCGCACGTCATCTTTTGTTATGGCTCCACATGTTTCACATTTAATCTGAAAAAAACATACAAATTTTAGAAGAAATAATTCAAATGTAACAAATGTAATAAATGAACAACATTCATTACCTTAAAAAAGTAAGAAACACACGTCACGTCCTCCATCCGGCTGATGTTTTGTAAAATTCTCTAATACTTAAGTTTGAAGGGGACAACAATGTACTTATGGAGCAGGTAATATATGATTGCATTCTCTTGATGGCCCTAATATGATAAGAAGTTGCTCATTACTTATTGGGGCAATCAGCAATGGATTAGTTTCATCTGATTTAGTATTTAGGTCCATCTTGAACATGTGCACGTGGATGCCAAAGTGTAGGTGGCTGTTTACAAAGAAACACGGACATAGACACAGACACAGGACACGAATACAACACGATACGGACACGCCGACATGGCATTTCTCAAAAAGTAGAACATAGATACATCGGGGGATACGTTAATAATATAGATTTATTTTTATATATAATCATATACCAAAAAATAATATCATTTTAACTTTTTAATCAATTTAGTAATCAAAAAATGAAAATTCAAGTACCAACTAACAAACATATCAAATTATCAAATATCAATACATCACTAAAACATAATTCATAACCATTAAACATAAAATATCCATAGTTCCATACAATCTATACAAAGAAAATAAAGAATCATTTCTTTTCCCTCCCTAAAAAAAAAAAACAAAAAAGAAGCCAATCTTAAGGCCAATTCTTTAGTAAAAGATTTATTTGTCTTTTGCTTGTGATATGATTAATATTAACAATTATATATTTTTCCATGGTATAAGATTGTCATATATCAAGTTTACAAGTATTAGTAACCACATGTTAACAAGTGTCCAAGAAATATCAACCAATTGTTTATTTTCTAATTATGGACACGGGATAGGAATTGTAGGACACGTCACAAAAAGAGTGTCACACAAGTGTTCGAAATTAAGATTTTTAGCTCTTAATTATGGACACGGCTAAAATAATATCGGATACGTGTCCAAGAGTGTCCGAGGAGTATCGATGTCCAACACGAATGCATCACTTTCTTAGAGGTATCCATGCTTCATAGGCTATTGGTGTGTGTGCAGGTTGTTTTTTTTGTATCTTGGGTGGTTGTTTGTGTCTCATGTACAAGTAGATGCCAATATGTAGCAGCAACCTTTTGTACTTTTATCGGCAGCCAGCAATGCTCACTAAAAATTTCCATCTTTATTTCACCAAGCCATGAAAATTTTCAACGGCGGCAGTCGAACATTTACCCATGGATTCTACAATGATGACTAAAGGGGCCTACAACGGATATAGGCTATGGATCCGAGTGAAAACACCCCCCCCCCCCCCCCCCCCCCCCACAAACAACAAAGTTTGTTTTGTTTAGTAATGAAGAGAGTTTATGATGGGGTGTCTGTCATATTGACTTCTCTATAAGTTAAACTGGTTAAGCTTTGTTGGAAGAGAGGATGGAGCTTGGAAGAGGACGCTTGGAATCTGGCGCAGCTGCGATCCACGATCGAGAAGAATAGATCGATCTCCCAAAGAATTGATTAAATCCACAATGCCACTATGGATTCTTGCCCTAGGGCTCAAGCATAAGAAACAACCCATATTTGGAGGCAAAAATCAACCAAGAATTTTATTTAATCAAATAAGCATGATAAATTACATTGAGGTCTCTTTTATTTATAGAATAATAAACCTAATTCTTGGCAAACAAGACTTACTAATTAATACAATGTACTTCTTGATCCTTTGAAACAAGAACTTCCTAATCCTATCAAACAAAAGATAATAGTATTTGGATAATTTTAAAAGATGCCAAGTAGCTCTCAGTCAATTGGGCCTATGGCTAAACCCAATGGACCAGGTTTTGACCTGTGGGTCAATGTGTGGGCCCAGCTCCCTTCTTGGGCAAGGTCTGCACTACATCAGAAACCCTAGACTACTGTACTAATTTGAAGGCTAATAGAACGGGGCAATAGGTGAAAAGTAAAAGCCAATTTACTCTACAATATATTTGTCCAGGGGAAGTGTTTTTGCTGACCACATTGGGTGTAAGACAACTCCACCTTACCTTACAAGTGAATTACCCAAACAGACCCTAGAGAGCTCCAAACGATATAGGATAACTTTAAACCCTATTTATTCGAATGTCATGAACTAAGTTAAATAGGGTTAACAGGTTTGTTTTACTATTAATTATGACACAAAATTAAATATTAATAAATAATGATAACTTACGAATGTATTCATTGGATTAAAAAAAATAGTGATTGATGCCATCGAAATTTAACATCATTCATTTCTTTTTCTTTTTCCTTTTTTTTTTTTTGTGGCATGGAAAAAATATTGAAATTTAACGTCATTCATTTCTTTTTCTTTTTCTTTTTTTTTGGCATGGAAAAAATTCATTTATTTTCAAAGCAAAGCAACAATAAAGATAAATACAAAACACTAACACCACATCTCTTTGTAGAAAATAAATTTAGACATCACAATCAGCTTCTCCTATCTAGAGGCAAAGCATGTTGTCAAGTTGAAATTATCATTGTAAAATTAAAACAAAGGGCCTTTTTTTGAAATTTAGACTTAGAAAGAGAATTTACATCATCATCTACATATTTTCCTTCATCCCAAATAACAGGCCGTTTCATTCATTTCCACATGTATTTGTTTTTTTTTTTAAGTTTTTTATTTTCAGAGCATGTTTTCTAGAAACCATATTTGTAATCCAGATCTGCTAGGGCACCACATTTGAAATCCAGATCTTTTAGGGCACCACATTTGGAATCTAGATCTGTTAGAGCACCATTGTTATGAATGGATGCTGTAGATGACCCTCTATATGCCCGATCCCATGAAAAAAAATTGTAGAGATTACTAACATTAAGGGCCGTTCAATGTGATTCCTATTTTGCTGAAACGGTTTTATTTTATTTCTAATTTTTATTTTTTCACGTGTTTTTATTAGGATAGCCAAAGTTTGTCAATAGGTTAAATGACCTGTTTGTACTTCATTACACTTAGGCTTACATTACATCTTATAAAAATTTATATTTCTTAGTGTATAGTTGTGCATTGGAATTTCATATCCTTGTAAAAACCTCCAAAGATGTTTGCCCTTTTGTGGCGATGAGAATAATTATCCCTTTCTGAATCACTCAATAATCTGAAAACTATTTCATCAGAGTCTCTCAGAATTAGGTTCTCTTTCCTTTTGAAAATTTAAAAAAAAAAAAACAAATTTTTGCCGTTTAAGACCCATCATACTATTGTCATTGTTTCTGAATTTTCCCACTATAAATTGATTTCCTACTTGAGTGTAGCAATCATGCACTACTTTTTAGTTATTATAAACTCTTGCTGCAATCTGTTTATTTGATCCATCACTAAAACTAACCCTATTAAAGTAGTCTGCTAATTAATAAACGCCCTTTTAAGAAAGTTGATGTGAATCATATAATCTGCACAATTCTCATTTCAATTTTGGTGGGTTGAGTGACGTAAGAATATTTATAATATTATAAATAAAATATTCCTTTATCCAACTTAACTTTAGTTTCTATGTGCTTGTGATGATTAGTTTAATTTATTAATCAAACTACAATTGATTTACCTGTGCATCGCACGGGGACTTATGCTAGTGCTTTCTAGAGGAAGAAGTTTTTTTTTTTTTTTTTTTGTCTTTCCTCATTTTTTAACACATTGGACTGTCTGTAATGTTTTTTTTTATTTATTTTTATGATCCGATGATGGAATATTGGTAAGTGACTCAGTGCCAACAATTTTGGGTAATCTTTTCTGGTTACTATTGCAGTGGGAAGCTTTTATTTGTTACGATTGGAATTATGTTTCCCATAATCCAAATATGCCTATCTCTAAATATTGAAATTTCTTTATGATGATACCCATTAGATTGAGCTACCATTAGATAGTTTAAATGGGAAGACCCATATCCCTAGGCATGTGTGTGATACTAACTTGCCAACCAGCCAAACACTAACATGAGTCCCAACCTGACCCATTCACTCGCCCATTTTAGGTGCTCAAGAATATATTTTGTCCACCTTTGTTAAACACAATGGAGCACATAAAATGGGCAAGTGAATGGGTCAGGTTGGCACTGGTTGACAAGTTAGTATCACACACATGCCAAGGGATATGAGTCTTCCCACTTAAACTATCTAATCGCAGCTCAATCTAATGGGTATCATCAGAAAGAAATTTCAATATTTAGAGACAGGCATATTTGGATTATGGGAAACATAATTCCAATCATAACAAATAAAAGCTTCCCACTGCAACAGTAACCAGAAAAGATTACCCAAAATTGTTGGCACTGAGTCACCGACCAATATTCCATCATCGGATCATAAAAATTAATAAAAAAAATAAAAAAAAACCATTATAGACAGTCCAATGTGTTAAAAAATGAGGAAAGACCAAAAAAAAATGCTTCTTCCTCTAGAAATCACTAGCATAAGTCCCCGTGCGATGCACGGGTTAATCAATTGTAGTTTGATTAATAAATTAAACTAATCATCACAAACACATAGAAACTAAAGTTAAGTTGGATAAAAGAATATTTTATTTATAATATTATAAATATTCTTACATCACTCAACCCGCCAAAATTGAAATGAGGATTGTGCAGATCATATGATTCACATCAATTTTCTTAAAAGGGCGTTTATTAATCAGCAGACTACTTTAATAGGGTTAGTTATAGTGATGGATCAAATAAAAAGGTAGCAACAAGAGTTTATAATTATTAAAAAGTAGTGCATGATTGCTACACTCAAGTATGAAATCAATTTATAGTGGGAAAATTCAGAAACAATGACAATAGTATGATGGGTCTTAAACGGCAAAAATTTGTTTTTTTTTTTTTCAAATTTTCAAAAGGAAAGAGAACCTAATTCTGAGAGACTCTGATGAAATAGTTTTCAGATTGTTTGGTGATTCAGAAAGGGGTAATTATTCTCATCGCCACAAAAGGGCAAACATCTTTGGAGGTTTTTACAGAGATATGAAATTCCAACACACAACTATACACTAAGAAATATAAATTTTTATAAGATGTAATGTAAGCTTAAGTGTAATGAAGTACAAACAGGTCATTTAACCCATTGACAGACTTTGGCTATCCTAATAAAAACATGTGAAAAAATAAAAATTAGAAATAAAATAAAACCGTTTCAGCAAAATAGGAATCACATTGAACGGCCCTTAATGTCAGCTCTACAATTCTTTTTCATGGGATCGGGCATATAGAGGGTCATCTGCTGCATCCATTCATATCAATGGTGCTCTAACAGATCTCGATTCCAAATGTGGTGCCCTAACAGATCTCGATTCCAAATGTGGTGCCCTAACATATCTGGATTCCAAATGTGGTTTCCAGAAAACATACTCCGAAAATAAAAAACTTATAAAAAAAAATGCAGTTGGAAATGAATGAAACAGCCTGTTATTTGGGATGAAGGAAAATATGTAGATGATGATGTGAGGGATTTTTTTTAACTGAAGATTCCACTTATAAAGAAATTACTGAATCATGATTTATACCATCAAAACCCCTTGGCTTCCATCTTCAAAGATTAGAAATAAGGAAGAAGAAAAAAAGACCTCAGAAAGAAAAAGGAGGAATAGAATAGTGCATCAAAGAATGGGGCATGAAAGGAATGGGGCCATCGAAGAAGAAAACAGAAAACACTCACCATCTGTTAAGACCTGATGACACTTCACTCCCACAACGAAATGTGAACAACAGATAAATAGCTGATGAGTGTGGGTGCAAAAAAGAGGTAGAACGATGATGGAGGTGCTGGTTTCTGTGTAGGAAAAAGATGGTTGGCATACAGAGATGAGATGAGATGGGGGCAGAACTGTGAAGATGAGATGAGATGGGCAGATATGTGAAGATGGGAGAGAGTTGGCACATAGAGTGAGAATGAGAGGGGGATGTGGCCTCCTTCTTATAAAGGACTTGAAGCTATTAAAAAAGAATTTATTGGGGAAAACCCCACGTTGGTCCCCCACGGTCACACTGTGGTGGCACATCAGAGGATCCGGACCCATTAAAAAAATATTCTAATTTGTTTCTGTAATCATCAATGCTGACTGGTCAACAATGCAGTGGTACGATTTTTTTTTTCTTTTTTTTTTTTTTTTTGTTCTGAGTTGGCCCAGCGGCCGGGTGTAGGAAAGACTGGGTAGCCACCCACTACAGATGGATCTGATGGGTGCTACAATGGCTTACTTGTAAACAACAATGCACAGAGACGATTATGATGATATGCGTGCAATGTCAGCCCACCCAAATTCTTTTACTGGATCTCCATATCAATCTGCCTGTCCGTCCTTCAATATCCAAACCAGTTTAGAATAATCATGATAAAATGGATTATGATTCAGACTAATTTTATTTGAATCAAAAGGTGGGGTCCCCAAGAGATTGATAGTATGCAAATGCATGATTGGAATAAATTTGAAGAGAGTTTCATTGATTATATGGTTGAGCCAATTATGATTGGGTCATCTTATTTTTAAAGAGTTTTTACAATTAAGCGTAAATTTTAATTAAATAATTTTATGTAAAAGTCATAAGATAACGAAAAAGTTTGCTAGATATGGGTTGTTTGAGCTGCGGCCCTTATTTAACAATGTAGTTTTGTCATTATTCACGTGGTTGGTGGGTTAGAGTAAATGGGCAGCTAAGAGATAAAACTTAAATGCAGTGGTACTGAGAGTTAATAACTACAAACGACTTACCCAATGAATCATGAGTTACATAACGACACCAGGTAAAGAACAAGGATTTCAAGTTTCAAATTTCAAAGTCGTGCAAAATGGGCCCAAGTACATGGGAGAAGAATGATTTCAACTTTAAATTTCAAAGTCATGAACAGTGGACGAACTACAATTAGGAGTTCGTGGCTAGAAGATTTTTATTTGAATTTAGAGCATGTTTGGTTGTACCGTAGATGCAATTTGATGCAAAACTGCCAATTTCTTTATCTTAAAGTCCAAGCTTGATTCATCAAAATCGAAGCAAATCAAATCACAGGATGATGATGGATGGTAACAAAATCAGTCTTGATAATAAATGAAAATGTAATTATATTGTTATTTTTATTTATATATTGATGGCACTAGTACCTTTACACTTAACACTTCAATAATTTTGTGAAGGAGTCATATAGAGATTATAACTCGTCGTCGTGACCTACACCTCACCAGTGCAGCTCACGGTCTAGATGAAATGTTGTGTTGTTTAGACTGGTCTGGTGCTAGGGATTAGGATTTATATAGGCTAAGGGCCGATTAACTATTGTATGGCCCAAGTGGGGCTAGGGCCTTTGGCATTGAAGTTAGGCCGGGCATGCTATTCATTAGTCCCAGCCCGACCCGGCACATGATCACCCCTGAATAAGACCCTTTCTTAGGGTAGAAGAAAAAATATCACGAGATGTTAATATATGAAATTAAATTTCCAAAATCATCATCAAGATGCACTACGCATGCATGAATAGGTGCAAATTGTTAATCATGCAAAAATGGGCAATTACATTACTAATGCAAGATTTATGAGGCTAAATTAATGGGTCGATCCACTACATGCTCCAGTACTATTAGTTTCATTTAGTATATCATCCATGATACTAAAACTATTTGACCAAGAATAATAACACCATGGTAGCAACAATTATAATAAATATAATAGTAAAAATAAAAACATGGGGGTCAGGTCCTAATAAAAATTCCCAATAAGTGTAGGTATACTCTAACAAATACTGCCATCTAAATTAAAAAAACATTGGAATTCTTGGATCGGATCCTTACATAACCAAATGAACTTTTTTTGAACTTTTTTTGAACTTTTCGGCTTTTGAAAGTTAAAAAACTTAAAAAGGGCTTTCATCAAGACCAACCAAACTCACCTTAGTCCCAATCTTGAATAAGCTTTGGTCCAGCAAAACTAGGCCATCAACACCCCTACTGAAATGACCAAACTTGACCAGGTCATGATATTAATTCTTATTTTAGAAAGATAATCACATTAATGTAGAAATGATAATACAATAAAAGAATTGCCTCTTAGCCTAATGTAAGAGGTTTGGTTTTTACCAGCTTAGGAAGGATTCAAACCTCACTAAGAATCTTTCCTCACCAGAGGATTCTCTAATCTTTTCCGATGAATCTTCCCTCATCCGAGAGCTTCCTTATAAGAGGGTTAAGGCCTCAGCCGCCCTAAGGTTGAGATTAAAAAAAATTGATGATAAAATAGGTCATCCCACCATTTGTCATGGACTATCTAACACTTTTTCTATGCATCTTTGTAGATGGTTTCCACCTGGTTTTCTAATTTGTTTGTATCAGTGGCAAAATCAACTTGCAAAAGTAAGGTGCTGGTTTTAATAGTCCTATGTTTTCTTTTTTGTTTTTTTTTTTTTCAGTGGCACAGAGTTTTAGTAGTTCTCTACTTGATATTTATTTATGGAGTTGCTACTGCAATAGGAAGGAAAATCCTTACAGATTTGGAAATAAGGAGAGAGCTTGGACGTCTCTGTAATCAAGAAGACCATTAACGTGATTTTTAAATCTTAGCTTTCTTTTTTTCTTTTTTCTTTTATCATTTCAATGTTTCCTTTTTTCCTGAATGAATCACCTTTCTCTTTTATAGAACTGTGTGCAATTTTTATTTATGACCCTTCAAAAATTTTTGCTTTTACATTGTGGTTCCTCTAAGGAAAAATTTTTGGGTGCAAAACAGCACATCAAGGTCCATTTATAATGTTCAACAACATGGTTAAAGTTGTAAAGCTGAATTCAATCAATGCATTTTTCTCAGTTGGCGGGCAAACCCTTTGTCACCCAACTATCTAGGGATCAATGAATATGAGTGCCAATCTTCCCAGTTATATGGGTAGGCTATGGCAAGGAAAAGTTTGATTAAGAGGAAATGAAAGAAGTAGGAATTGAAATATAAATATCATTTAATTCGTCGATCCTCAAAAAGGAAATAGCAAAGTTTCATTGTTGAGTGACAAATGGGAAACTCATGCAAAATTGCAATCCCCAAAACGTAATAGTACACCTACATGTCTTCATCGCTGTTGTTTTTAGACCGGAAGACCTAAAGGTAGCTATCGAGACTTTCGGCTATGTGAACACATACTTCAAGAATAGGTTCAAGCATGTTTATCGTTTGGGGCAACAAGATCAAGTTGGTAATGTTGCCCCGATACCTGACTTGGGATCTCCTTCCCGTTTGTGTGCTCTTTTGAGTCTATCATACTTAGCTCGATTTAAAACTAAGGTAAAATCTCAAAACGAGGCCTAGGTAATTAGGACATTTCAAAACAGGACAAAATAAAGAATATATTTCAAAATGAGCCTTAAGTTTTCCAATTTCATTTCAAATTAGGATAATTTGTTGGATTTCAGAGTGTCTAACCAATTTTTTTTTCCCTTTTTCTTATCAAAATCCTAAATTTGCCCATTAAGGTATTATGTTGAAAAAAAAAAAAACAAAGCAGACAAACGATGGGCCATGGTTCTCTCCAACGTCTCCTTCTTCCTTCTTTGTTCAATCTCATCTCTTTCTTCCTTCTTCAAAATCTCTTATCCTTGCTAGAGCAATTTCGAATATTATCTAGAGAATCTCATTCCATTTCTTATATGTGCATAAGAACATTGTTAAACAAGGGATCTAGCTAATAAAAAAAACCCTGGTGATAGCAGTAATTGTCATCGAACTGATGTTGCATTGTCATGTTCGAGACCTGCGAGAACGACACCGATCTCTCTGACCGGTTAAGGTTCTCCTTCAGTCCTTCATCTCCGGCAGCAACCGTCACTTAGATCCGGTCACTAACAACGTACGCCTTAAAGATGACTTTGTCATCATTAATGAACTCCTGTAGGACAACCGGCGGCTTGAGGCGGGTGAGGGCGTTGCGATTGAAGAGAAGCAACATCTTTGTGGGAGTGGGTGCTACCGTCGACGACGAGGGGCTTGGCAATGGCGGGAAGAATAGATCGATCTCCCAAAGAATTGATTAAATCCACAATGCCACAATGGATTCTTGCCCTAGGGCTCAAGCATAAGAAACAACCCATATTTGGAGGAAAAAGTCAACCAGGAATTTTATTTAATCAAATAGGCATGATAAATTACATTGAGGTCTCTTTTATTTATAGAATAATAAACCTAATTCTTGGCAAACAAGACTAACTAATTAATACAAAGTACTTCCTGGTCCTTTGAAACAAGAACTTCCTAATTCTATTAAACAAAAGATAATAGTAACTGTATAATTATAAAAGATGCCACAATAGCTCTCAGTCAATTGGGCCTATGGCTAAACCCAATGGACCTGGTTTTGACCTGTGGGTCAATGTATGGGCCCATCTCCCTTCTTGGGCAGGGTCTGTACTACATCAGAAACCCTAGACTACTGTACTAATTTGAAGGCTAATAGAAGGGGGAAATAGGTGAAAAGTAAAAGCCTATTTACTCTACAATATATTTGTCCAGGGGAAATGTTTTTGCTGACCACATTAGGTGTAAGACAACTCCACCTTACCTTACAAGTGAATTACCCAAATAGCCCCTAGAGAGTTCCAAACGATATAGGATAACTTTAAACCCTATTTATTCGAATGTCGTGAACTAAGTTAAATAGGGTTAATAGGTTTGTTTTACTATTAATTATGACACAATTAAATATTAATAAATAATTATAACTTACGAATGTATTCATTTGATTAAAAAAATAGTGACTTGATGCTATCGAAATTTAACGTCATTCATTTCTTTTTCTTTTTCCTTTTTTTTTTTTTTTTGTGGCATGGAAAAAATATTGAAATTTAATGTCATTCATTTCTTTTTCTTTTTCTTTTTTTTGGCATGGAAAAAATTCATTTATTTTCAAAGCAAAGCAACAATAAAGATAAATACAAAACACTAACACCACATCTCTTTGTAGAAAATAAATTTAGACATCACAATCAGCTTGTCCTATCTAGAGGCAAAGCATGTTGTCAAGTTGAAACTATCATTGTAAAATTAAAACAAAGGGCCTTTTTTTGAAATTTAGACTTAGAAAGAGAATTTACAAGTTTGGTAGCAAAAAGCGCTTCAATATTGGGCATCTTTTTTTATTTTTATAATAGTAAATTTTATTTCCACAGACAAGAAAAACAAAACAGAGCAAAGAAACTGCTCAAACGGCGACAAATCTCCAACGAAACAAAAAAGAAGAAAACCACTACTAAACATCTAAAAGAATAGAAGTGCATGAAACTCCCTCCTTAGCAAGAGCATCTACCATAACATTTGCCTGCCGAAGAACATTATGAAAAGAGGCTCAACTAAAACAAGAGACAAAATGATAAAAAGACATAAACCAATATAAGACTTGATATCCATCAACCTAGAAAAACATAAACATCACATAAATAAATTAATAAATGCTAACCGACCTTTATATAAACTATAATAAAATTAAAAGCATTAAGAAAGAAAAGAATAAATTACCTAATTTCCTATACCCCTTAGTCCTTGTTGCAATTGTGATGCCAAGAAGAGAATTTCTGGTTTCATAGCCTTCGATATCCTTCCTAGATACACAGATAAGAAAGAAAAACTGAATTATATATAACAAACAAAATGGCAAAAAAACCAATGATGGCAAAAGGTACCATCTAAAAAGTAAAGAGAGAGGGGAAAAAAACATACTGTCAAAGAAAATCATAGCAACACCACTACACTAACACAAAGGAACCATTTTCTACTCAAAGTTCGAATATAAACCCAAGCTCTATAGCTGTTAGAGAAAAGGTCATTAATAACACAAATGAGCATAAGCAAGATCAATTACATAAATCGCTTATACTTGCAGATGATGCAACTCATTCTACAAAGGCATTTATCATGTGTAATGCCGCTCAAATTGTAGAAAACTGGGTTTTCCCAATAACAAGAATATATTTTGTCCACCTTTGTTAATAATAAGCCCAACACAATGGAGCACCTAAAAATGGGCGAGTGAATGGGTCAGGTTGGCACTTATGTTAGTGTTTGGCTGGTTGGCAAGTTAGTATCACACACATGCCTAGGGATATGGGTTTTCCCATTTAAACTATCTAATGGCATTTCAATCTAATGGGTATCATCAGAAAGAAATTTCAATATTTAGAGATAAGCATATTTGGATTATGGGAAACATAATTCCAATCGTAACAAATAAAAGCTTCCCACTGCAACAGTAACCAGAAAAGATTACCCAAAATTGTTGGCACTGAGTCACCGACCAATATTCCATCATCGGATCATAAAAATAAATATAAATAAATAAAAAAAACCATTAAAGACAGTCCAATGTGTTAAAAAATGAGGAAAGACAAAAAAAAATGCTTCTTCCTCTAGAAAGCACTAGCATAAGTCCCCGTGCGATGCACGGGTTAATCAATTGTAGTTTGATTAATAAATTAAACTAATCATCACAAACACATAGAAACTAAAGTTAAGTTGGATAAAAGAATATTTTATTTATAATATTATAAATATTCTTACATCACTCAAACCACCAAAATTGAAATGAGAATTGTGCAGATTATATGGTTCACATCAATTTTCTAAAAAGGGCGTTTATTAATCAGCAGACTACTTTAATAGGGTTAGTTATAGTGATGGATCAAATAAACAGGTTGCAACAAGAGTTAATAATAATTAAAAAGTAGTGCATGATTGCTACACTCAAGTAGGAAATCAATTTATAGTGGGAAAATTCAGAAACAATGACTATAGTATGATGGGTCTTAAACGGCAAAATTTTGGCCTTTTTTTCTCAAATTTTCAAAAGGAAAGAGAACCTAATTCTGAGAGACTCTGATGAAATAGTTTTCAGATTGTTGGGTGATTCAGAAAGGGATAATTATTCTCATCACCACAAAAGGGCAAACATCTTTGGAGGTTTTTACAGGGATATGAAATTCCAATGCAACGACTTTTTAAAGGCAAAACATACACACTTACTACATTATGTTAAAGCCATAAACTTAATAAAACACAACTATACACTAAGAAATATAGATTTTTATAAGATGTAATGTAAGCTTAAGTGTAATGAAGTACAAACAGGTCATTTAACCTATTGATAGACTTTGGCTGTCCTAATAAAAACACATGAAAAAATAAAAATTAGAAATAAAATGAATGTCTCATGACACGTGCAAATAAATTGAACATCCTAGAAACGTTTGTTCATAGCCATGTGAACAACAACACAGTAAAGTACACCAGAGCGATCATACAATATAGGAATACGCTCGAGAGTTGGAATTTCACAACAGCAAATATATTTCTTGACAGATTTAGAAATGAGTAACTGATAAAATACACTTTGATTCCATTTCTGAACCCAAAATCACTAACTGCAGATTGAAGCACAAAAGCATTATAGATAAGACATGATAAAACTCACTCAGCAGCACAGAAACAAAATCTACAAACCATTGGTCAACGAGAAGAACTCGCATTCAAATTAATATCGGTTTTTTTCACAGTGAGTCAAATTCACTTGACACATAAATTTGAAAACAAATTTTTTTACTTAATGGAACTGTGATTATAAAGTTACAACTATGTCCAAGAAAAAGCCAAGTATTTGTCTGACCCTCCAAATTTGGACATCTAAAACCCAATATGCACCACCAAACGAGCCCTTCTTAATAAAACCGTCTCAGCAAAATAGGAATCACATAATGCCAGTAATCTCTACAATTTTTTTTCTTGGGATCAGGCATATAGAGGGTCATCTGCTGCATCCATTCATAATAATGGTGCCCTAACAGATCTGGATTCCAAATGTCGTGCCCTAATAGATCTGGATTCCAAATGTCGTGCCCTAACAGATCTGGATTCCAAATGTGGCGCCCTAACAGATCTGGATTACAAATATGGTTTCCAGAAAACATGCTCTTAAAATAAAAAAATTTAAAAAAAAAAAACAAAATACATTTGGAAATGAATGAAACGGCCTGCTCTTTGGGATGAAGGAAAATATGTAGATGATGATGTGGCTAAAAGAGGGTTAAGAATGAGGGATTTTTTTTAACTTAAGATTCCACTTATAAAGAAATTACTGAATCATGATTTATACCATCAAAACCCCTTGGCTTCCATCTTCAAAGATTAGAAACAAGGAAGGAAAAAAAAAAGACCTCAGAAAGAAAAAGGAGGAATAGAATAGTGCATCGAAGAAGAGCATCAAAGAATGGGGCATGAAAGGAATGGGGCCATCGAAGAAGAAAAAGGAAAACACTCACCATCTGTTAAGACCTGATGACACTTCACTCCCACAACGAAATGTAAACAACAGATAAATAGCTGATGACTCTGGATAGAAAAAAGAGGTAGAACGATGATGGAGGTGCTGGTTTCTGTGTAGGATGAAGATGGTTGGCATACAGAGATGAGATGAGATGGGGGCAGAACTGTGAAGATGAGATGAGACGAGATGAGATGGGCAGATATGTGAAGATGGCAGAGAGTTGGCATATACAGTGAGAATGAGGGGGGGATGTGGCCTCCTTCTTATAGAGGACTTGAAGATATTAAAAAAGAATTTATTGGGGAAAACCCCACGTTGGTCCCCACGGTCACACTGTGGTGGCACATCAGAGGATCCGGACCCATCAAAAAAATATTCTAATTTGTTTCTGTAATGGTCAATGCTGACTGGTCAACAATGCAGTGGTATGATTTTTTTTTTTTTTTTTTTTTTGTTCGGAGTTGGCTCGGCGGCCGGGTGTAGGAAAGACTGGATAGCCACCCACTGCAGATGGATCTGATGGGTGCTACAATGGCTTACTTGTAAACAACAATGCACAGAGACGATTATGATGTTATATGTGTAATGTCACCCCACCCAAATTCTTTTACTGGATCTCCATATCAATCTGCCTGTCCGTCCTTCAATATCCAAACCAGTTAAGAATAATCACGATAAAATGGATTATGATTTGGACTAATTTTATTTGAATCAAAAGGTGGGGTCCCCAAGAGATTGATAGTATGCAAATGCATGATTGGAATAAATTTGAAGAGAGTTTCATTGATTATATGGTTGAGCCAATTATGATTGGGTCATCTTATTTTTAAAGAGTTTTTACAATTAAGCTTAAATTTTAATTAAATAATTTTATGTAAAAGTCATAAGATAACGAAAAAGTTTGCTAGATATGGGTTGTTTGAGCTGCGGCCCTTATTTAACAATGTAGTTTTGTCATTATTCACGTGGTTGGTGGGTTAGAGTAAATGGGCAGCTAAGAGATAAAACTTAAATGCAGTGGTACTGAGAGTTAATAACTACAAACGACTTACCCAATGAATCATGAGTTACATATCGACACCAGGTAAAGAACAAGGATTTCAAGTTTCAAATTTCAAAGTCATGCAAAATGGGCCCAAGTACAACTCTACATGGGAGAAGAAGGATTTCAACTTTAAATTTTGAAGTCTTGAAAAGTGGAAGAACTGCAATTAGGAGTTCGTGGCTAGAAGATTTTTATTTGAATTTAGAGCATGTTTGGTTGTACCGTAGATGCAATTTGATGCAAAACTGCCAATTTCTTTATCTTAAAGTCCAAGCTTGATTCATCAAAATCGAAGCAAATCAAATCACAGGATGATGATGGATGGTAACAAAATCAGTCTTGATAATAAATGAAAATGTAATTATATTGTTATTTTTATTTATATATTGATGGCACTAGTACCTTTACACTTAACACTTCAATAATTTTGTGAAGGAGTCATATAGAGATTATAACTCGTCGTCGTGATCTACACCTCACCAGTGCAGCTCGCGGTCTAGATGAAATGTTGTGTTGTTTAGACTGGGTCCGGTGCTAGGGACTAGGATTTATACAGGCTAAGGCCCGATTAACTATTGTGCGGCCACAGTGGGGCTAGGGCCTTTGGCATTGAATTTAGGCCGGGCCTGGGTATTCATTAGTCCCAGCCCGGCCCGGCACATGATCAACCCTGAATAAGACCCTTTCTTAGGGTAGAAGAAAAAAATATCAAGAGATGTTAATATATGAAATTAAATTTCCAAAATCATCATCAAAATGCACTACGCATGCATGAAGAGGTGCAAATTGTTAATCATGCAAAAATGGGTAATTACATTCCTAATGCAAGATTTATGAGGCTAAATTAATGGGCCGATCCACTACAAGCTCCAATTCTATTAGTTTCATTTAGTACATCATCCATGATACTAAAACTATTTTACCAAGAATAATAACACCATGGTAGCAACAATTAGAATAAATATAATAGTAAAAATAAAAACATGGGGTCGGGTCCTAATAAAAGTTCCCAATAAGTGTAGGTACACTCTAACAAATACTGCCATCTAAATTAAAAGCATTGGGATTCTTAGATCGGGTCCTTACATAACCAAATGAACTTTTTTTTGTACTTTTGGGCTTTTGAAAGTTAAAAAACTTGAAAAAGGCTTTCATCAAGACCAACCAAACTCACCTTAGTCCCAATCTTGAATAAGCTTTGGTCCAGTGAAACCAGGCCATCAACACCCCTACTGAAATAACCAAACTTGACCAGGTCATGATATTAATTCTCATTTGGGAAAGATAATCACATTAATGTAGAAATGATGATACAATAAAGAATTACCTCTTAGCCTAGTGTAAAAGGTTTGGTTCTTACTAAACTAGTAAGGGTTCGAATCTCATTAAGAATCTTTCCTCACAAAAGGATTTTCTAACCTTTTCCGAGGTATCTTCCATCATCCGAGAGCTGCCTCACAAGAGGGTTAAGGCCCCAGCTGCACTAATGCTGGGATTAAAAAAAATTGATGATAAAATAGGTCATCCCACCATTTGTCATGGACCATCTAACACTTTTTCTATGCATCTTTGTAGATGGTTTCCACCTGGTTTTCTAATTTGTTTGTAGCAGTGGCAAAATCAACTTGCAAAACTAAGGTGCTGGTTTTAATAGTCCTATATTTTCCTTTTTTTTTTTTTTTTGTCAGTCGCATGCAATCTTAGTAGTTCTCAGCTTGATATTTATTTATAGAGTTGCTATTGCAGTAGGAAGGAAAATCCTCACGATTTGGAAATAAGGAGAGAGCTTGAACATCTCTGTAATCAAGAAGACCATTAACATGATTTTTAAATCTTAGCTTTCTTTTTTCCTTTTTTCTTTTATCATTTCAATGTTTCCTTTTTTGCTGAATGAATCCCCTTTCTTTTTATAAAACTGTGTGCAATTTTTATTTATGACCCTTCAAAAATTTTTGTTTTTACATAGTGGTTCTTCCAAGGAAAAATTTTTTGGTGCACAACAGCACATCAAGGTCCATTTATAATGTTCAACACCATGGTTAGAGTTATAAAGCTGAATTCAATTAATGCATTTTACTCAGTTGGCAGGCAAACCTTTTGTCACCCAACTATCCAAGGTTCAATGCATATGAGTGCCAATCTTCCCAATTATATGGGTAGGCTATGGCAAGGAAAAGTTTGATTCAGAGGGAGAGAAAAAAGCAGGAATTGGAATATAAATATCATTTGATTTGTCGATACTCAAAAAAAAAAAAATAGCAAAGTTTCATTGTTGAGTGACAAATGGGAAACTCGGGCAAAATTGCAATCCCCACCACCTAATAATACACCAACACGTCTTCATCGCTGTTGTTTTTTGACCGGAAGGCCTAGAGGTAGCTATCAAGACTTTTGGCTATACAAACACATACTTCAAGAAAAGATTCAAGCATGTTTATCATTAGGGGTAGCAAGATCAAGTTGGTAATGTTGGCCCGATACCTAACTTGGGATCTCCTTCCCGTTTGTGTGCTCTTTTGAGTCCATCATCCTTAGCTCAATTTAAAACTAAGGTAAAATCTCAAAACGAGGCTTAGGTAATTAGGACATTTCAAAACAGAACAAAATAAAAAATATATTTCAAAATGGGTTTTAAGTTTTTCAATTTCATTTCAAATCAGGATAATTTGTCAAATTTCAGACCAATTTTTTTCCCTTTTTCTTATCAAAATCCTGAATTTGCCCATTAAGGTATTATGTTGAAAAGAAAAAAAAACAAAACAAAACAAAGCAGACAAACGATGGGCCATGGTTCTCTCCAACGTCTCCTTCTTCCTTCTTTGTTCAATCTCATCTCCTTCTTCCTTCTTCAAAATCTCATATCCTTGCTAGAGCAATTTCGAATATTATCCAGAGAATCTCATTCCATTTCTTATATGTGCATAAGAACATTGTTAAACAAGGGATCCAGCTAATAATAAAAAAAAAAAAACCCTCGTGATAGCAGTAATTGTCATTTAACTGATGTTGCATTGTCATGTTCGAGACCTGCGAGAACGACACCGATCTCTCTGACCGGTTAAGGTTCTCCTTCGTCTCCGGCAGCGACCGTCACTTGACGAAGCGGATGCGGTCACTACCGACGTGTACGCCTTAAAGATGACTTTGTCGTCATTAATGAACTCCTGCGGGACGACCGGCGGCTTGAGGCGGGTGAGGGCGTCGCTGTTGAAGATAAGCGACATCTTTGTGGGAGTGGGTGCTACCGTCGACGACGAGGGGCTTGGCAATGGCGGGAAGCTGAGGACGTTGGGAGGTGGCGGGATCGGAAGGGTGCCGAAGTCGATCAATCTGACAGAGATGAAAAATGGGTTTTGCTTGAAATTACAACGCCGATCCAATCAAACTCTTGATTGAGGGGGGCCGATTCATGCCGATGCATCCTCTTCGCATACTCACCTCTTCATTCATATCGTTTTCTAGATAAAAATGAGATCTTTTGCTCCTTTCTCTCTTTTTAATGGGCATGTTTTACAAGGATTGATTGCTCTCTTTTTAATGGGCATGTTTTACAAGGATTGATTGAATAGGGTATTCAAAGAAGTTTAAGATCACAGGAGAGAAAAATGGAATAGGAGATGGGAGAAAGGAGATGGTGAATTTTCTTTCCAGGTGGTTTTTGAAGTTTAAGGGGCAAAGTCGAAATTTTGAAAAGAGAAAGGGAGAAATTAGCCGGACAATGTCAGATCCAGTGGTTTGTCCTGTTTTGAAATGTATTTAAAAAGCTTAAGCCTATTTTGCTATGTAGTTTTTATTTTGTCTTATTTTGAATTGCATTAAAAACTTAGGCCCCATCTTGAAATTTTCCCTAAAAATAATAATAACAATGCAGGTATCTGTTGTACATGTCACATGCCATTTACTTGCGCATCAATTTCATGATTTCACTCCAGAGGTGGACCACTCGTTTGCCAAAACTCATAGCTGGAACCATAAGGTTTGGTGGGCCCCACAAAGATCGCAGATGGCCACTAATGCCGTTGACAGGGAGGCAGGAATTGTCATGCTTGCCGTTGGGGTGGGGGCTGCTTGTAAAATTGAAGAACAAGGAGCTCAAAGTTGCCATTTTTTTTTCCTACTGGTTGGCATCATTTTAAAACTGTCAAGAGAATCATCCATTTCTTTAAGAACATGGTGGGCCCTACCTGCAATACCATAAACTAGGAAATCACTTCAGCATTTGAACTTTGAAGACGTTAAAAATATATGCTTGCCAGCAGCTGCTCCATTTGAGTTTTTGTTATGTACTCCATTTGCCTTGATCAAGTGGTAAGTAACATGTGAACTCAGAAAAGTTAAAAAGTAAGATATTAATTGATGCCCTATCTACAAATTCTCTATTGGCACAAGCTGACCTCACTGGCCCACCACCGGGTCATAAGCATAAGATGTGATCAACCTATATTTTTTTATTAGAAACAAATTATAAACAGTTGATTCTGATCTATTGTGGCCCCCAAGAAATGGACCAGCTCCCTAACTAAAATGTGGGCCCTCTCCATTCACAATAGCGTTCCAAATATCACAATAATCTATTGTTATTGAAAACACCCCAATAAATGGACCAGCTCAATAAATGTGGACCCTATCTATCCAGAATAGTGTTCCAAATATCAAACTGCTCAATCCAGCCACAAAATGCCACCACATGGGTCCCAATCATCCTCAGTAAGCGCCAAACCTCCAACACACAAACAATCACAAAGATGAGCCCACGAAACAAAAGAACAAAAAGCAGCAGCACCACCACCACCACCACCACCAGGTCCCACTCAAAACTGCAAAAAACCAATCGTGGAATGGTACCTTACACACTAGCCTCTAGCCGAAAAACATTCTCTAGCCTCTAGCCGAAAAACATTCTCTAATACATATACCCACAAATCCCCTTCCATTCTTATCATGTAGCATATTGGAAGAAAAAAAAACATCTTACGATTTTTATTGGTAACATGTTTCCATCCTATTCATCTCTATGCACCATCTCTCATGTCGATGATAGGAAGTAGACTTGGATTTGTGAAAAAGAGAATAGAAGGGCGGCAATGGCCCACTTGGTTAAGCCAGTAATTTTCATAATCCAAATGTAATATTAGAGGAAATGAAAGTGAGTTTCAAAAGAGTCTCTTAATTTTAAATTTTCTTAAAATCTCTCCTTGACTCCCTATCTATTTTTTCAATGAAAATCTCTCTCTTCCAAATAACATACTTTTGTATCTTCATTTGAATGCAATCTTAATTTTTTCATAACTATCATAGGTTTTTGAAATTCTTTTCAGTTATAACATGCCTTATTTAAATTATGATTGTCTCATAATGACATTGGATTATTATGAATTTGCTTTTCTTATTAGGTTTGAGCAAATAATAGGGACTTTATTCCTTTCTTGAATTTACTTTTTATGTTATTTTATTTTAGAATTTTTTAGATTTTTGATAGGTATATTTATGAAGTTTACAAACTTTTTATTTCCTTTTACAATTGATTTAAATAGTTTATTTTAAAATATAATTACTTTTTAATAAGTATTGACCTAAACTTTGATGCACCCTCACCCAACACGACCCAGCCATTAGTAGTGTAATGTCAAGCAAGGCCTAATCAGTTTAGGATTTAAACATGAAATGGCTCACATAAAACCTAAGATCTGAGACAAATTGTAAGATATGTGAGCTGGGTCCTTCCATTTGATAAATATACAGTTTCGGTCCGAGATATGTCTATTTTAGGCCCACTATTAAATAGAAAAGACGAATTTTTATTTTTTTTGATGGTTTTGGACTGATAATTAAAAGGTCCTATTTTAGAAAATGGCTGCCTCATGTACCCCCCTAATCCTCTTCCCTCCTAATCCTCTTCATAATTCATAAGCAAATGGCCATTAATACAATTATTCTTCTAGGGCTAAAAATAAGTCTTATTAAAAATCATTCCTAAACTCTATTGTCAAAAGTGAAATTACTTTTTAAATAATGTGTAATGTAATTTTAAGGTTTGTAACTAAGAATCATTGTTAAACATTTTACAAGATTTTTTCCATTTTGAGAGCTTGAACTTGAAGATTGATTTGCTATTTTATAGATGCTCATAATGGGGCTTAACTTGAGCCCTACATCAAAGCCCTCACTCTGCTAGTTTAGGCTATTTTTTTATTTTACTGATATGGTGTATATATTTCTCATATGGGCCGCGTTGGGCGTATGTCTTTTTCTTTTCTATTCAATTCTAACTGATCACTTGTTTTCATAATGAGAGGGTTGGTTGACCCGATGATTCTTTGTATATTGGACTATTCCATCTAATTTTTTTACAATATAATATATTTTTTTTCTCTTGAGTTGAATTTATAGATTAAAGGAAAAATAATCTAATTTTTGTTTAATAATATGATAATGAAACTCTACGGTACATTATTTTTCTTATTTATTTATTTTTTAAGTGTGTGCTAAAATATTTAAAATTATGATTGTATAAGAAATGTTATGTTAATATTAATTTATAATTTATTTAAATACTTATAAATATTATTATTTACAAATAATATAATTATTAAACAAGGTTGCATTGGGCCTGAGCCCAAAATTGCTACTATATAATATATATAATAAGGATATACTTTTCGCCGAAGAGTGACACGTAGCGCACTCTTTTTGCAAGAGTGAGAGATGTGGTATGCTGATTGAAGTCATAAAATTTAGAATATTTCTCTTTTCTCCTAAAATGCCTCCATTCCATTTTCTCCTATAAAAATAAACATCTAAATAATGGGATCTTGTCTTGGCAAGAACATAGATGGGCTGGATATTTGAGTCTGGGCCCAAGCCAAGTGAAATTGGGCAAGACTCGGGGTCTCGACTCTGGAGCCTCTAAGTCACGACTAGTATTTTTAAGTGGCGTCTTTGTGCAGGTTGTTTAATAGAATGAATAGAGGGAGTGTGGAGTTTTTCTAAGTCCTTTCGAAATTTTAGGTGATTCTTCTCAAAATGATATGGGGAGATTTTGGTTTACAAATATGCAAAACCTGGGCCACTATCATTTTGTGATCTCCAAATGTAGTAGGTAGCAAAGAAATTTGCATATTCTTTACTATTATTAGGATGTTGGGTCTATCATTGTTAGGTGTGTAGTGTTTCAATTCCATCGAGGGAAGATTCCTATTAGGACTAGACGTCTGTTCCTTCCATCTAAACCTTCTTGGCAAGAAGGAATTTAAAAAGAGCCAAAGGAGAAGATCAAATTGCCTAATGCTCTCCTAAGTGTAGTTTTCAAATAGGACTCCCCATTTAATTTCCAAATAGGACTCCATAGGCAGGGACATCCAAGCACAATCATATAATTATATATAAGAAACCTTCCCTCTCCTTTCTTCTTCACATCAACAATAGAAATTAGGAGAAAGTTAGAGAGCTCTGATGCGGGATTGTGCAATTGACAACAGATGAAAAAGATCAACAGCCCACTCACTGCGCGAAAGTCCATTGCATATTTGACACTAGTAGAACTTCCCATTCTAATAAATATACTATAAATTCTCCTTCGATTATCACTGCCATGTTCATATACTCATAATAGTTGTATCAACAATATTACATAAGTCAATTAAGATTTATCATATTTTGTCGACCATAGTGGTCATAGCGGTGGTCTTGCTCAAGGTTATTATGACCCCCTCAATGGTTTTCACCATGACCATAGTGATATGATTATATAGAGAATGACAACCATCATCTTTGAGAGCTCCAATTACATCTTTTTTTATCCTAATGATGGTAATCATGGCCATGAACATGGAATGGAAGGATTTAGATGTTTTTTTTCCCCCTCTTTGTCCCACTTGCTAGCATCTGGTAGACGTTCCTAGTTAAAAACCCATGTCTTCCGTTACATCTACTTCATAGTTATTGCTTGAAATTTTTTTTAATTATCCTAGATTGTCTCACTTAATGTTTGAGTTGCCATGACTCCAACAATGATGATCGATTAATGGGTTATTGTATACCTACATATGAACATTTTGATGTAATACCTATATATTTAGTTTTGTTGTTTTTTTTTTCCATTTTTCCCAATTTTCTTCTTTGTAAAGATTTAAGATGCCACAGTTCTTTGTTATTATGTTCTCGATCTATAATATTGTATATTATTTGTTTGGGATGACTTCACGTCACCAGTTGGTAGGACAAGATTTCCATAAATGATCAAACTAACTTTTTCTATATTCTGGATTCAATTGTGGTGATTGCCAACCATAGGGAACCCCTTTGATTGCTTATGAAAATACCTTCTGATTTTCAATAAAATTTTCAACTATGTGATAGAATTCCTAGGATGACTATGAATCCTAATCAACTCTAATCTCTATATACCAACGTCAAATTCTACATAAAACTAGAATCACATATTACATAGTTGTATCAACAATATTACATAAGTCAATTCAAATTTAGGATAACTTAATATCAACATTTTTTTTTTTACTCTCACAGGCACTTTGTGTGAACTTTTTTGTGGGGCCCACTATGGGCCCCTTATAGGGATGAGACTAGAGGGTTGGAAAGATCTGTGGAATCACTCCAAATATTAAGTTTAGCCCAAATCACATTTCCCAAAGCTCTTCATATGTGGCCCACAACTCTAGTCCAATTGGATGTGTACAGTCAACTCAATGTTCTAATTCATTCGAATGTGTGCCAAACCTTAGAGTATATAACTGTTAGGGATCCATGTCCATTGCAAAGTTTGACTAGGTGATAGATGGACGCCACCTAGAGTTTTTACAGAAAAATGATGAGGGCAGGTCTTACCGAAATATATATATATCCATATGAATCTCTATTACCCTTATCTATACCCATGTTATATATGTATATATCTATATCTATATCTATATCATATTAAAAAATAACAGTTTCTCCTCTTACTTCTACAAGCTTCCTTCATGCTTATTCCCGCTTTTCCAATTTTTCCTCCTACTTCATTTCAACTACTCGCTGATTTCTTTCTACTCTCATGGGGCCACTTCTAGATGCATGCCACTAGCCAATTTTATGCTTTAACGTTTGCCCTTGTCATAGATTTGCCACCTATAGGGTAGATTGATAAACACCAATGCATATCTCCCTCTCAATTGTTCCTCTCAACACTGATTTTCAAATCTCCAAACCCCACCTCCCTTATCTTCATTGTTTCTCTCTCTACAGCTCCAGCAGTGGGGTAACTAGAAAATATTAGATCAGTGTCTCTTCTTAGATCGTCTCATCTTCATCCATTGAATCTCCTCTAGAATGTAACAGAAAGAATGTGGAGCTTTGTCTAATGAATCCTCCAACAAGGTCTCAACTTCTCTCTATTCTTTTACTTAGGGGAAGATCTAAGTTGCAGAAGCACGTGGTGCTGCCACACCCGTCACACCATTGTGTGCTTATAAATCTTATATAAAAATTCTAAGTTTACTACAAAAAATCTAGTAAAAATTGTGGCCCACACTCAAAATTCACATAGAAAGTTTCAATTTGCCCCCAAAATCAAATTATCTATTACAATCTGCACCCGTCAAACAAAAAAACTTGGTCCGCCACTGCTTTTACTTTCTAGGGTTTCATCTTTTTTAGGGTTTTCCTAGTGACTAGCAAATGCCATAGGTAATTTCCTTTCCACTTTCTCATTTCCTATGTGTATGTATATTGATTGATTAATTGATTCCTTATTCAGTGTCAAGTTACTGTTGGATTAATATATTATTACTTATTTATTCTGTTTGAAAGTGTTACACCTTTTTACTGATTAATTGATTGATTTCTGTTCAGTGTCAAATTATTGTTAGACTAACGTGTTATTACTTATTTACTCTAAAAGGCTTACACCTGTTTTCTAACGCAGATACCTCCCTATTGTATCATTGTCACAAGTATGACTTCTGCCACATAGTTGGGTTCTGCTATGGTTAGAGCGAGTAGTTGTGACTAGAGCCTGACAACTGCCACATGTAATTCTCTTTTCATTTTCATAAGTAAATGGAGTTTCTCTATTTTTTAACCAAGTATTCATGAATATGTTCCATTGGAAGGTTCTATTGTCTTTGGAAGAGCTGTAATGTGACATGTTTTTTTTTTTAACTGAATGTGGGTACTTCGAAAATATTTGTTCCCTTCTAATGAGCATTGTATGTTGTTTCAAAAATTTTTTTAATGGACGTGTGGTATTTCATTTTATTGCATAGTTGAACCTTAAATCATCATTTCTTTCTTAAAGTGCTTTCAAGAAGGTTTACATGTGATTGAAAGACATATTTCAAGGAGGACATGAGTACTACAAAGACCCACCCCATGCCCCAAAATTAATGGTGCTCCTTTCTTTGAGCATGGCTCTTCAATAAGAAACTCCCATTATTTTGAAGCTTATATATTCATTAAGCAAATGGTGCTCCTTTCTTTGAGCATGGCTCTCTGTTGGGTTTGGCCATTTTGCCATTGTCAAAAGTTCAGTGATACCTTACCAGTTTCTTCGTATATCTAAAGTTGGATGGTTGCGGGTGGTTTCTAATTTGTTTGTATCAGTGCCAAAAGCAACTCGCAAAAAGAGGGTGCTGGTTTTATTAGTCCTCAGATTCTTTTCTTTTTCTGTTTTGCCAGTGGCACACAGTTTTAGTAATCCTGTGCTTGATATCTATTTATGCAGCTGCTAATGCAGTGGGAAGGAACATCCTCACAGATTCGGAAGTAAGGAGAAAGCTTAAACGTCTCAGTAATCGAGACCATTAAGGTGATTTTTAAATCTTAGTTTTTTTCTAATTTTTTTATTTTTATTTCAGTGTTTACACTTTCCTGAATGAATCCCTTATCTTTTTTTAAAACTGTGAGAAGTTTTTAAATATGACCCCTCCAATTTTTTTTTTTTTTGTTATTTACATTGTGGCTGCTCCAAGGAAAATTTTATGGATGCACCCCAGCACATCAAGGTCCATTTATGATGTTCAACCAGGGCTAGAGTTGCAAATCTGAATTCAGTTAATTCATTTTTAAATTATAAGACGAACAAGGGGTTGTTCAGCTGGTTGATAACTTAGGCTGTAAATGGATACTGAATTATCCAATTATCCAAAGATTCTAACCTGTGAAAAACTGGGCTTGAAATCTATTTTATATTCTAATATATAAATGGGTTTAGGTCTAGAACCCAATTTAGGTTCCGATTAATAAATGAGTCTGATTCCAGGTTCATATAGGTTTCGAGCCGTGAACTTGAAACCCTTCACAAGAGCATTTAATATTGCAAATTGTAATTTAAAATCAACTTTGGTTTGATATTTTTATATTTAATCTCCAAGATAATAGAAAGTTAAAAGAAGTCAAAATCAATTTTGAAACTAGCTTTTGATTCTCTAGTAAGACTTGATTCCAAAATCGAATCCGAATACTCTTATTGAAACCGAGTCTGAAACCCACAAAAGAGGTTTCGAGACGGAGCCAGTTTCGAAACTGGAACTGTAAATTAGAAATAGGCTCGGGTTTGAGTCAATATAGACCTGGTCCAGGACTGGCCGGTTTGAAACCCTAGTAGTAGCCTCTTTTTGCATCCGGTTATCTAGGGATTAATTCATATGAATGCCCCTCTTCCCACTTAAATGGGCGGGCTCCTTTTTCGGCTCAGTGGGCTCTCGTTCTCCTGGTTGTGATCTTTTGGATGCAGCCTACTTAACTCGGGTTCAAGAAAACAAAAAAGTAAAATAAAATAATGCATTCACATGTGAATATATGATACATGTCACATGCCATTAACTTGTGTAACAGGAAATGCTAGCGTCTGTGTCAATTTCATGATTGCACTTCACACTAGTGATGGATAGCTCCAGGGGTGGACCACACGCTTGCCATAACTCATATCTGAAACAATAAGGGTTGGTGGGCCCCACAAAGATGTCACATGGCTCGCTGTTTATCTCAGTAAGAACACTGCTATTGCCTAATGGCCAGTAATGGCCTTGGCAGGGAGGCAAGATTTGATATGTTTGCTTTTGTGGCTCCGGGGACCATTTTATCTAAGAATAGGGCTGCGGAAAAAAATTGAATAACAGGGGGCTCAAGCCTCAAAGGTTTCCATTTATTTCCTACTGATTGCCATCATTTTAAAATTGTTGAGAGAATTATCCATTTCTTAAAACAAAAAACACGGTGGGTCCTATCTGCACTACCATTAAAACTAGGGATTCACTTCAGCAGTCTGAAATTTGAACTTTGAAGGCGTTAAAAATATATTCCTGCCAGCAACTACTCCATTTATTATCATTTGACTTGTTAAAGTGGGATGTAACATGTGAATCGAACAAAATCAGCTCAGAAAAGATAAGAGTAAGATATCAATTGACGCCTAATCTACAAATTCTCTATTCATCTATTGGCTCAAGTTGACCCCCCTGGCCCCACCACATGCTACTTGTTTCATTCAAACAGTCACCGGGTCATCATGCATAAGATATGATCAACCTGTTTCTTTCATGAGAAACAAATTAGAAACAGTTGATTCGGATCTATTATCAACCCCAATAAATGGGCCAGCTCCCTAACTAAAATGCGAGTAGGATGCACTCAAGTGTTAAAAGTATAAATTGTATTAAGTGAAATTTTAACTACAGTTGTACAAAGTGTTATTGTGGATTGTATTGAGAGTAGGTCCACCTTAGGGGCCTCGGGTGTCTTCCCTACAGACAGTTGTTTATGAATGTGATTTGCAGCTTTTGAGAATTGAGAGACGCATATATATATATTTTTTATTCTTTTAGGGATGTTGCAACAAAATGATGATCTGGTATTTTGATTTTGGTGTTAGCCAGTAATATTAGGATCATGGCTAAATACAATGTTACAGCAGTTCGAACAAAACAATACCACCATTAAAGATAATTGTAGAAATCTCAACAAGGCAATGCTTACAGGGATAAAAGGTCTAGAGTGGGTTGCCTTCCAGTTTCCAGGCATCAAACACCTACCAGGGCAAGGTTAGAAGTTTTATTGCATTACCTTTTTGCTAATATCATTATCTTATTGGTGCTAAAGCTAGTTTTTAAATTTTACTTTCTATTGAATGTTGCATTCTGATTCTTGGGAAGAGAAGAATTTTGCCTCATGGTTTGTTTCCATGTCTGTTGTGTAGGATGCTATTACTTGTGCCAATGTCATAATTGCACTATAACTAGTTCCAGAGTCAGAAACAAGCGCACCTCAAACTTGTATATGGCATCCTCCACCCCCTATTCTACAAAAGATAGCTATGAATTGTAGCCTCAGGTATGGTTCATTTATTTCCTTTTGTGTGTCTGTGTGTTTTTATTTTAGCATTTTTCTGGTAGCATAATCTTTTTGATCTTCATGTGCTATCTATGCTGATATTTATAGCTCTCACTTGATGAATACTAATGTAACATAAGTTTACAAAAAAAAAACATTAATGCAACATAGAAAATCACATTGAATCATCATGAGCTATATTATATATATTTCCTCATTGATTCTGAATGATGTGTCTAAGAGGAAGATGAGGTCAATGAAACTCCATTTACAAGTCGACAAATATTCAGTTGGCCCATTTCACCAACGTAACTGGTTGATTTCAATCTCCTCCAATTAACTGGCATTTGCACACTGAATTTATGGTGAATGGTGAATTATTCTCGTTTTTTGTATGTACATACCATAAGCAAAATTGTAGCCATTAGAGATACCATGGTAGAGAACACCTTAAACCAATTGCATGCTGAGGTCAAGCACAATCCTCTAGAAGCAGTGAACCTATTGAAAAGATCTTCTAGACTTAATCCTATTGAAAAAAAAACAACAATAATGTTTAAATTGTTTAAATAACAACAGTGGTTTCATCATATGTGCACTGGGCTGCTTTTTTTCTAGTGGTTGCATCAAATGTGACTTTATCTACATCTATGTTTGTCCTTGTTAGTGGTTTATGTCAACAGTCATGGTATTGTTATCACATGTTTAGGTTATGCATTATTTATTGGGTTCAAATCTTTAGCACCTACATGTCAATATTGATATCTTAATACTGCTTTGATGCAGGCGAAACTCTTTGTCCCCCATTGGCTGACCATTGGGCTTAGCCCACCTATCTTAGTTTATTTAAGATTTTTATTATGTTTTTCAGTTATTTTAATTGGTTGTTTTAATCCTGGTCATCAATGTGTTTCAATGGTCCGGATTAGTTTTAAAATTTATTATTTGTCTATGTAAGTGATATAAAGCCTTTTGACACCTCCGTTATTGATGAATAAAAAAATTACGGTATCAGATGCGGTGGGGCAAAGGTGGAGAGAAGAGAGATAGAGGATGAAAAAGATAGATCGGGCTTTCACCTAAAAAAAATTGATTCACATCAAACTCCCCATTGTGGGCAAAAAGAAGAAACACTGGGAAATCCCAAAATCATCCTTGATCATATTACTGTAATCTATTTTTGTTTTCATACTTTCTTTACCAACAAGAGATTATTATTTTCTAACTATTTAAAAATATAACCTGCTATATTACTGGTTTTAGTCTATCAATGGATCAACATCAAGCTGAGCAAATCAGCAACTTTAGTATGCTTGGTCATATGAACAGGCTTAAATTCAGACTTAAACAAGTGGAGTGCTGCCCTTCGACAAACTTGCGTGCTTATGATATACTAAAAAAAAAACATTTTTCCAAATGTATTTTCTTGATGCTGATGATTGTGATGATCTGGATGCATAAGATTTGGACAACAATAATGATCTCAACCTCGGTCGAAGGTTGGTCTACTATCACTTGTTCGATTGAATGTAATATTAAAAGGATTTTTATTTTCAGTTTGAAAGAGTGTGGTCATGTTTATTAGATAAGGGCAACTGACCAACAGTCTTTAGTGTATGTGACTGAAATCTGGCTTCTTGATTTATGCAAGAAAACTGAGAGTTTTTTTTGTTTTTTTATTTGGTTGCAAATGACTAGAAAATGTGGTTACTAGAAAAGGAAAACTGATCAAAAGACACCCACTCTGCCAACCCTCCGTTGCTAAAATAACAAAGAAAAAAAACTGAGAAAGTCCTGCTTTCTAATCTACACATGAAAGTTAGAAACCTTTTTTCTTCTTTGGGGAAAAAAAAACAACTGATAATCATTTGATTGTTTGAGGTGAAATCACTCCTTTCAAGTACCCAACAGTTTCTTGCTACCATTCTTACCAAAATAGGAAACAGTTTCTTGCCGCCAATGATGTTGGCACTACTGCCACACCAAATCTAGTATATATCTCATGAGAAAAATAGGACCAAGTTCTCCTGCTTACGGGGTTCTATTTATACAACTTGTAAGGAATGTAATATTGGCAAGTTCATTGGATGGACAAAACTTGGGATTAAAAGTGTTGTAATTTTACTTTTTAGATGAACTGAAGCCTCTACCAAAGATACAAATGAAGGTCTTCTATTTTAAAGGTGGAACGCATTGGTCTTTTTCTGTCGGACCGGTCGGATTTCTTGTGGATCGGTCGAATTACATGAATACAATATCTGCAGATAGAATGAAAGACCGACTGGTCGGCTGTGGTGCCTGATTGGTCGGACCCCATGCCTGATCGGTCGGATAGCTTATCCGATTGGTCGGCTGAGTCGATTGGCAAAAATAAAAAAATTCTGATTTTTCGGATCTCTCTTCTGTTCGGTAAAGTCTTTCCTTATCTTGTTCAAATCCAGAGCGAAAAGGACTTTATGGTTATTGTGTATATAAGGATCATCTCTTCTATGAAGAAATCAACTTTCTCCAGAATAAAACCCTAGAAATTCTCTTGAGAGTTCTTCTTCTCTAGAGCTTCTATCTTTCATGTGGTGCAATGTTGGCTTCTGAGTTTGTCTCCATTCTCTACTTTGGTGATTCGTTTTGAGAGGCATCGAGGCGTGAAGATCAAGTTTGAAGAACGTAAACGGTGTGTGCGTCGACAGGAAGAAGAGCATCTAGTCTTTTAGGTTGTGTTCAACTGGAAAAAGTATAGTAAGTAGTTCTTGTAACATTTCTTGCATAGTGTTTAATCTTGGTGGACCGGTGGTTGGTCCCGTGGTTTTTCTCGTTTGGGTCCACGTAAAAATCCTATGTCCATCTTCATTGTAGTGATTGATATTTTTATTAGATTCACTATTGTTGGTTATCTTCATAGTTAGATCTGATTGGAACCTAAACATGTGTTAAGGTTTAAAGAGTTTCACAACTTTAACAGTGTATTTACTCTTTGCATTTGTTCAAAAGAGTCTTCCTATTTGGTTTCCATCTTCAAATACTAAGGACCTATTTGTTTTCATTAAAATACATGGGATTCATAGTAATAGGAATTTTGTTAAAGGATTATTAAAGAAGTAAGGAATGATTTAAAAAAAGTGGTGCGAAATGAAGCATCTGTAGTGAGAGGTAAAGGATATAAAGTAGAGATATAGATGTTACCTATTAGGTCTTTAGCTATTATGATGATGGCTGGGAATTCATCTCCATTCGTCTTTTGATATTATTTCCTCCAAAAGCATATTTTGACTTGGACATGAGAACCAAATCAACAGTTGTCATGATTTATTTTTGGATGAAAATGAACTGATAATGCCATTTTAATAACAACTTACTCATCACTAGTCTTTGATAAAACCCATTCTTCTTTAATGCTGGAATTTTGAAGTGAATCGGGTGAGAGTTTAATGCATGAGCAATTCGTGGTCTCCCTTATTTTACTTTCTGGGCCCATTTGTTTGACAGGATTTGAATTATTGTCTTTCATAGCAATACCTTCTTATCATAGCGATTGGAATTTGATGGATACCGGTGAGGATTCCCAAGACGCCATTTTCTTTGAATTCAGGAATTTGATGTGAATCAGGTGGGTTGGCCTAAATGCTTCAGTTCTCCAAGTATTGTTAAGACTTGTTACACAGCGTGCCATCAGATGGTTGTTTCCCATTAATTATTGCCTCTAAAGCCAACGAGGGTAGCTTGCCTTTATATGCATCCGATTCCAAGCTTGGTTGCAACAGGCAGGTTGATAGCCTCGGCCACATATTTCATAATAACATGATGATAACGATATGTAGTCCGTGTCCCCTCACTCACGGTGTACGTCGGACCTATACAAAATTTGGTTTCTATGATCGAACAATAAAACAGTAAAACAGATAAAGAGAGAGCAGAGGATGTAGAGAAAATAAAGGAAAAAACTTTTCTGCAATCTCTCATTGATAAACAATCAGCCTATATATAGGCTAATACATAACTGAAAGCAAGGCACTACCCAACGTTAAAAACAAACCCCTATTGACTAGGTAAACAGAAACCAACACACTAACAGACCTAAAGACTAAGACATCCCAAGTGTAAATTATTAATTTCCTCAACAAACCCTCCCTTAGACTGATGTCCCAGACAGTCAGTTTAATAAGAGTTGCACTTGGAAACACCATCCCTTAAATCTAAGCATTTGAAATGCAAACACCAAGTAGCTTTCTGAGCTTCTGAAATGCAGGAAATTTTAAGAGGCTTGGTTAGAATGTCAGCAATCTGGTCTTCACTTCTACAGTAAATAAGATTAATGACTCCATCATTTGTGAGATCCCTCAAGAAATGATACTTCACATCTATATGTTTGCTTCGACCATGTAGAACAGGATTTTTTGAAAGCTTTATTGCTGAACTATTGTCACAATAAATCTGAGTAGGCCCTTCCTCTTTGAAATGCAGTTCTTTAAGGATTTTCTTTATCTAAATATCTTGACAAGCACAAGCTGTTGCAGCAGCAAGTTCAGCTTCAGTGGATGATAATGTGACAATAGGTTGTTTCTTTGATGACCATGAAACAGCGCCCGACCCCATCATGAAAGCATACCCCGATGTACTTTTCCGATCATCTAAATCTCCTTGCAAGTACTGAAAAATTCTTTTTGCAGCCAAGAGATGTATCTCTATAGGACATTCCATATACCTGCTAATAATACTTACAGCATGCATTATATCAGGTCGTGTTGCAGTCAAATACATTAAACTCCCCACTATCTGTTTGTAATGAGTGTCATTAACCTTCTTTCCTCTATTATCTTTGTGTAGCTTCACACCAAACTCAGATGGAGTATTTACAGAATTACAATTTTTCATCTGAAACCTGTCCAAGATTTCTCGCACATACTTCTTTTGAGAAATAAAAATTCCGGTAGAAGACTGCACTACTTCAATGCCAAGAAAGTAATGCATCATTCCAAGATCAGACATCTCAAATTCAGCCATCATGGATTTCTTAAAACTTTCAAACATGGCTGTATCATTTCCAGTGTAGATTAAATCATCTACATATAAGCAAACAATGAGCATTTTCCCTCCATCTTCAATCTTTATAAAAAGTGTATGTTCATAAGGACATTTTTGAAATCCTTCCTTCAAAAAATAAGTTTCTATACGATCATACCAAGCCCGTGGAGCTTGTTTTAATCCATATAGAGCTTTCTTTAACTTATACACTTTATGCTCATTGCCAAGGTTCACATAACCAGGAGGTTGATCGATAAATACCTTTTCTTTTAAATCTCCATGGAGGAATGCTGATTTCACATCCAGTTGGAAAATAGGCTATGAGTTTTGAGCTGCTATCGCAATCACCAATCTAATTGTGTCAAACCTTGCAACTGGAGCAAAAACTTCTTTGTAATCAACACCAAACTCCTGCTTGTAGCCTTTAGCCACCAAGCGTGCCTTGTGCTTGTCGATCTCACCATTCTCCTTCAGCTTTGTCTTGTAAACCCACTTTACACCAATTGTCTTCTGCCCTTGTGGAAGATCACATAGCTCCCATGAATTATTTCTTTCGATGGCTGTAATTTCAGCATCCATTGCTTGTCTCCATTTTGATTCTCTGACAACCTCATCGAAAGTGGTAGGATCACAATCTGAAAAAAGAGCAAAATGTATTAGTGGGTCATCACCTTGGGCAACACCAGTTACCTTATAATTAATCATCCATGCTGGTCTTCTTCGAACACGTTGAGGCCTTTCTGATTCAGTTGCAAGTGGGCTTTGATCAGTAACTGGAACAGTTTGAGTGGCTGCATGTTCTTGTTCATTTTGTGTGGTTGCTTGTTCTTGCTCATTCTCCATAGGCTGCTGCCCTTTCTCATCATCATCAAAATTTGCTGGAATTTTTTGTTTAGCACCATTTTGATTCCATAACCAGGTGCTGCTTTCATCAAATACCACATCACGGCTGATAACAATTTTCATGGTGCTAGGATTATATCACTTATAAGCTTTTGACTTATCACTAACACCCAGAAAAATGCATTTCTCTCCCTTATTATCTAGCTTCCTCCTCTTCTCATCTGGAACATGGGCATAGGCAAGACACCCAAAAATCCGGAAATGATCTACAGCAGGTCTCCTTCCGCTCCATGCTTCCTCTGGTGTTATATTTTGAACAGCAAGTGTGGGACTTCTGTTCAATATATGAATGCTCCAATTAACTGCTTCAGGCCAAAAACTTTTTGAAATGCCACTCATTGTCAAAAGGCTTCGCACCAGATTCAAAATAGTGCGATTCTTCCTTTCACAGACTCCATTCTGTTGGGGTGTATAAGCTGCTGTAAGTTGTCTCTTGATTCCATGGTTCTCACAAAAATTTGCAAATTCATGTGAGTTATATTCTCGACCGCGATCCGTGCGAAGAACTTTTATTGGGTTGCCCACTTCTTTCTCAACAAGCGCTTTATAGCTTTTAAAAGCTACAAAAGCTTCATATTTTTCTTGTAAAAAATAAGCCCATATATTACGACTATAATCATCAATGAAGGTAATTATATATCGTTTACCTCCATTAGAATGTGGTGTTATTGGCCCGCAAATGTCAGAGTGAACAAGCTCCAATGCCTATTTCGCTCTCCAAGATTTTCCTTGTGGGGATTGATTGCAGTGTTGTTTGCTAACAACACATTCTTCACAAACTTGAGAAGGAACTGTAATTTGAGGAAGACCTGTCACCATGTTCTTCTGTTGTAGTGTTTTTAATCAGCCAAAATTCAGATGCCCATAGCGGAAGTGCCATAGCCATGCCTCATCTTTCAATTTTGCTAAGAAGCATGAATGAGTGGTGTTGTGAAGATAAAGTGGGAACATACGATTCGCCGTCATGTTAATTGAAGCAATTAAGCCCAGCTTTGTGTCTTGAATCTGACATACCCCATCTTTAATAAAAATCTCGTATCCCTTTTCTTGTAACTGACCCACACTAAGCAAGTTGGTCTTTAAATCTGGCACAAAAAGAACATTAGCTATAATGTGGGTGGAATCTCCTTTGGTTTGGATTGTTACCTTTCCTTTTCCCATAATAGTAATTGTGGAGTTGTCACCAAACTTAACAAAGCTGCGAAAGGATTCATCCAAGTCAGAGAATGCCTCCTTCACTCCACACATGTGGTTGCTGCAGCCAGTATCTCAATACCACATGTTTTGTTGAGTTTCTTCCTTTATGTGACACACCATCAAAAGAGACACCTCTTCTTCTTTCTCTGCAAAGTTAGTTTTATCTCCACTTTGTTTATTCAAATCAGTTTGACATTCTGATCGATAATAGCCATACCTATGACATTTGAAACATTCAACATTGGACTTGTCTGCAGACTTTGATCTATAAGTTGTAGAGTGGTGGCCTTTACATCCTCTGCCTCTTCCTTGAAATTGACTCTCTTGATTCTGATGATATTGTTGTTGGTTCCCACGATCATTGTTGTGTCTCCCTCCTCTACCTCAACCTCGATCTCTACCTCGTCCTCTATCAGCTCCACTGGCTATAGAGTGATTTTCGGATAAGACCTTCAATGCTTGTTCTTCTTTCTCCTGCTGGTTAATTTTTTGCTCATGAACCAACAAAGAGCTTTCTAATTCATCAATTGAAAGTAAATCAACATCATTAGCTTCTTCTATAGAACAAACAACAAAATTAAATTTTGGTGTCAAGGATCGAAGAATTTTCTCAACAATGAGAACATCCTTTGTCTTGTCGTTGTGGATCCGTATCTTGTTAACGATTGCCATTGTTCTTGAAAAATAGTCTGTAACTGACTCGCCGGACTTCATTCGAAGCATTTCAAACTCTGAACGAAGTGCTTGAAGCTGCTGCCGCTTAGCCCTTGATGTACCTTGGTACTTCTTCTTCATTGAATCCCAAATATGCTTGGCGGTGTCCTTGCAAAGAATGGTTTCCAAGATTGAGCGATCAATAGCTTGGAAAAGATAATTCTTTGCTTTGAGATCCTTCAACTTCAGCCCTTCAAGCTTTATCCTTTACGCATCTGTCTGCACAGCGCCTGCTGCTGGTTCTGCTACTCGAGAAACAACAACCGTCCAATATCCTTTGGACTTCAAGAAGTTCTCCATGAGCATGCTCCAATGGTCATAGTGACCATCAAAGCGTGGAATGGCTGGCTGTACAAAATTGTCGGAAGCCATTAATTTCACTTTTAACTTTCAGAAAACCTGTCTCTGATACCACTAATCGAACAATAAAACAGATAAGAGAGAGCAGAGGATGTAGAGAAAACAAAGGAAAAAACTTTTCTGCAATCTCTCATTGATAAACAATCAGCCTATATATAGGCTAATACATAACTGAAAGCAAGGCACTACCCAACGTTAAAAACAAACCCCTATTGACTAGGTAAACAGAAACCAACACACTAATAGACCTAAAGACTAGGACAACCCAAGTGTAAATTATTAATTTCCTCAACATTCTATTCATCCTATCCATTGATCACCTGCTCACAAGTTTAATGACTATATCTAAAAAACAATCACTCAATCGAATGGTCTGGTCTATTCAAATGGAGCAAACATTGGGAACACTTGTGACTATCGGGTGAGTCCCTAATTGGTTAGTTATGCAACATGAGTGGTAAGGATGAAACTTTTCCAACTACATGCCATGTTAACAGAAACACAAAGGTTATGTGTGGCTATCAATATTCTTGGAGATTCGTTACTGGTTTTTTAACTTGTTGTGGGAAATCTATGTTTCGTAATTATAAATCCCTAAGACTTTAGACAGTCAAAATCCTCATTTTGAAGACTTTTAGGTTGAGAAATGATAAGTGCACACACTAAAATGTACACAAGTGTATGTGGCATCACATAATAGCATATATGCCTCACTTTTTATTCTTCTATCACACAAACAAATACTAATTCATAGGGTAAATACATTTGTAACTAATAACAAGTGGGCTTAATACATGGATTAGGTTCCTCCACTTGATGGGCCCACCTTATATGCACCCTCTCACAGTGGGCAATAAAGTAAAGGTACTGATCGTGGGCCACTTGTTATTGAGTACGAATGAATTTATCCCAATACATTGGTGTTGATATGTGTGAAACAGATGAATAAAAAGTAGGGTATAGATGCTATTGTTTAATGCCACATAAGGTTGTGTGCATTTTAGTGTGTGTACATATCATTCCTCCTTTTGGATTTGGTCCCCTCATGATTTGCAAATTCTCCCTTTTTCCTTTTTTTTTTCATGGATTTGCACACTGAAACAATTTTTCTTAGCAGTACCCATAACACACATGGCCATCAATGTAAAATCCTTTTGCTAATTAAATTCTCTATTTGGAACCCATTTGCCAAGGGCAGTGAAGAATCCGCCTGTTATCAAACATGCCCCAATATTTGATTTATGAGAGGCTTGGCATTTGTTCCTTTCCCATTATCTTTTTAGGTTATTTTCAAAAATAAAAAATCCACATTATAAATGGAATATCTTCTAAATAACTATCATGATCTTACCCGCATATGACCGATCTTCATATTGGCAATGGATGTTCTTTGCCCCAAAATAGAGACGGGTAGAGATCTAAATCGTGCCGTGTCGGCACGAAAATGTCACGGCCCAGCCATGCTTCGTGCCGTGCCATGCTGTGCCTGCCACTGGAAGAGCTCGGCCCATCACGGCCCACTGGCACGGCCAATTCGTGCCATGCAGTGTCGACGCACAATGCCATCCTTCTAATGTTTTATGCTTCCATTTTTTTTAAGGTTTTAGGCTAAAAAATTTAAAAGATTTATACATAGAAGAGAATGACACACAAATTTAGGTGGTTTGAACGAACTTAACCTACTCCACTAAAACATCTATTTGAATTTATTTTATTCAAGGTTTTTTCATAGGATTACCTTTAATACTTTTATAGTTTTTATAGATAATAAAAAAATAAAAATAAAAAGACTATATTCTTTTATATTTATATTAAAAAAAGAGAAAATATAGACTACAAAAGAATATAAAACGAGTAATTTTAAGTGAAACGGGTAGTGCCTCGTGTTGTACCGTGTCTGCGGGCCTGGCACCCTTTGCCCGGCATGGCCCGTGAATCCGAACTACACCTGTCGTGCCATGCCGTTGACTGTGCTAAGCCATGCCAAGCCGCGTTGACTGTCGTGCTACGGCCAGCCCATTTTACATCTCTAGAGAGCGCTCGGGCCGAATGGACGACCACCTGAGACAGGATCGTTCATCAAATAGGTTTCTGCCAACAAAGAAATAAATATCCACAAGTTGAGTGGACTGAGCAAAATCAGCCATATTAGGGTTAAGAAGGCAAGTTGAGTGGTCTGAATGGTTAAAGGATGGGAATGAAAAGAGACATCCACGTGTAGTTGTAGTTCACTGCTTTTTCGCAATCCACCAATATCAGGCCTTATAGTATTGAAAACTGAAGCACCACATAATTTAAATCAATCTTGTAAGAAAAGCATAAACGCATCAACAAAAAAGTTTAAAATTATAAAAACTCAACAGATAACATATAAGATTTTTATTTTTATTTTAGTTAAATTGAACGTTCCTACTAAAATTACTGACTTCAACTAACATTAAAATAAAAACAACAACAAATGTATAACAATCAGATTAATATGTTAATGCAAATAAAAACTAATAACAATTAAACACTTTTTTATGCAACATAGTAAACTCAAAACCCCTAGTAAACTCAAAACCCCACTTGCAGTCTTCACAACAAAACCAATCTTCTTCTTCTCTTGACCATTCTTCGTTACACGGGAGTCCTATCTTACCACCATTCCTACAGAAGGAATTCTAACATGTTGATTCTTCTTTGGAAAATGAATAATGGATCCACATTTTATTCAAAATTCTCCTAAATCGCCTACGATAATTTTCAGTCTTCAAGTTCTCAATTTTTTTCAATACCTCTATGGCTTCATGGTGGGACCCTCTGTTGCTCAGAAGGATCATCCCAAGCGCATAACTGGAAAAAAGATGTCCTGAATCAACACATTTCTTCAAAAGACTGAGACCCAATTCATATTTTTTGTAGGAGAAGAAGTGATACTGTAAAAAAATAAAAGATAAAAAAGTTAGGTTTTTTTTACTTCATGTAACTATTAAAGAGATCTAATAATTAAGAAAATTGAAATAGTTCACTAAACCAGATTTGTTGACATAATTTAATTTGACTAGTCATGAATTCTCCAAGTTGACTAGGCTCAATGTTACTAGCAAAATGCCCTAAGCACGGGCAATAGATATCCTATGAATAAATATTATTTAATTTTGATTTTGGATGTTTGTAGCATTTATATCTATCTTTAAATAAACCTAAAAAATGATATTCTCTATTAATAAAATAAGAGGAGCCAAGTGCTATGAATTGGGAAAATAAAAAGGAATAAAAAAAGAAAAAGAGGACTCAATTTATTGATGTGGTTTGTATATGTTTATTTTTTTAAATTGATTTTCAATGGAGAAATTGATGTACACCTTATTTCGTTCATTGATAGAAATGAAACTAAAAATGTTACCATAAAATATGGAACTATTTTCCTTTTATTATTTTTTATGATGTGAGTATCCCTAAGGTCTTTGACCCAATAGGAGTAATCTCTTCTGTGGTACCCGCTAAACCTATATAAATACACACCAAGTCAATCACCTCACTTCTACATGAGCAATCCATTGAGTTAATAAAAAAGTATTGCTAAGTAATATTGAAATCCGGTAAGGTGGAAACCTATATAAGAAGAGAAAAATAAATGGAATTAATAACTAAACCTAGAAAAAAGATGTAAATGCAATCAAATGATATCAAGCAGCGAGAGAGAGAGAGAGAGAGAGAGAGAGAGAGAGAGAGAGTAGCATAACTTATTAACTGTTCCTATCTATAAATTTAGATATTTCTTTTTCAAGCATTTACGTCATACTCTTTTCATGCATTTCTATTAAGTATTCATATGCATTTCTTTTTTCTTATTACTTCTTGAGTATAATATAATCGAAGGAAATGAGAGAAAATAAAATGACCCTAAGTGAGTGTTCGGGAGAAAATAAAATGATCATAAGTATCAACCTTATTGATATGTCTTTATTTCATATATTACTTACTGCATCTTTTAACGTATGAGAGTTTAGTAGTATAAGTGTTAATGAGAATGGATTTTTTTACAAGAGGTCATAATTTTAAAACTCCCTTAGCACATGTATGTTTTTTATGCTTTCAAAAATATTAATTAAACCACTTATAAATTGAAGCCGACCTGTAGTTGCCATGGACCTAAACCCCAACCCAACCTGCATAGAGGGGTCAAAATTGTAGAAATCAAATTTGTAATTTTGGTTGAAATTTCCAATTGAATTTGTTCGCTTCATATTTTATTCATGGATTGGATTATTGGCCTGTCTATTGAGAAAAGATTCATAATTCTACATTTGTTATACGTGGTTCCTCCTTAGATCTGTCTCAGACCCCGTGGCCTGGAGTGATCAAATTATTAATTGGATCCAACTTTCTGAACCTCTGAAATCAGTCTAATAACACGGTGATCTTAAAACTTAAGAATTTTTATCCATAAACAGACTATTAAGAGAGAGAGAGAGAGAGAGAGAGTATACATTGTGATTTCAGAATTCGTTCAAAAGGGTCTCCATGGTGGGGCCCACCTTCTCCAATCCCGAACATTTCAAGAATTTTTAGGTCAGATTGATCACCTGTGGAAATACGTGTGATATGATCAACTTGATGCTGCCAATGATGGGAGCAAAAGTAGGTCCAGTGCCGGTTTCCCTCGGACATGGGGATTCAAGAAGGTGGATCCTACCTGGACGGAAAGTATCGAGTGCACACTATTTTTTGTTCGTTCGACACAGGATCGGCTCAAGACAATTTGAAGCCTAAAGCGACAATCTAAATGAGGCATTTTTTTATTTTTAATATTATTATAATATTTTATTTAAAATTTATTTTTTTTTCATTTTTTGTAATGCAATATTGCTATTTAAGTTTTTACATTCAAATTGTGCTAACATATTTTTTTTCCAATTGATAGTGTGGCTAATCTACTTAATCTTTTTTGTGACATTATTGATCTAAATTAGAATTTTATCAATTTTAATTTTGAAAAATATTTTTCTATAAAAGCAACTGTTACAGGTATTGCTAATATTTTTTTAGTAGACATGTTTAATATTTATAAATTATAACTAATAATATTTACAAATAAAACGAACACTAGCTATAATAAACATATAATATGAGCTTGTAATTAAATTTTTTTTAAAAGCATAGAACCACAGAAGCTAATTTAGTGATTTATCAGCGTTGGCCACAAATATTATAGATGCGATTACTTTTGAATTGGACACAACGTCTTCAATATGAAAAAAAAAAGATTATATTTGAAGTTGTCTTCTAAAGATTTCAAGTAGCATAGATATAGAGGGAAAATTGTGTAAATTGGAGGATTTTCATAATAGAAAATAATTTCTTACTTGTTGTAATTTTAGGGGTTTTTTTTCTTTTAATGGCAATATTTTCTTAATGGTGAAAGTGGTCTTTAATTCTTTTTTTTTTGAAATATGAAAAGATAATACTTGTTTTTTCTAGAATGTAAAAAGATGATAGTTGCTTTAATTACTTTTATGAGGCCTTATTCTTTAGGAGAAATCAAATAATGACAATTGTTTTTTTTTTAATTTGAAACAATTAAAGTTGTTACAATTATTTTTTTGAGGCCTTATTTTTTTGGATTGAAAAAAAAAAGAGAGGATTTACTTTTTGGGGAGCCTTATTTTTTGAGGCCTAAAGCAAAGGCTTTTCTGGCTCAATAGTCGAGCCACCACTGGTTCGACACCGCATGGTGGTGCCTACCTGATCACCATCCGAATGGACCACATTTACGGAATCCCCCGAACTACACAGGCTAATTCCATCTTTTTTACACCCATATGAATGGATTGTATTTATGCCATTGGATCGATGTTCCAATATTTTTAAGAGTGAAACTTGTGGGCCGATAATGATGGGCGGGGTGATCATGTGGGCCTCATATTTAATGCATTTATATATAGCTATTTTTCTTACCATTCCTAAGTTGCTAAGAGCGTCTGGATTTCCCATGTCTTCACATTGCTTCAAGAAGGAAGACTTTTCAGGTGATTTTTCAATCCAACTGGCTCCACATATGGTTTCCAGGGTAACTTGCCTGAAGACCAAATAATCTGAAGCTGCTTCATAGAATCCTTGGCATCTATTGAAGGGGGAAAAAGACCCAATGACAGTTAAAAGATATCAACATAAGATGATGAATCAAGCCAAGCTAGAAGAAGAAGAAGGAGATGATCACAACAAATTAAAGACAAAAAAAGTTATTGAAGAAAGAAAGAAGGGAAATAACTAACGTTCTTTTGGCCTCAACAAGGTCGATCACAAAGGAAGAAGCAAGCGAAGCAAGAATGGATGCAAGAATATCAGGAGGAAGAGATAAGATATTACGAGTGACTGCAGTGGATTGATCCTTTCTTCTTTTCACCAGTTTCCTCAAACTTCCCATCTTATGAAACAACAAGGAAAAATAAGAAGAAGACGAGAGAGAGAGTCTGCACGTATTATAAGTTGTAGGAAGCCTGAAACAACAGAATATAGCCTACTTATTTTATAATGTGTTTAAGGGAGTTATAAATATTGATTTCTATGGAAGGTGGCGGTTCTTGTTCTTGTTTTAACTAACTTTCCATCGAGGGTCAGGTGACCCCAGCCCTTCTATATGAGTAACTTTCCAGTGAGGGTGATTTGTTTAAGAAATAAGAAAAACCTAGAGAAAGACGAGGCTTACTGAAAATTTTTAACAGATCGAGGTAGTGGGTTGGAACTTGCCATTCTACCCAATGGTTGACTTGGGCTCGACCTTGACATGAAGATGAGGTGGTCAGCGACGGACTACTCAGGCACTCATTTGCACTCAACTTAGGTATTCTTAAGCCTCCCCTATTTATAACTCCTTCACTCAGGCACTCATTTGCAGTCAACTTAGGTACTCTAAGCCTCCCCTAGTTATAAGTCCTTCATTCCCAAAGTAGGCCATTTTGGAGTTGGTTCTAGAAATTGAGAGATAAAAGGAGATAGGGAAGAGAGATGGTGATCCTTCTAGAATACAGTACAGGGAGCATGAAGGTGTTCAACTTGGCCATGTTGGGCCCAAAATCTGACCCATAGTGGAATTACTTAAATTCCAAAGAGAGGCCCACTTGACCTGGGAAAATTGCAACAAGCCCACTTGATCATCATGATATCGTATGGAAATATTTATGAATCTCAGGTGATGATTCTTAGATAATGTAATGCATCCAGATTGTTCCGCCCCACCGCAATCTGCTGCCCAGGGGTAACAGTGGTATCAGAGCCTGCTTATTAGTGGGCCCCATCCCAACCTGGCTGAGAGGGGCTTAGGTAATACTGGTCTTGGGCTCAATTTTCTGGACTGATTGGGCTTAGCCCAACTATCTTTTTCAAATTGGTTTGGACCAGTCATTTGGATAGGCCATCATGCCTCAGCTCAGTCCAATCCATTGGGCCAACTTAGTTCAACCCGACCTGCTAAAGGCAGTGGGCTCAAGCCGATTTGCTTGACCCATTGGTTGTTCCAATCACTTATGCTTGGCCCAAGAATAATTTATTCAGCCATTATCCGCTTCTGGGCATATTCTAATCCCTTTTTGTTAAAAATATGTTATTAAAAATGAGGATTTTATTGGAAAAAAAACCCCTTAATTGTACACTAATCACGATCAGGCTCTAATTTTGATTGTGCTGTTTATGAGGCTGATAGTGTGCAACTTTTTTTTTTTTTTTTTAAATGTGTGGATAAGTGACGCTGCAAAGAAAAAAAAAGTGCAGAAAAGAGAGGAGAAAAAAAAAGGGAAGAAGAAAGAAGAAAGAAGAACAGAGGATTAAAGGAAAAAGAAGATCAGAGAAAGAAGAGAAGAAGAAAGAGAGGGAGAAAAGAAGGAATAAAAGAAAAAGAAGAGAAAAAGAAAGGAAGGGATTAAGGTTTGTTTGTTTGTTTTTTGTTTTTTTTTTTTCCTTCTTCTCTTCTCTCTCCTCTCTTCTCCTTCCTTTCTCCTCTCTTCTACTCTTCTTTTTCCTCTCTTCTTCTTCCTTTCTTCTTTCTCTTCTCTTTAGCCTTTCTTCTCTGCATTTTTTGTTTCATATGTAGGGCTAAGTGACACTCACATATGAAAAAAAAAATCTTGCAAAGAAGAAAAGAAGAAGAGATGAGAAAGCAGAAAGGAAGAAGAAGAGAAAAAGGAAATAAAAATTGAGGAGAAAAAAGAGAAAAATGGAAATAAAAAATCAATTCCTTCCCTTCTTGCTCTATTCTTTATCATTTCTTCCTCTTATCTTCTTCTTTTATTCCTTCCTTTCTTCCTCTCTCTCTCTCTTCTTCTCTTCTTTCTCCTCTCTTCTTCTCCCTTCTTCCTCTCTCCTCTTTTCTTCCTTTCTTCTCTGCGTTTTTTTTTTCTCATGTAGAGCTGAGTGACGCACACATTCAAAAAAAAAAAAAAAATTGCACACAATCGGGCCCCATGGAAACCGATCAATGTACACTAAAAATTGTAGCCTAATCGTGATTAATGTACATCTAAGAGGTTTTTTTTTATAAAATCCTCTAAAAATGTACTTATTTATAAATATGACCTGCAAAAAACAAAAATTCTATTTATAACTGTAGCCCTTGGTAGATACTGTTTGTTATAGAAGAATTCTACGTCCCCTCTAAACTCTAAACCTATAATTTGGAGAACTTTGAAGATTTAAAATGTTATGCTGATTGTCTACGAATTAGATCTCCAGTAATTAGACATAATTTTCTAATGTTTCAAAGGAAAAAATATTACTCTGTTCAATTTTGCTTTGGCAGACTTCTATTTTCAAAAATTTTGGGACTCTGGATAACGAATCTTAGGAGTATGAACAATTCAATTTACTCCCAGTTTTGAACAGTGAAACATCAAATCCCATCAAGGTTACAGCTGGCGGTTATGGTTTAAACCTCTGCTATGCCCTAAATTGTACTCCAATAATGTTTACAAAGTCAGCCAACAGTATAAGCTCATGTTTGAATTTTTTTTTATTTTAAAACATAAGGCATCAAACAAGCTTACTTAGCTCAAAATTGAGAATGAACAGTTATGATTTCACACATGCACAACTCCCTTTCTGGCTGTTATAATATAGTGCATATATTCTGTGACACCCATCACAGCATAATCATATTTATTTTTAATTAAACCTATTTTTATTTTAATTAATCATATTTAATGCTAAATTACATTATTTAGATCTCTTTTGGCCTTATTATGCCTAGTGGATTGGTTTTGGATTATGGATAGGTAATTATGGGTCAGTTTGACAGTATAGAAGTAGTTTAAAGCCCTTTTTATAATTTTACTTTTTATGGTTTTAACCATATGCACACCATTTTGGCAGAATCATGTGCATCTTACTGAGTAGGTCATGTGTCATATTGGACCCCCATCCTTGGGCTTCATTTGACTCAAGGGGGTTTTTAATTGACTTAAAATTCAAATTGTATGAAGAATGGGGACGTACTTGTAATTTAAAAAAAAGTCCCTTTAAAAAAAATTAAAATAAAAGCTCAAACTCCAACTCCTCTCCCAAACCATCTACTGAGAGCTACTCTTGTTAACATTGGACGTGTAGTCCACTTAATCGCATGCTCCTACATAGGTTCCACCTCTGGAGTCCAAAACAATTAAAGATTCCTCTTCTATTTCGTATTTAGAAATCCTATTAGATTTGTAAACTAATAGTTACTCCTATTTAAATTACTAATAAGAAAGATAATCCTAATCAACTTAAGAGTCCTATGATGAAAATGGAACTATAACAAAGATCTATAAATATATGGATCTAGGTTAACTTGCTCCACTTCAAGAAATTACTGCTTGGTTTTCTCATTAATTGTGTGCATCAAGGAGAAGCAGAAGTGAGTTGTAAACCCCGTACCCAAATAGCTTATTCTTCTCTACACGCTCAGCATATAATGGAGCCAGATATGCATGTAATTTATATATGGTGTTATTCAGATCTGATCCGTTAAAATTAATTCTATGATTATGGTCTATCTAACAGTTGGTATCAGAGCATGAGGTTCATGGGTCTTATTTTGAATAATCGAATAATGGTTTATTGATTACATGATTTAGTTTACTTTATGCGTGCTTATCATCTTTGCATATTTAATTTTCCTTTTTTTCTTATGCTTGTGAACGTAAGGATTCTATATGGATGGATCAATCAATATGTGCTCAAATTAGAATAATTGAAGCACAACCAAGATGTGATCTTCCTCCTGTTAATAGCCCACTTTTGATAAAGCACAATATATAAGTGTAGACAAACACCACATATTGTACTCAGGAATATGTTGTGCGCAGCACGCTCAACGCTTGTGCAGTGATTGTAGCACATGTAAATAATTGTAATATGTAAAAGATATTCATATATATAAAATAAAGTTTCCTTTATGTTACAAGTTATCGCATGTACATATAATCATTCAGATGCTCACAAGATCAACCATCATAGATTAAAAGGTAGGCATCACTAGTTTTGTAATTACATAACGCATGTAGTAAATTTTAGTGCTTCCCTGAATTTGGAAACAAAAACGGCCTCTTACATAAAAGTAATGGGTTATGTCCATGAAGTTTGGATCTGACTCATTGTGTTTGACTTGACCTGTTAAAGACTCATGCCCATTACATACCTCGTAGTATCGGGTATGACACATAGGTTATTAATTTAATGATTACGGACACATCCGGACCGGAATTTTGATCTTTCTTCTTCTGTGTTTTTCTGGAAGTCAGATCTAGCAGATTAATGGTATGGATCAACGATCCAGAAATTTCAGATTTTATGGCATATTAATTATTATATATTTAACTAATTAAAGCTTAATTCTGCATTTAATTTGTCAAATTTCTATTGATCATGAGTTAAGAAAAATTTATGGGTGAATGTATATTCACATCTATGCCTAATTTGAGGGAAATTTATGGATGGATTAAAGAATGCTTTAACTGTAAAGTATTAATTAAGGAAAATTAGGTTTGCGATTAATTTAAATAAAAGTTATTTGGATAATTAATCACATGTAAGAATACCTATATTAATGGATTAATGATCTGAATAGTTTAGATGAGTCAATTAATAGCCATTTGGATTTTTTTTCTCAATGAAGTCCAACTTAAAATTAAAGTGGGCAATTAATTTTTAATCATTGAAATAAAAATATCCAATCCAATTAGGGAGATGTTTTTTTTAAAGCCTTTTTTTTATTTTTAGAATCCAGAATCTGTAGACATTCCCAATGACTTATTTGATATACTTTCTTCTTACTCTCAATTTTTGGGATCCTTGATCAAAACTATCATTTTTATTCTCACTTTATTTTCAAAATGCCCTTTTTTTTCTTATTGTCCTCTTACTAACTTCTTGTTTTATTAGTAAGTACATCATAATAAAGAAAAGTGAGCACAAAAGCAGCAATCCATCTAAAACAACAAACATCTCAAATTGTAAGAGGAAAGGGAATATAGTTTCTCATCTACTTGTTAGAAGTGCGGTTGAAATGGATACTCGAGTATTGAATTGAAGATTGTCCTAATTTCATTATGGATAGCTTGATGTTAATGTAACTTCTACCTTTTAATAAAATACCATTAGCTTTTCATATATATATATATTTAATAAAACAAATTGGCACGAGATAGTATAAAAGCATTATATCAAAAAGACTGAAGAAATTCCAAGAAGCGATCCACTCCTCTTACTAATTCTTACTAAACCCAGCGAGAAAATTGAAAACTACCATGGGTCTTGCCCGTTGGAAATCTCAGTTTTTCATATGCACATCCTCCCTCTTTTATGGGACATGACCAGATTTTAGTGCAATAAAGGTTAACCCGTTGTAAGAGTGAGCATGTATAAGAACATGAATTAGTTAAAAAATGTATTACAACAGGGCACACTCTCTCGAAAATTTAAACAGAGCATGTCCATTTCAATCCAAAACTTTGAAATCATGGAGCCCAAATTTTTGATTTCGTAAAAAACACGGACAAATAAAGTATAAAAAGTTTTTTCAAGATTGTTTTTCAGTTACTTTAGTGGTAAGACGTATATGTTCTTATCTGATTATCCAGGATTTAAACTCTGTGTATGTTACATCTTCCCGTCTGTGGGGGCTTCCTTCTCACTTTTGTGTGGTTTTTTTCCTCATGTGTGAATTTTCTTTCCATATGTGTGAGCTTTCTGTTTAGATCCTAGTCCCCTTGACTAGATTACCCAAAAAAAGAAAGGGGATCGCCTTCCACTTTTCAATTCAATAAGAAGAAGAAGAAGGGAAAAAAAAAAAACTCTTTTGACTAGATGCGTTTCAGCTCTTAAGTCAAATTAATGCCATTTTAAACTCAATTTTTGCTCAAATCCAAGCATTCATATATTCATATACAAAACATGATTTTTATTTATATCCTGTAACTTGAAATAACTCCTGAATATTGCACACAAATTTAATTCTTTCTATCTAAGTTCTTTAGTAGTCAAAATCATCGTTCAACCTCTACCGATAAGGGGACACGTTTTTTTTGTGCTTTTGCAATTTTCATTTAGGTTATATAATCCAAATTAAAATGGGTAAGAAATTGGACAGAAATATGATTTTATAAATTCTTGTAGTCCTACTTATTTATAAATAATAAGTGATTACACTTCTAGCCACAAATTATCCCTAGATCTGCTAACAAGTACTTTTAATGTTATATAAAAATAAAATTATAAACTTATCACTTATGAGGCAATGTTGCCGGTGTATAAACCTCTCATCATATTACAGTAAGAGGTAGATGGAGCCCACCTTTGATGCTACTGATCACTAGACCATGCAGATAGAAAAGGGTCATTTTGGTTGGGCCTAGATATCGAGTTTGGGACTAATCACTTCATCTTTGGCTGCAAGTTTAATGAATTTATATTAAAGAAAACATTTGACCCTCAATCCAACAACAGAGTCCATTCAGATCGGTTGAAACTTGATGGATTTAGTGTAACTGAGGGGATCCCATGTCTGTGGACATTTTGAATAAATCATAAAGTAGGCCCCATTATGTTGCGTTCACTGTAATAAGATGAGAAGTCCATGCAAATGTAGACTTCTCATACTTACCAATTAATATGTATTTTATACATTATTAAGTTTGATAAGAAATTAATTATTCATTACTTAAAAACAAATAATATTAAGAAAGTTAGATTTATGTCCAGTATTTTGACACAATTTAATTTGAGTTTGTTATTCAAACAAAAAATAGTCCGGATTTGAAAAAACATAATCTTAAAAAAAAATAGGTTTTTGTTGAATTAGACTTATTTAATTTGAGTGATGTGATCCGAATAAAATCTAGTTTCCATTTGAATAGAATTAGGGGTGGACTCAAGTGAAAATCAGAATTGAATATGAGGTTAGATTGACCCTATGAGCTGAACCACATTCTATGAAAAGATAAACACGTGAATTGTTTTGATATTTTATTCATGTTCTTATATAAGCCCAATAGCTTTCAATGTGACTAACTTACATAAAAGTAAAATTTAGCTACTTCCTATAAAAGAGAAGATGTGGTTTTGAACAATTCATATATCTAATATGTACGTAGATCCACTCATACAATAACTTGGTGAACCTATCACGTGGTCCAAAATACTTAAGCCCAATTTACTAATAGTAACTTCTATAGTTTATTATATATCAGACTCATATTTTATTCACAAGTAATGTGGGATGGGATGTTATAATTTACCCCTCTTAAGGCTACACATCTCTGTGTGGATTCATTTAACTTCACTAGGCACCCGTGGCTTACCAAGTTATTGGGCCAGTGTTATTGGGGTCGGCACGCCCACCGTAGAGTATGATTTCTCAAAGGGTTAATGGAGGAGAGTAATAAGAAGAAACAGGTTTTTTTTAAAATAAAAGGGAGAAGAAATGAGCAACTTCAGCTGTCGTTTTCCAAACAAAATTCTCGTTTTAGAATGGAAGAACAAGTAAATATGGGTCGTTGTTCCATGTTTCAAAAGGAGATTCAGCTCCTAAATTTATTTCCCATCACAAGGAGAATATTTGATGACAAGGACTTTTGGGAACTTCTTTTCTACGCAGGCACTTCTAGCTGGAGCACACATCTTTGTTTCAAAGGAGATTCATTCAGCTCCATGAACTAAGGAAGAACATATATTTGCTATCGCCAAAGGCCGGAACCTCTTGAATTTCATCTGTCTGCGTCCGAAGTGCCCAGCTGCACTCGAGAATCGTCATGGAGCTTCACCCAAGCGTGTAAATATAGGCGGGTTGCCCAGGCCCGACAGGGCCCATCCTGCAAAAACGCCCGCTGTGGGCTAGTGATGGGCCAGGGGGCCCTGGGCTGCGTGCCTTAGTCAGGCCATGCTGGGCTAGGGTGCCTGGGCCTTGGCATGGCCCAGCATGGCTCAGCATGACATTTAATTATTTATATATTTAATTTCTACATAAATTAAGTATAAAACTTAAAATAATTAAAGTTTTCTATTCATTTGTAAATTATTGTCCATATTTGTGCATTTATTAAACTAATTTTAATTTCATTTCAAGTTAGAAATCCTAAAAGGGCATAATCTCTCATTCAATTTATATAAAAAAATTAAAAAAAATAAAAAAAATTAGAAGGGGCATGTGGGCTGCCCCCAAGTTCTCAAGCACGACACATCATGGCCCAAGCATAGCTAGGCCAGACCTTGTGGGCCATGCCGTGGACATTTACATGCTTACCTTCAGGGGCGGGCCCACATTGGGTCCATGGGGGGCATTGGACTCCCTTGGATTTAAAAAAATGACTATAATTGTAATAGGCCACTGGCCCATGGGCCCCTTCAACCCAAAATAATATATATAGTCTTAAAATAATATATTGTAGATTATAACAAGTTTGACATGATAGCTCACTTGTTTAGATGTTGAATGACCACCGGATAGTTTGACATGATAGCTCACTTGTTTAGACTATATTTTAAATATAGTCTTTTTTTTATACTAAAGTCTAAATGGGATCCGCAGCCTATACAAAATAAATATTTTTTTTCTAAAGTCTAAATGCAATGAATTGTAAGACCCTCTATTTCTTAAATATTCTCAAAAATGCCTACCATATTTTCTGTTTCTATTAAAAGCTTTCTCAACCGATAGTCATATTTAACAATTTTTTCTAACCAATTTATTCTTAAAAAAACTCATATTTCATTCCTTGAGATAATAATATAATATTATCACTCACCTTAAAAATTGAAATTGCAATATACCCATTTTATGATGATGAAGAAGGCCTCTTTATAAAAAGCCCATTTTTAGGCAAGTTTAAATGTTGTCAATCTATCCCACAGATCAGGGGTTAGGAGACCCCAAACCCTAGCCCTTTATTAGAAAACAAAAGAAACCCTTTAAATGAGTGGTTCAAATATTTTTTCCATCCCTAAAATTGGCGGTTGTACTTTGATGAGCAATAACCATTACAGTATTGCTTTTGATCATTTTCTTTTGATTTATTTTTATTTGAGTTTTTCATATTGTTCGTATATACTATTCCTAGTGTAAAAGTGGGTGTACTCTTATTAATAACATACATGTTGTGTGAAGATGTTTTACTTTCAAGGGACAAAGGAATTTGTACTTTTTTAATTTAATTTATTTTATTTTATTTTTTGGGTAAGTTAAAAGATATATTTTATAGTGATGTGTATTGATTCAATTATTTATGTTACAGATCTATCTAATTTATGAATCAATAGCGATTGCTTTATTTCTTCATTTTCAACCTTTTTTAAATATTCTTTGGTGTTGGATTTGACTTGGGCTATTCTTGATTGGAGTTTAGATAGGTCTCTGTCTTTCATTTTATAATTTCAAATTTCTCCAAATTAAATAGTTTAATGAGAGCAAGAGGGTTAGTATCTTATAAGTTGAAAAATTATTTGTAGTTTTTTGTAATTATCTTCTATCCCATTTGAACGAAAACTCTGGATCTACCGTTACTTACCTTCACTTTGATTTTTCAATTTTAGCCACTTTTTATCAAACAAGCTTGTAAAAAAAAAAATTTTTAAAAGGCTTTAATTGAGCTTTTGATAAAAAGAAGATCCGTCTCATGCCGGCTTTTGGATAAATAGAGGATGAACACACACAGCACTATCACATATCCGTCCAATGCCCAACTTCGGTGATCTCATGTCATCTCGACTTGGTCGGCACTTAATTAGTCAAATGAGTCTGACCAAGCCTGTCTTAGCCGCCCGAGTTGGTTGGCTCAGTGGCCAACTCCATATGAGACGTCGAATCATGATGTAACCGAAGATATTTTTGGAAAGATGGTTTTGTGTATGACAACAGGTCTGGTTAAACAAGTGACCTGCTCTTATTAGGTAGTGGGTCTATAAGCAGTTGTGCGCTTGAGTGGATAAGAGATTATAAATTTAAAAAAGGGTTCAACTTTTCAAGGCAGGTTCAAGTGGTCTGTCACACTCTCACCCACTTTGCCCTTGTAATAATAGGGTCTAAGTTTCCAAATCAAAGAGAAGTAATTTGCTCCTAACCAGGTCGGACCCCTTCCATTCGGGTTTGATACTAAAGCTGTGCACCCATTAATCTGACCTGTTCGAACTAATGGGTTTACCATTAATCGATGCCAAATCATGTGGGCCCTCTTTTCCAAATTATATGAAAATGACAACTCAAATATTCATCTTTTTCCAATGTAGACCCGTGTTACTTTGCCAAAATAGGAGAATTAAGAATTTTGAAGTCATATGTTCAACACCTATGAATTAAAGAACAGGCTCTTATCTCAGCGGCAAGAGGTGCAAGTTATTATCAACTTGATCAAAGTCTAAACTTAAGCAAACACGTTTCCTCACCCGAGGATGTGTCACCTCACCGAAGGTCTTTTTTATTGCTCGTCAAACTTGACAACATTCAATAATGGGTTCTAATGTCATGAGAAGAATTTTCAGTTGCATATTTTAGCATATTTGCACGTGGGGCATATGATTATGGTTAAAATAAATTAAATTAAATCATTCTTCTCAGAAAAAAAAAGAGTATTTGATCTTTCGCCCATTAGTCGTTTAAACCTCAAAATTTCTAGTTATAGCCAAATGAGATTTCTTGCTTAAAAAATAAATTAGTTTTAATCCAATTTAGATTTTGATTACAATTTCAAAAAATAAAAATTTAACCACAACTTATTTAATAGGCAAGTGTTTAAAATGTCCTACTGATTATAAATGCAAAACTGGAGAAGATCCGAAATAAAGGATGAAGGAAAAAGAAAAAGAAAACAAAAAGATGAAGAAGAAGAAGAAGCAAACACCAGTAATAGGCTTGTCACAAAGTAAAAAAAATATAGGTAACTTGATGAGTTGTCTTTTAGATTAAAAAACAAAGAAGATTTTATCAAAAAAATTATGATATGTCAACCCTAAACAAAAATAATAATATTAAAAATGGGTGCACCAAAGTGGTCATATTTGATCACTCCGATTCATTTTTTTAATGCTTTGGGGGGTATCGGATCCGATGCTCCTATGTTCTCATAAAATTCAAAAAAGTCCTAGATCGTTTATCTTCTTCTTTCTTTTTAAGCTCGATTTCGACGGTTAAACTGTTGCTCGTCCTCAACCATTTCCTCTTACTTCTTGTTCCCCAGAAGCTTTCTATTTCTCCCATTTGCGAAGAAGCTTGGGTTCTGTTGAAGGGCTAACAAGTTCGTAATGATTGGCTCTAACTCGAGATGGCTTCCATTCCCATCAACAAGAAATTCAATACCATCATCTGAAGACCGAGCCTATGGGAAGTGAACACATGTTCTACAATGAAACAAAACCTGTGGCCACTATTAGCTTTTTGTTCTCGTGACAACTTGCTAACTTGGCCAAAGTAGCAAAGGCCCACTTCTTAGATTTGAGAGTTCCCAAAGCCAGCTCCACCAAGGGTGGTATATATTGCTCCTTCTTCACCAAGGACCGTTATATTATGTTCCACCAATTCCATTTTCACAATGACTTTTGCCATAGACATCCTTGATGACTATGAAGATGAACGATCTATAAGAATAGAGGAGCATTGGATCCAATGCTAGAAGAAGAAAATAAGCATTGGATAGCATTAGATCTGATGCTCCCCCAAAACGTTAAAAAAAAAAATTGGAGTAATCAAATTTTGACAACTTCAATGCATCTACTACTAATATTATTATTTTTGTTTAGAAGTGACATATCATGATATTTTCGATAAAATCCTTTAAAAAAAAAACATAAGACATTCTCAAAAGAAAAAAGCTTCCCCAATGTGTTTCAGGGGGCAAAACTCATAAGACTAAAATACCTATGAATATTTTTATATTTCCTTCTCTTATTAGTAAGGTTAAAAAAAAGGTTGAGGTCCCCGGCCCTCCACATGCTTTTAGCAGTGATGAAGATGACTCAACCAATAATTATTCTAGCTAGTTGATCACAATTTCTGAATAGAGAGGCCCATATATGAATGGAAGAGAATGATGGGGGAGTAGGCCATTTGGCAAGAGAGAGAGAGAGAGAGAGAGAGAGAGAGAGAGAGTCAATGCTTGTAGCTATAAGACCCAAGAGTTTCGTTATAGTTTGGGATGGAGGTTGATAGGGATGATCGCCTTAATTTTAACTTCTACATTATTTAACTAGCAAATCGTGCCTAATTGTATTAAATAATTATTTATAAATAAATATAATAAATATTTTATCAACTAGATCAAGATGGTAAAAAAATAGAAAAAATAGAGAATCAATTAATTAAATAGATAGAGATAGAAAAAATGATTAAAAAACTTAAAAAAAATCTTCAAGTTCTACAAAAAAATCAGAAATTATAAAGTATAGTTAATATTTAATATAAACAAATTACTAATACCTAATTTTAGATTTGGGCAGTGGGTCCACATATAAAAGGTCTTGTGAGACTGTAAATTGTTGACCAACTTGCATAATATTCAAACCAAGAGTCCATATCTTTTTAAAAGTCTAATTAGTTTTAAATCCCTAAATCCCTCCCTCAGTTTCAAATCAAATGAGATTGAAAAGATTGTGAATCTTCCTAGAAGCCTAAGTAATTCAAAATCTCTAAAATCGCTCTATCAATCAAAACCTAGATACAATTAAAATTGAAATTGAGTTTCAATTTAAAAATCGAATCATATCCCTTTCATATATTATAATACGATTATTTGAGTTAAAATGATGGAGTCTTGCCCCATGGCCTATAGCCACTTTTGGACTTTTTCAAGGTCTGACGGGGCACGGGCCACTAGCCAATAGCCACTTTCGGTGCTTTTTCGAGGTCTAACTGCACCCGGTTCCATCCGTGATCCTACAATAGTGGAGTGTGGACAATCCCAATTGGTTTAGCTCATTATAACTGATTGGGAGTTTCTCATGAAACAATTTCCAAGCAAAAACAGAACAAGCACATGCTTCCACCCAAGAAAGTCCAGCAAATTTAAGCCGGCTGAGATTCATTCTGTTGGAGCCAGCTGATCTCTCAGTGAGCTGAGAAAATACTTCAACTCATGTTGGAGATCATCTGGGATTAACCAAGAGCCATTATCAATAAAGAGAGGAAACAAGCTCATTATGAGACACAATTAGACAAAGACGATCAGGCCTGCTTCCAAATACAGGAGCCAATAGAGGGCCATAGTGAACTCTTCCTAATGTACTTGTGATTGAACTATTTAGCCCCAAGAGAGGAAGAACTGATTAAATTCCACTTAATCCCCATGTTGATTTCTTGCCATCTTCACAAAAATATGTTTCCTATAACCATGGGAACCTTTTCATTCATTTTCTTTGACCATGGGATGCGGATGGCCGGGTTTTGTTTGCCACAAGGCTTGAGCAGATGGCCTGGGTTGGCCTCACACATCTAAGGGGTCTTATTATTATTATATTATTATAATATTACTGACCTAGCAGAAAGATAATCAATCAAATCAATTATTTTCAAGATTTTGCTTTCAACATACGTTCATATACATCTTACAAAAGTCTACATTTCTTTGACATCCTTCCCTCCTTCACTGATGTTATTTCCATTTGATTACTACTTTACTTTACCCTACTGGTAAAATGCGGCTAATCTCACAGGGTAACCAGGTTTTGAACCTAGCCACCTCTCTGCCCCTCTTAGTTAGTCCTCGGTACGGCATGTGTGAGTTCCTATTATCTTACATGTGTGATTGTCTCCCTTTGCATATATGAGTTCCTGTTACTTTACATGTGAAGATCTATTGGGACTAGACCCATAATTGTACTTGAAAAAAAAAAAAAAACTTTCATCTACAAGCCCAAATTCTGTCAATCCCAGGAAACCATTTTTCACTTTAGTCTTCAACTCTTGTTTTGTTTATTTATTTACTTTTTATCATATTTATCATATAACATAGATATTTGAAATTAAAATTTTCCCCACCCAGGGGCAGCCTCAAGTTGGGCATGTGACTGCAGTCGCACTAGTCAAACCATAGTGCATTTTCAAAACCTATATAAGAACTTTGAGTCCAATTCCAAAAATTCAGTAAAAAATTAAAAATCCATCCTAAAAATAAAAAATCCTCGGTCAGCCCTCAAAACCAAACTACCTATTAAAGTCCCCTCCTCAATAATTGGTTTTACCTTCATTGTATCACACCTTTTTTAAGTTTGGATATATAATTTTTTATATATATTCTAGGCTTAGTCTGGTTTTGATGGTTTAACTTTTTCATCATTTTTAGCCTTTGGAATCTTTTATAAGATTTCTTTGAGATAAATAACAAATGAGAACTAATTTACTTCATCTCAAATTCTTAATTTAGCTCTAATGAAAGTTATAGATAACTTCATTACTATTTATGTCTCTCTGTTGTAGTGTTGTTTTACTCTTTATTCTAATTTTAGTCACTGTGCAATCTTCTTTCTGGTCTATCCCTGTTTGAGTCTCACCAAACGCTTCTTTCAGTTACCAACGCGGGACTAAGACTCTCTTTCTTCTTCATCTTCATCTTCATCAATGCCTTTCCCAATCTCATCTCCTTCTATCTGATCTCAATTGCTTCATTCCATTGAGCTTTCTTCCTTTGCTCCTCTTCCATTTCTCATTCTCACTAGAATTTGCTAAAACCCCATCTGGGTCTTCTTCCTCTTTGGAGATCTTGGAGTTTCTGGTTCGGATTTTGCTGGGTTCTGATGAAGTTCCTCAAAAGTCGATGACCCAGAAGGTAGAAATCTGATTCTCTTCCCCATTTTAGCCTTAGAAGTCACCAAATTTGAGGAGTCCCTGCTTGGTTTTTTTTTTTTTTTTTACATTTTCAATTCACTTCTTTGAAGACCTTGGGTTTCTGATGCTGAAGGGTTGCTTTTGATCAAATCCACCAGCATTGATGAAAACCCAATCTGGGTCTTCCTGTTTTGAAGATGTTGGTGTCTCCCATGTGAATACTGTAATGTAAAAACTCTATTGTTTGTTCATTTTGTGTTTCAGGACTAGTAAAAGCTTAATTGAAGAGATTCCATCTGGGTTTTCTTTTTGAAACTAGTCTAGCTTCAATGTGGAAGAAGGCATTGGATTTGATAAAATCCTTCTGAAAATCACCATTTTCAGACTAAGATGCAATTTAGTATTTTTACATCAAGAGGAAGGGAAGTTCACCCAGCTTGATAATTTTGATCCCAGCAAGTTTCCTGTGCAAAAGACCCATTGAAACTATAGATAATAAAATTCCCAGAGGGTAAGGCTGCCTCTCAGAAGATGCAGCCAAGAGCTGTTCTATTGAATGAAGGCAAGGATTCAGCAATCAGAAATCAATTCAGGGGTATTCCATCAAATCTGCTCAAGTTCCTGCTCTCGTTTCTGGTTCTGGTTTTGGGGTTTTCAGTCCTTAGCATTTACATGACCCGGTATTTTGGAGCTCAGAGCGTCATATCTTCTCTTCAGCCCAGTTTTCAGAAGTGCTTTGAAGAACCCAATCATCTCGGTGGCTGGATCAGGACTCCGTCTAATCTGATGCACACAATGACAGATGAAGAGCTGTTTTGGAGGGCTTCCTTGGTTCCACAGAGGAAGAGTTATCCATTTAGAAGGGTTCCTAAGGTCGCATTCATGTTCTTAGCAAAAGGACCTTTGCCATTGTATCCTCTGTGGGAGAAGTTTTTAAAAGGGCATGAGAAGCTTTACTCCATCTACATTCATTCACTTCCATCTTACCAAGCTGATTTCCCGCCAACATCGGCATTCTATCGGAGACAGGTCCCTAGCAAGGTACCTTCTTCTACCTTTTACGGTTGCGGTTCTTTATTTCACTCTATTATGACATCTTGGTGGTAGCTTCTTCTCCCTTTTACGGTTGCAGTTCTTTATTTCACTCTATTATGAATTCTTGGTGCTTCTCTCTATTAGCATCTAGATAGTCATTCCGACTGTCCTTGCCATGAATAGACCACATGCATCCTAAAAATGCTTTAAACTGGATAATTCTAATCCTTAAACTAGCAAACTTGAAATGATTTATTAAGAAAGAAATAAAGCAATTGTGCATATTAAAAAGAGAAAGACTGAATCTTGGATAGTTAGGATGTTCCACAAGCTACTTAATTCTAGGACTTGAAGTTATTTTCTGTTTGATCAATGGCCTAGAGACTAGATTACCATATTGTGGTCCTCACATTGCATGTTTAAACTTTTAATGAGGGAAATATATTGCGTATAATGTTCATTATTTAAGGTTTTATGCATATTTAAGTTATTATTCCTTTTAATGTAAGGGAACCATTTGTAAATTTTTTCTTTTTTTTTCTTTTTTTTTTTTGTTTTCTCTGGTTAATCTATCCGGAAGAACTAGAGAATTTTTTCTTTGGAAAGTAGGTAGTTCTTCCCTTGTTGAAACATTGCCTTGAATTAAGTGCTTGTTTCATCCTTGCATATTCCATGAGTTGAATAAGAGCATGTTTGCAGATTAATCAGGCACTGCTGCTCTTCACCTTTTGGAGCTACTTAACGTTCAAGCTACATATTCTTCTTATAGTGGACTTTGTTAAGTGTAAGAGAAGAAACCCCTCCATACTTAAAACCCCATTTGTTATTCACAGTGAGATCTGAGGAAGCAGCTACTTCGGAAACTGCAACAAAAAAACCAGAAACTTCACCTAGGATGTTCTTACTCATTCATCATCATCACCATCAGAGTCTTATACAATCATTCTTTTTTTGCTTTGTCTTTTTCCTTTTTTAGTTTTGAATAGTTCTTCTCCCATCATTCTCGGGTTGGCTAAAATTTACCCTCTCAGGCTTCTTGTTCCTAGCACCTCAGGACTGATTATTCATTCAGCAAAACAGAACCTTAGTCTAGATGGTCAATTTAGTTATTAGGTCTGATCACTCCCTCATCATCTAAGTCCGAATTCTAGCTTGACAGCATGTAGTATAGGATTATGATGGATGCCACTTCATGTTGGCTTGATACCAGGGTGGAAGGATTTTGTAAGCTGCTGGTTTATCTTTGAATGGATATGCAAATTAGTATAAGTTATCTATCTAAGCAGTGGCTTCTGTTTAGTTGCATTATAGATTCCCATGGTATCCATGTAAAATCTAATTTATATAAACATGGTTGTGTAGTAAATTAAATCTGAGTCCTGATCAAACAAGGGAAAGGTGTATTTTTCTGCCCTCTGAAATTGTGTGTCAGGCACCTCAATCCTCCATCTGGGTCCATGGGTGAAGCATGATCCTGTCTGTAAATAATCTTTAAAGTTTAGTTGGGCCCATGATGATATAGGGAACAGAAATACCCATGTAAACAAATAATGTACTCTGCTCAAATATAGATCAGTAAAGGTCATTATGGGGCTGGGTTTATTGTATTGGGTAGGTGATATTATGATGTTGAAAATACTTATCAATGAAACAAGGGTACCTACCCAGAAAAGGAGTGAGCCTAGGTTGCTATTCAAATCTGAAATGAAATTGTAGAGTATCATGTTGTGGCACAAGTGAACTAATGAGTTCAATTTCAGCTCCATCAACTTTTTTCTTTTTTTTTTAATAAAGATGTTAGCTCCATCGAATTGTTAGATTCTTCCAAAATGCATATGCTTGATTGCATATTTGTCTTATTGCCTTTGTGAATGCCGTCCAGAATTCTACAATTGTACTGTGGCTGTTTTGTTGAACAACTTCTTGAAAGCGGATTTTGGTTAAAGAAGAGAACAATCTAAATTTCTTAGTTACTTTGCTTTACTATTAGCATTAGAAAGTAATACATTTTAGTGTGGTCTTTTCTGGAAGTCATAATTTTTCCTTTCTTCAACTAGTATGCATTTTAATCTGCATTTTGATAGATCCTAGCTCACAAGTGTACTGACATGTTGATGTAATATATCGTCATTCTCTATGCAATTCCCTCCTGACATTTGCTTGCTGTTACGAGGCTAATCTGCCCAAGGAAAAAATGGGGTATGGTTCAGGTTTGGCTGGAAAAAATGCTAGTTGATATTTTTTATTCTTGGTAGTTATTCTCTTTAGTAATTTGTATAAGGGAGCTTTATGATGGTAAAGTTTACATTGCATGCTATGAATTTCACAACATTGAATTATGAAAAATGTAGAACCTTGATAAATTTTTTAAATTTGAAAAAAGTGAGTTCCAAAATTACTAGAACTTTTCCTTCAGTTTTGGTGATAAAACAGAGTTTGAACTTTTGAATCTACTCTTCTCAATATTCACTTTGAGTGGACGTCTCTATTCACTGATAAATGGCTAAAATGAGTAGTTCCATTTTAAATATAATGTAAAAGTTCATATACTAATACAAATGGTTTATAAAAAATGCTCCACTTTTCTAGCTGTTTTTATTTGCCTTTTATGTTTTTCATGAAAGGTGATGCTTCATCAAGTCAACTTTTTAAGCTTTTCTGGATCCAAGTTATGCAAACTAAAACTAAATAAGTTTGATGAAACTGATTGGTTAATTTTCAAATTTTATTTGTTGTTGGTAGGGACAAACTAAAAAAAATTTCATATAAGTTGGGTGTATGAAACGCAGTTTCCTGATCACATTTGCATTGAAATTAAGTTGTTGTCAATTTGATGCATTTTCTTTTGAACATCATTATTATTGTGTAGATGTGTCCGAGTGTCAGGTTTGCCAAGTTTGTCATATCTCTCGCCCCTCGTCTGTGTTAAAACTGTCAAATTTTGTCCTTAATGTCGTATACCTTATAACTCTATGCTAGTTTAGATCTGAGGCCCAGATGTGGTTATGGATATGGGCACATATGGGGAGTGGTGACCTAAGTGTTTCAGAAATCTGGGACACTAGTTCAATATTATGATTATTATTTTAGGAAATGTTGACACTATGTAACTCAATTGTTTTGATATAAAGAATTTACTCTTTTGAACATTTCTTAAGGTGTTGCTATTTATTCCTTAAAAATTTTTTGTGGAGGTAAGAAGATTGAACTTTATAAAATAATGGATGCCAGGCATGGTATGTATGAGTATCATCTAGATATCATAGGTCAAATATGCATAAGAGCATATTTTTGAGAAGTTTGGTTGGAACCCCATGTGTGAAGCAAAATTGTTGTCTAAATTTCGATCACACTACTAGTTAACGTCTTGTAGAAACAAGACAAATTCTCAATAGTTAGATGATAGGGATGTTTACTGAGAGGTTTTGCTGTCTTTTCGTATGGGACGGAAGGTGAAGCAGTAAGAGCAGTGTAAAGGATTGATAGCAAAGATCAGGCGAATCCGCCAGACTGCCTTATTTATTGGTTCTATTATCTTTTTTTAACCCATAGTTGCTTAAATTTTCAAAAGTTCGGAGCAGTCTTCTGAAATTACAAAACATCCCTGCATGACTTCCAACCAGTATACATGGATTATTTTATTGTCACCATTTTACTGTTTATTTTACCCAAAACCATGTTTCAGAATTTTTTTTTTTTGGGGAGTAATTATCTTCATAAAATGTTTACAGGCATTCCTATCACATTCTTATGTGCAAATAGGTATTTATGCCTTTAACTGGCTGCTTACTTCCTAGGGAAGGGAAATGTATAATTTCCTAGTCATTTTTATTAGTTTGATAGAAATTTGGTGAATTGCTGAGATGATGGATGCAAGACTGAAAAGCCACCCCAACTCTCAGCTAGGTGAAAGTCATCTTTCAACAGTAGTCTGTTTTGGAAGAAAGAAAAAGGCAACAAGCTTACATGAAGTCATAATAATTGAGTTTTCCTCACCAAAAGATTCACACCAAAGGTGGCTACAGATTTATGGGAAATTGTGATTTCCCTTTTTTTTTTCTTTTTTCAAGCTGATGGCCACCAACATTCTTGTGCTTGCCAAATTAACCTGCTTTATCTCTGTTATACATTTTAGCTGTATTAACATCTAACTAGCTGATTTTAGGGCATGTTGTGTACTTCTGACATGGTTTCCGTGGCAAGGGGAGTGTTGAAGGCTTTTGATGAGGGGAGAGAAGCAGAAAGTGGGTGGATATACATAGCCATAGGTCTGATTTGAGTTTCATAGGGTGGAGGGTGAAGATCTATTTTCTGCTTGATTTCAGTTTCAAATTAACCTGCTTTATCTCTGTTATACATTATAGCAGTATTAACATCTAACTAGCTGATTTTAGGGCATGTTTGTGTACTTCTGACATGGTTTCTGTGGCAAGGGGAGTGTTGAAGGCTTTTGATGAGGGGTGAAAAGCGGAGAGTGGGTGGATATGCATAGCCATAGGTCTGATTTCAGTTTCATAGGGTGAAGGGTGAAGATCTATTTTCTGCAGAAAATTAACTATCTGCTTGATGATTTAACTACAGCACTACCCCCCACCCCCTCCACCCAAAAAAAATAAAAAATAATAATAATAAATTTTAAAAAAAATTCAATGTCTCTATCCATAGAAATACATTAAAAATGCACAAACATGCAATGTTAATATCGGGGCACTGAAAAATGCCATGGTTTTCTAATTGTTAAGCTTTCCTTGATCTGTAGGTGGCAGAGTGGGGGATGATGAGTATGTGTGATGCCGAAAGAAGACTCCTCGCAAATGCATTACTGGACATTTCTAATGAATGGTTCATCCTCTTATCTGAGTCGTGCATCCCTCTCTTCAATTTCAAGTTCATTTACAACTACTTGATGAGATCCCATCTCAGTTTTGTTGGTGCTTTTGATGATCCGGGGCCTTATGGGAGAGGGCGTTACAGTGTTTATATGGCACCGGAGGTCAATATCTCCCAATGGCGTAAAGGGTCTCAGTGGTTTGCAGCCTTTCGAAAGGTTGCAGTTTATTTAGTCAAAGATACCAAATTCTATCCCAAGTTCGAAGAATTTTGCAAGCCACACTGCTATGTGGATGAGCATTACTTCCCCACGATGCTGACTATTGAAGCACCACATCTGTTGGCAAACAGAAGTATCACATGGGTAGACTGGTCCAGGGGTGGTGCTCATCCGGCAACATTTGGCAAGGCCGACATTACCGAGGCGTTTCTGGAAAGAGTTACCCACAGCCACACATGTACATACAATAATCGGAGCAGTTCAGTTTGTTACCTTTTTGCTAGGAAGTTTGCTCCCAGTGCTTTGGACCCTCTGTTACGCCTTGCACCCAAGTTTCTTCTGTCTGATTGATGACAACAGTTTTTCTATGGAGAAACACAACTTTACCATTCAGAAGAGCTGCAGGAAACTGTGATTTCATTACCTTCGTGGCTCAAATGTCGAAGGGTCTTCTGAGAAATGATCAGCAATTTATGATATGGTGCCAGGTTCCGAAGCCCAACCTCATTGTGATTCATTTGCAGTTCTATCTTATTTTTGCTGTTTGCAGGCTTTGAAATATCAATGGATTTGATCCCTGCTATCCCAGTTGGCTGCATCATGAAATGCCACTTGCATTTATGATTTCATCATTTCCTCATACTGAGGTTTGTTCTACCATACGACCGGATAATGTAATTCAATTTACAGAAATAGGCAATTTTAATTGGATTGATTACTCTGTTCTTCCTAGTCAGTGTGATTCAAAGTACAGAAATATCCAATTTAGATTGTTAATTACTGTGTATGTGAGTAATCTCATTTTTTCTTTAGTGTCCAATGCCTTTCAATGTGTATGACGTTTGCTTCACTCGCATGAATTCATAGGCTGCCTCTTGATGTCTTTTGCTCTTTAAGCCTCCATTTCAATATCCTTTGAGCCCTGAAACTGGGACTCTGGAGTGTGCTTTTTTTTTTTTGTTTTTTCACGCCTGATCCGAGTCAAGATGGCCGATTCTTAGTCATAACAAAAATTTGACTGTGGAATGTGGATAGTAAATGCCACCCAAGATTCAAGCATATGATATGATGTTTCCAGGTTCGTATCCAGGTCTTTTTTTTTAGCCATCAAGATACAAAGTAAGAAAATTTCTCCCATAATCCGTGATCAAGATTCTAACCCATTGATGGATGGACCTTCAACTAGAATCTTGCAGACCATTTGATGCTGTAACCGGATGAGAATGTAACTGTGATCTAAACCGTGACCCAGATTGCCAATCATGGGGGAGGTATGGAGATCTTTGTAACTTGATTTATTCCAATTACATCCTTATATATAATTCTGTAATCTGGATGTGCTTTGTAGCATGAACTTTTGATCCTGGACCAACATATCTGCATGTTTTATCACCACATACAGCAATACTGTACATCTTAACAAAAGAGGAATCAGGCTCACTGACTGCTGCAGTTTTTAAGTGTCAAATTGCACCAAGTTACAATACATACCTCTCAAGAAAAGATTTAAACACACAAAATGAAATTATATGGATATCCTTAAATATAGTATAGTATCAATATATTAATTAAAACTAGGACAGTTTTCTCTTATCACTTATTTGAGCATCCTAGAGAGCCACACTCTGCAAGAACCATGACAGCCACCATCGTTCAAGGGGACAGTCCTAAAAGGAATGCCCGTGCAAGGGTTCTTTTTGGTAGGATGAGCCCCACAAGTCCAATCAGGCGTTTAGCAATGTATTGCTATTACTTGTCCTAATGTTCATTTCTCAACTTGGTATGTCACAGTGTGTTGTTTCAAAAGAAAAAAGTTCTAAATAAATTTAACATTAATGTATTATTATGTATTAATTATATCCAATTCGTCGAGCGTACTTAGATGCAAATTTACCAATGGGATATTGGAAAGTATTTTCTTAGACAAAGGTGATCTAAAAAAATCAGTCCCACTAAATTATAATAACCCTTGATTTGACAGAAGTGTCATGGCATATTAGCTGTAGATTTTGATGAGATTCAATTCAACTTGTAAGTAAAGGTTTAATGAGTGATAAATTACGTCTAGATCCTGAAATGAAAAGACTATATAAAAAAATAAACAGGCTGCACTAATGAAATATGGGCCTCAGTATTATAACTCCTCAAACAAATTTTTTTTTTTTTTTGAAAACGGTACCAAATGATTATAAGGCATTACCTAAATGGCTATACCTACTTCGCTAAGTACACTTGAGCTTTATGCCAAGCCATATAAAAAGCTGCCTTTGAGCCCAAGATACGTACCTTTAGCTTAGCTCATGGAACAGTTGAGCCGGGCTTGATCGAATCCAACTGAGATGAACGAGCTCAGTAGGCTAGCCTACTTACAGAGTCTGGACCCCACTCCATTGTCTTGGTGTAACTGATGTTTACAACTCCATTATGGAGCCATATAGAGTAAATCCGGACCATCCAAGATGAACGAGATATTTTTGAGTGGGTCCCAATGTCACAATGAGCACTTGAAGATAACTGGATTAAGTCATATGATTAAGTAATACATGAGATTGTGTTGATCCCATCATCCGTCATATGCTTAATCTGACGGTGGGATTTACTCGTTTCAGAGTAAAACTTATACGTATCTAATTAGAGGGGATGGCATTCGTTTTCAACGGTCTGAATTATCATAATGTAGAGCCCCAGTTTTTGGTTCTTTGCGGCCCAGGACTTTCCTAGCCTACGGCTCAAGCAACAAGTCCCTCCGTCAAAACCATAACGCCATCCAACTAAAAGAACGGAGAGCTAACGGCGTTACGATTAAGTAACGGACAAAATCGAGCAAAACGCCACAGCAAATGATTCCGTGACATGCCGATTTGATGACCACGAAAACAGAGAGATCTGAACCGTCGATCTCACGACTGCGACGCAAATCAGAGGAGCAAGCGAATTGGAGAGGTATAAAAGCCCAATCTTCGCTATCATCAACGCTGTCTTCTCTTTCCGATTTCGAAGAAGCAGAGAAACTTGGAATTGGAATCTCGAGATTCCTCTGTTCGCGAAGAACACCAGATTCCTTAATGCAGCAAGCAATTCTCAATATCTCCGGCCATTTAGAAAGGTTCGTTTCGTTTCGTTTCGTTTCTCATGTGCTCTTGATCTCTCGATTTTGAGCTTCGATTGATGAGAATAAGAAGAAGAAGAAGAAGAAGAAGAAAGAGAGAAAGAAAGAAAGAAAAAAAAATCCGTTCTTTGAGGTTTGAATCCGGCTCTTTCAGTCTGATTCCGTTAAATTTCTGATTCTTCTTATCTTCAAAGATCTGGATCGAAGAGAGGTTTTTCAGTTTCCAAGAACCGATTTTTCACGCTTCAAGCTTCAGAATGCTGCAATTTCTCAAACACACTAAAAAATAAATCAAGATCCCAATAGATCCATGTTTTCTGATTCCCAGAGCTAAAAAGATCGGATTTTGAAACTCTCTTTCGCCATCCAATGTCTTTGCAATCGGAGGGGTTTGGAGGGAATCTCCTTTCCAGGTTTCTGCAAATCCATGCTTTCCCATTTCCTGGAAATGGCGGTATCTATCTTGGCTGACCCTGGTTGGGGATTTGCAGAGCGAGAGAGAGAGATTGGATTGAAAGGAGAGGGAGCAAGAAGGAGGGAGAGATGGAAAGAGGAGAGCAGGATTTCGTGTTGCAGTGGGGGTATCGGAAGCGATTGCGATGCGTGAAGCCGCAGGTCAAAGACGACGAGAAGGCGAAGGAATCTCATCTCTGCCGTCGCCAGCCTTCTCGCCATGATCGTCTCTTGAGGTAAGTTGGGATTGTGCTGTGTAGGATTTTTGTTTTCAGTCTTGACCGTTTGATTGTGGGCCATTGCGAATGGATCATGATCGGATGAGATGCTGATCACCTTATTATCTTTCCTGCACTTTCTACAGAATCGCAAATGATCGGGTTACTGACCATTGTTGGTGACCTATTCCAACTGCTTTGCTTTTATACCTTGCATGATCTATGAACCGTTCACATGATCCGGCTCCATGGGGCTCCATGTATAGATTACATGGCCCATGCTTTGGCTTCGTCTTTGCAAGTCCGGATCCCCAGTTACCTCCGACGCACATTTTTTAAACTCTCCCTGCGGCTCACCTATCGATAAGCTCACCAAATCATCCAATATGAATGCAATCTCCTATGATTATTTATTTTTAAATTTTACTACAATATAAGTAGATTCCTCTACAAACATAAGCGGATAGCCGATAATGCGTCTTTTGTATTGTTACTTATATGCATTAATTTTAATAAAAAAGATTTACATACAATAAATACTGTATCAATCATGTGCTCAACTCAATGGTGAGACCAATTCAGTGAAGAAGAATTTTAGGGCTCAACTCAATGGTGGGACCAACTCAGTGAAGAAAAATTTTAGAATATGTTCTTGGTGGAAATAAATTTTATTTTGAATGGTTCGAATTATTGAGAGGTGGGTCGTAGAACAGAGTTCCACACATCCTAACTTGGGGAAAGCGTGTGGGAGACCGCAGGGGGGATGTGGACTCGATCTTTGCATGTATACGTAACTAGGGAGCTAATTCATGTCTCTTGACAAAACAAATCGGATGTGAATCCAGCCACCGGGGGTATAGTTTATATTTGTGAAAACCTTTATGGGTACCCACCTAGGTTAATACCAATTATTAGATAAAGAGAGGTTTTTTTTTTTGTGAAGTAGTTAAATAATGAAATCTTAAAATGCGATTATGACCATAAGATTGTCCTCATGTGTTTCCGACCTGATTCAAGATGGGACGTTTCATTCTTTTTTGCCCGCTAAGTGACATGGCAGGAGGCTCCATAGGGAGGCCCATGACCTACTAGTTGTAGCCCTCAGGAGAATGTCTCTTGTAGTGGTATGCATCAGCCGGTTCAATATGAAATATGGGCCCATGTAAATACACTTCCTTCTCAGCCTTTTTCATCCATGTGCTCCAAACAGTTGTCGCTTTTGATAGAGGTCCTTCTAGATAAAATTAAAATAACATAAAACTAATAACGTGCCATGCTAATCCAATTGTTTTCAAGTTGAATAAGCTTCCTCTCCTGCCTGCTTCTTCAGCAAGCAAAATTTACTTTTCAGCTGTCAGGAGAGCCTTACCCGTGTTGGATTTTATTGGTTGTTGGAATAAGACAGTGGGTTTGCTTTCCATATAGTAAGTTTCGAGACCCTCAAATTTTACCCTAGCCAGGATTACTCTTGTTAGGTTAAAATAGGCTGATACCGCTTTAAGAAAAAAAAAATCTATCAAGAAAGCTAATCAGGGTTTAATCAGCATGGTCTCAAGAGGATCATGTATCCCTATGGAATCAATTTTTCTCAAAGGAATGGATAAAATCCTCCGATTCCTGATAAATTCCTCGTGGATTACTTAACAATTATGAAACGTGTGTTCAGAAATTCAATAGGTGATAAACAAATGAGTTCTTAAAGATTTGCTTTGTGAAAGAATATAATATAGTTTCTTTAACTTTCTATTAATTTAGAGGTTGGTGGTGGAAGATTAAAAGTTGGATTCAAGATGGGGTTTGCAAGGTGGAGCCATGGTGGAGTCGAATCCGTATCATTCTTTATAGATTTGGCTCCATCATGGAACCTATGTGCTGTGTCCAAATCCAACATCAGCTTGAAAAATCTAATTACAAATCCAATTTTAAAATAAAAAGCAAAGTTCACTACCATAATTGGAAAAAATAATTCATTTTTCTTTTGTAATTACAAGTGGGACTGTTAAATGATATATGATTAAATCTAAGTAGACTCTCAAACATGAATTCAACTCAATATTAAAGTAAGTAGACTTTTAAAACCTGTATCTTTTTAATATGTAAATCCAGTAATCCTCTATTCAAATCCTTGGGTCAAAACATATGAGGACTTGGCTTCCTAAAGTCACCCGGAGACTTCTGATACGTGGATAATCGAATACCCATTTTTGTAGTTTGTGTGGCTCTTCCAAGGTAGGTTTTAAGCAGCCACAGGACGCACTAATACGAGAGGCTTTTTTTAATCAACTATCCACAAAAGATGATAACAATCTAAGATAAAAAAAATAGATGGTTAAACTAATAAATTTGCCCTTCACCTATTGGAACCATTCAATGAACTCGAGATATATATATATATATATATATATGGTTAGATCTTACAATTATCTTTTTGCTTACTTATTCTTCTCTTTGTTGGTAAAAAGTTCTCTTGTGATCTGGATTGAGTTCTAGATCCTAAGCTTTTCGGATATATGTGATTCGAGGCATGGCTTAGTGACATATAAACTTGAAGTTCACCATATTATAGCTTTTACCACAAAAATCTGTCTCGTGTTTTTGAAAGTGGGACGTGTATTAGAGTTCTGCCAAATAAAAGATGATTCTCAAAGGTATCTATGTTTAAAAAATAAAAGGTAAAATTTATTGGATGTTGCCGACTGTTTAATCTAAATTAATAAAATAAAGGGTCAAAAACAAACTTTTCTTGTTTCTTTACTAATATATATTCTTTGTTGGATGATCACTAATAACTTATAATGGTCTTGCTTCTTTTTTTCTATATATTCTCCATCCTCTTCCTTTCTTTTTTTTTCCTGTTTTCTTTTTTTGGATAACCCAACCAAGGGGCTTGGACCTTACGAGACTCATACATGCAAGATGATGTGAATTTATGTATGCAAGGAGATACAAAAACAACTCACACATACAAAGTAATAAAAACTCACACATGTAAGGAGATACAATTCACTCATGCGAGGCATTGAAAACTTATACATGCAATGAGACATATCAAATACATGCAAGGTAATGAGAATTTGCATATGTAAGAAGAGATCACTCACATGTAAGGTAAAAACAACTCACCTCACCAAGGAGAAGGAAGGCAGGTTTCAAAACAAAATATATAGGAATTGAATGGATAGGAATTCACCACAAAAATGAATTCCATGAAAGAACTATTAAAAAGGTGAGAGTTGAGGGCTATGCGGTGAGAGATAAAGAATATAAGGTGAAAATATGAATAGGGCCATCACTTTTTAATATATTGAATTACTAGGGTGATTTATGCCTATTTTTTCCCATCTTCTTTTGATTCTTTTTTCTTTAAAAAAGTTATTTGATGCTTTTTTTTTAAATTTGTATAAAGTGTTTGAGTTTTTTATTAGGAGAAAATAGAAAAAGCCATTTTATAGAATGTTTACAATGTTAGCTGCCATTATATTTAATGTTTACTCATTAATGTTTAAATCCATAAAATGATGCATGCATATTTTGTCATGGGTATTGTTTTTTGTGGGTTAGCCTCTTGGCCTGATCATCTAGGAGTCACTACATATTAAAAATTATTTTTTAGTCTTTACCTTTTATACAGTTCGCTAAAGTATAGTCCTTTTCTTGTAGTGTATTCAATAATGGACACAAATGCCTTTCGGCGATGAAATTTAAGTTTTTCTTTTTTTACTTTTGCTTTCAAAACTTTATTTTTGATTAAAAAAAAGTGTTATTTAATTGTTCGATTGGCCATTTTGCCCTGCTAAGTCGGCCCAAAGCCAATCTAGTGATCCCGGATTAGATTCGGGCTAAAATTGAACTTAATTAATAAATGAGTAAGGTCTGGGTTGAGACCATTCTTATTATGAACGTGCATGCGAGACCCAAAGTTGACTTGTTCACTAGGGTTCACATTGCAACCCAATTAAAATTCTGTCAAGTTGAGCTTTTGAATGCAGGGTTTGGATGATTGATTGAGTAGTTAGAAATTAGTTTAACTCAAATCCAACTTTTTTCAAATAATAATAATAATAAAGTAAAGATCAAGTCCAACTTATTTATCAATTTGGGTAGAAATGTAAACTTGAATTGAATTAAAAAGAAAAAAACAAAGAGTCAACTAAAACTTCAAAATTTTAAGGTGGGTCTGCGTTGTATGGTAGGTCAAGAATTGCAACTTTTAATTGTCTACCAAACCACGATGCAATACCCACCGTAGGGAATAATGATTTTCACAGCAGAAGAATAAAAAATTGAAACATTTAAGACCTAGACTAGAAATGTCTCAAATTCTATAGGGCGCTTTTGGATGATCAGACTAAAAAGATTCGAGTTATAGAATAGACTTTCCTTATCTATATATTTTTCTTCTCTAGTGAATCACCAAGGCACTAGTGGGCCCTACAAATGGCCATGTGTCATCCATTTTATAAAAGCAGCAAAGCATGGACTAGAATAGAATTAGAATTAGAATTAGAATTAGAATTAGAATTTATATATTCGTGGCTGCCTTTTCCATATATTTATACTACGATGCTCGGATCCACCAACCCGACGCGACGGCCATGTGCCCGCAGGCTGCGGTGGCACCCACGAACACGTGTGCCACGCACTCACCCTTTCCCATCGCAACAGTACCCACAACAACCTGATTTCCCCGTGGGCCCCTCTCCACACGACCGAACTATATTCCAACACGTGTACCCTCCTCCGCTGGTCCACGGAGGGCCGTGCCCACAATCCAACGGACCTCATGGCTTCCTCAAACCTTCCCCCTCCTCATTCACCTGCCGGTGCACGTTAGCCACATCATCCTCATTCATCATCAGATCCTGTTTTAAATGCAACAAGAACAACATCTATGTGACAGAACCCAAAAAGTATACTAATACCACCCAAACCCAAACTCCTCTCCTTCTCACTTTCAAGGGTCATCAGTGATCTGATCCTATTAGGGGCATTTCAGTAATTTTCATCCAAAGTAATTTGTAATTCTCTCCTGAAAGAAATTCTTATTATTATTATATTATTAATTATGTGTTTATTGATGAAAATTGTTGATTGATTTTGGGTTTCAGGAGTTTGGTGGAGACAACTGCTGGTGGTGGTGGTGGGAGGATGATGAAAGGGAATGGAGTGAGAACGTCTCCGAGGGAGAGAGGAGGAGGTGGGGGCGGGGGGAGGGTGGAGGAAGGGAAGGCGGGGAACAAAGGGACGGCTTCGATTGAGGCGCATGATAAGAAAGGTGGGCCATCGTCTTCGTCAGGGAGTGAAGCCGCGGCGTGGCCCAGCATCGTGATCGGGCTTACGAATAAGGAGAAGGAGGAGGATTTCATGGAGATGAAAGGATCCAAGCCTCCACACCGACCCAAGAAGAGAGCCAAGTACCTTCAGAAGACCATCAACGTAAGATCTCCATCTCTCGATCTCTCTCTCTTCTCTCTTGTTAGGTTCCATACAATTACCAAAGTGCCATAGCCATAGCCATTAGCCATTAGCCATTAGCCATTAGCCATAGCCAATAGTGTGTTTTGGTGGGTCATGCTACTCATGATGTGTCATGAGTCACGACTGATGACCGAGTATTCTGGCAAACTATTCGGTTGTCAGATGAAAAATGCGAAAGGACTGTGGGTGGGCAAGTTGAGGCACGTGGTATCCTGTTGGGGTCCAGTGGTCTGACTCTGGCCACACGGGTTTTGTGTGAGGTTTGTGCATTCTGTTTTTATTTCAATTTATGTCCTCACCAGCTGGATGAGCTGCCGTTGGGAATATATATTATAGACATCTAATTGCGTTTATGAGGTAGCTAACAAAATTTAATGATTTTTTTAGACTATATTAGACATATTATTTCGTGGATCAGGAGGCTTAGAAAAAAAAGAAAGCTTTTTATTTTACCATATTATTTTTATATGGTCACCGTTAGACGTCAATTTTCATACTTTGTGATCAAAGTGGAGATAATTCCTGTTTTGGAGGCTAAGACTTCACGACGGGCAGTTTTTTTCTCCTGTCATTTAATAAAGCTTTGCGATATCCCATTAAAGTTTTGCAAAATCGCAAAAATGAAGTAGTGCATAGTACCTCTGAAAAAATACCGGGGTCATCAAGTGTGGAAATCGGTGGCTAATGGTACCTGTATATATATAGAGTAAAAGGAGACCGGATCCTTTGATTAAAGATCCTATGGTGATCGTGGTGGGACCTTACCAGAGGACAGCCTACCATGCACGCGGGTCTTACCACGATCATCATAAGGTTTCCTCACTTAATCTCAATTTTAATATCGATTCTACAAGGAAAAAAAGGTAGTTTTTCATGCGAACTAGGCGGCAGTTCATGTGAATTTTTTTGTGCAGCCCACTGTAGACGCCATCTATTGATGAGACTCGGATAGAAAGATTCACGTGGGACTACTCTATTCGAGATATCAAGTTTGACCCTAAACTCTTGATCTATAGCCCATAAGTTCAATCCAATTGAATTGGTGTACAGTCATTTTATTAATTTAGTTAATTCTAATTTGTGCCAAACCTTAGGACATTGACTATTCGGGGAGTCTTTGTCCATTATAATGTTTTGATTAGCACAGAAGAAGAAAAAAAATTTGGTGAAAAGAACCACAAAATTAAATATTTCCCACCGACCATATAATCGTGTTGGATAAGGAGGCAAGGAATGGAAACATACCCAAGGTTTCATGTGGACCCAGCTTTTTCTGGCTGTGAATGATATTGGGCCGGGTCGTGATGTAACCAATTATTTTTTAATTTTTGTCAAGTTCTGGTGGCAGAAGCCAATGTGGACGGCACACGTGTTACTGGATTTGTTTGGGACTTTAGGATTGGGGATAGGTTTTTCATGGACTTGGCTTGGACCTCGCTCGGCCCAGCTTTTATTGAGCCAGATTAGGTTTGGGCTGTGCGCAGGACTCTTGTTTGTTTGGACAATTAATATGCTTTTCGTGAACGGACTGTACGTGGGCCTACATTAATATGCTTAAGTGCCATAAAAGTAGTCTGACCATAGGTAATATGTAATACAAAGGGCAGAGTTCTTTGTTAGAACCATTTTCTTCAGCGTTATTGTGCTCTGCAGTTAATTTGGATCTGCGTAGTTATCACAACGAGATCAGGTGAAATTCAGGGGGGTACCACCTCTGGGACGGGTGTGCAGGAGAAGGTTTTCATCCTTTGTAAACATTAGTAAACTCCAGCTTATCTTTGATCTTTGCACGTTTGGCCTATAAGTGAATGTGGGGAAGGATGTCTATGATCGGACAAAGCCTTAAATTGGGTATCTAATAACTAGAAGGTCAGTAGTCTCCTGGGCCAAAACCCAGCTTGATCTGATCCCCCCTGGCATTTATTTGCCTTTCCATTGGGTGTCATGTTTCAACATCCGGACCATTGGTCTGATTGATCCTATTCTCTGGATCTCATCGGTACATTAAATGTAATTGTAAAAATTTTGGGACTCGGTCTAGTCCCAAGACCGTATTCCTGGTTATATAATACGGACATGTTCGTTAGCATTTGGGTGGTTAAAAATGAATATTAAATGTGATTTAGAAAAAATAAAACAAAATGTAGATGCTATTTGATATTCATTTTTTTTAAAATTCACCTTTGATCTTCATTTTTAACCACTTTATATTTTCCATTCCTATGTATTTTACTGCAAATAAATAGTCCTTATATGACACATGGATTTGATCTATAGGTTGCTAGCAAGAAACTTGTTGCACTTGTTTATAGCCTTATCTAAGAAGTTGTTATCAAATCTCAAATGTAGAATGTTATTAGATTGGTCTTCATGCATTTTTTTTCCTCATTCTGAGTTTTTATTTTGCTGGCAAGTTTTACTAAAACAGCTGCATTGTTGTTGTCCAGCTGGTGACCCCTGGGGCATGGCTATGTGACCTGACCCTAGAACGTTACGAGGTCAGAGAGAAAAAGATTTCTAAGAAGGTAACTATGAACTAACTTTCAAAATTTAGCATCCTAATTCCTAGTTGCATATAGAAAATTGTCTGTGGAGGCTTTTTCTTTTTTCTTCTTTTTTCCACTCTTCCCCATTACTGCTAACTTAGCGGTAGCGATTTCTGACCACACCCAAGCCTAGGAGCGTTGGTGGGCTCTGTTGACATTTCTAAATCCATTTATGCATCTTTTTTTTCGATTGAATCCATTCTTACCATTTGATTTGTTAACTTAGCTTCAATCCAACTTTACCTAACTAGTTTACTAAATTCTGCCAACGGCAGCAAGAACCTGACGCGTTAATTAAGGTTTAGGCTGACATTTTCAAGTTGATTAATTAATGGGCGGCTTTTGTTTAAGCCCATGTTTTAGTTCCTGTAGATTTGACCCAACCCGACCTATTTTTCTTCTGGATATGATGATGATTGAAGGATAACGATTGGCTCTTGTGAAAATTGACGAGGAAATGTGAAGAAAGAGCTGTATTATTGTTGTTTGGCCCATCAGACTTCGAATTATTAATAGATTTGGCAGTGGGTCACACACACATAAATACATGATTTCATTGCTGTCCCGGACAGGCTGTAGCTTTGGACTCACAATACATAGGCCCACCCAACAAAACCTTCAATAGCTGATCCTTTTATTTCAGGACTTAATCATTGACCAACCCTACATGGCATCAATCGTGGTCCCTTAAAAAAATGCCCCACTTTCAATAGGGTCCCCACTGGATGTATGCCAACCAACTGAATTAAAGGGGGTATATGTGGAAGGATCAATCAATGTAGGCCTCCTATTTAAAAATAAAACAAGATCCATGATTCCATTGTTGTCCCGGACAGGCTGTTGGACTGACAATAGATAGGCCCACCTAAAAACAACCTTGGATAGCTGATCCCTTTATTTCAGAACTCAATCATTGAGCAAACCTACATGGCATCAATCGTGGTCCCTTCAAAAAATGCTTTCTTTCAATGAGGGCCCTCTATGCCTGCTTGACAACCCAATTGAATTGAAGGGTGTTTATGTGGAGGACCAATCAATGTAGGCCTCCTATTTAAAAATAAAACAAGTTCGTCTATGAAAAGACTGGGCTGTGGAGAATTTTTTTCATCATCATTGGGCCATCCACCATTATTATTATTAATAACTGTGTATGTTTCATTCAGACTTCAGCATATAGCAGCATGTCCGAAGAGGAGAGAGTTTAAGAAAAATATCACTGATAAGGGGAGAGAATACATGAATAATACTTTTGTCTTGTCTATTGTTTTGCTCTGGCAGAGACCGAGAGGGTTAAAGGCAATGGGGGATGTTGATAGCGACTCTGAATAGAACAAGAAATAAGTGGCTAGCAGATCTCTTTCTTTCCACAGACAAATTGGACGATGTTCATGCTTGCTACTACTCTCCTGGTCCCTGAGAGAGACATGAAAGGGATCTGATGAAGAGATGGTTTGCGTGTATCATTGTAACCTTGACAAAAGAAAAGCAATTTGAGGTTTTTTCTAATGCAAACAATTCCTCCTGGTAATCAAGTAAGCAGTGATCCATCTAATGCCTTTTGGGCAATAATCAGGCCCAGATCCAGATCTGGGTTGGAGTGGTGGGATTTGGGTCAGGTTGAGCACTGTGAGAACAATTGGACCCTGCCTAAATGAGCCTTGTTGGTTAGTCGGATCAAAGATATAACCTGATTCTAACTTGCTAGTTGAAAGTTTAAATCCTAAACTTTAATTAACAGTTCGGCTTGACAGGTAAGAGTGCAATTAGTTGGGTTGAATAATTAGAAGTGACTGAGCAGGCATCCAACCATTTATTAGTTAGGATAGAGATAGCCCAATAATAAAATAAAAGGGTCAACATAAACCCTAAATTACTGTGTTGTTTTGACTTGTGTTGGGGTTTTCATTAGGATTTGCTAACCGTAGTCTAGGTGGACCCAACCCTAGCTTAATAATTTGGCATCGGCCGATGGTTCAATCGCTTGAAGGAAAGAAACTACTGGTTCAGATCCACCTTCAATTCGTACTTTATGCAGTCAATGTTGGGGTAACCCATTACCTCTCATATGTCAATAATTTTGGAGCTCTTTGCATCCGTGAGTTTTTATTACTTCAACTGTGCTTAGTTGTGTTTGGTCTCCTCACATGTGTGAGTCTCCCATGTGAGTTAGTGTCTTTGTTCTTACATGTGTGAGTCCCCATTACCTCAAATGTGTGAGTTAGTATCCGTGTTCTTACATGAATGAGTCCCCATTACCTTACATGTGTGAGTTAGTGTCCGTGTCCTCACATATGCAAGTCATGTAGTGGCGGACTTAGAATTTTTATTTGACGTGGGCAAACAATGGAAATAATATTATTTTCTTCATTTGTTGTTTGAGGGGCACGATGGCTTAGTTCTTTTTAGGATATGGGCCATCTAGCCTATAGGCACTTTTGTGCCTTTTTAGGGTTCGCAAGGGTGCCTAGGTCTGTTGCATGTGTGAGTTAGTATATTATTCTAACCTGTGCGAGTTCCTATTACCTTTAATGTCTGTATTTGGGTTGAAGTCCCTCAATAGGATTACCCAAAAAAACAATAATAATAATAATGTTGAGGTAACGCACCATAGGTCTTACAATGATGGAATTATGAATCGTGGACTTTTACAATGATGGAATTATGAATCGTGGACTTTTAAGTAAGGCCTCAATGTTACATACTCATGAAGTTAAATGGCTCATTGCACATGCACTGGAGTTGGAAAAGCACTATCAGCCCTATTTAACGTTTGGAGCAATTTGGAGTCTGTGTCCAGGGGTATTTCGGGATTCCCAAATACAGTTTTTTATTTACAATGCTAAGTGTTCACAAACCTATATTATCAAATGTTATTTTTGGCCTGCAAATTTTCAATTCTTTGAATTCTAAACCATACTGAGAATTCACATGGAGGGTCTTCTGCCTTTTAATAAAATACTTTCAGTTTTTCATTAAAAAAAAAATCACTAGGACGGTAAGATTTGGAGAATTTCAATTTCTCACTCATAAGAATTTTGAGAATTCTTCCAAACAAGCAGGCCATAAGGAAGCAGGTAAAAGAATCATTTTCTAGTGGTGCTATATTTTCTCATTATTGAGTGAAATTTCCCTTTCAAAGGAGGGTGTCCGAAGATTTGCCCACTATGAAAAGTCGAGGTTGCACGTTTGAAATTCACATGATCACGTTCCGTTAAAGAAACCATATTGGGCATAATTATTGTTTTGGACATTAGCATCAGACTAGGGCCTGTTTGGATGCTCAAGAAAACATAAAAAAGTAATATTTTATAAAATATAATCTTTTGTATTCTAGAGAAAAATTTTTTTGGTGTTTGATAATCCAAGAAAAATATAAAGAAAAGATCATTTTTTTTAAAAAAGCTCAATATTCTCTCCTGCTTTTTTTTAAGTAAAACATAAAGATTTCATTAAACACTGTCAACAAATACAATCTTAGACATTACAAAATTTCAAACAAAAATTGGATAATAACACATCCAACTTTGCTCCAAAGACTGCATATCCACCGCCTTGGCTAGACTGTGAGCCACCTGATTTGCTTCTCGCTTGACATGTCTCACTTGCCAAGAGATCATTCTATCCAACACCATTTTCACATCCTCTACCAACTGTCCATATTAAGTCCACCACCTTTCTTCATTATACAAAGCTTGGACAACTCCCATAAAGTCACCCTTCAAAATCACATTTTGTACGTTAAAAAAAATGTAAAATCTGCTACCATCTATCCAGCAACTGCCTATACAATTATAGGATCAAAGATAAAAGGCTTTATAGAGTACTTATATGGCACAACTTCTCTATTGTGATCACAGACAACGATGACCACTCCCATTTGGTTCTCTCCTACTACTTACTCATGAATAAAACTTTCTACATTATAAAAATCTTTCAAAATGTAGTTTACAAAGTAGTAAAATCTTCTCTCCACTATTTCTATGATGATGTATTTATTTATATGTATGGTGAAGTAAAGTAAATTAGTAAATGTCAAATCACAATAATGTGAGGGACAATAAAGGTGAGATAAAGTACATAGTGAGGTAAAGTGGAGAGAGTAGTAAAGTAGTTTCTTTTTATTTGACTTTACTTTAGAACACTTTATTGTATATTTGACTTTACTTTAGAACTCTTTACTATAGTTTAATATGGTAATGAAAAAGTAACTTGTGTAAAAGTTTGTGGTAAAAAATTGTGTCGGCTAGATTCTACTTTATTACACACCTTTTTCATCTAAATATGGTACAAAAGGATAAGATGTCACATCTAGGTGAAGGCATGTTTGTATTATGTGTGGTAAAGTAAAGTAAAGGTTGATGTCACATCATGGTAAAAGGTGAGGTAAAATAAGGTGAGATGAAGTATGTGGTGAAGTAAAGTGGAGGACAGACTTGTAAATAATTGCATTTTATATTGACTTTACTACACTTTACCATGGTTTTATGTGAAAAGAAAAGTGACTTATTGTAAAAAAAAAAAAAAGTGGCAGTTGAATTTAACTTTACCATACTACATTTTCATCCAAATATGGTAAATTATATATAAATTAATATGTTTAATAAAAAATTATTCTAATAATGAACTTTACTATGATCAGTAACATTAATTCATTTTTATTTTGAGTTTTTTAATATATATTAAAATCTGTAATACCTTCCAAACAACTCAATTTAAAATCTGTAACATTCTTCAAAAGTTGCTAAACAACAAAAATATCACTATATTTAAACATTACACTATTCTATTCTATATTATTTTATTCTTGTAATATATAAATCTATATAGATTTTATTCTATAAGCATCCAAACAGGCCTTAACTAAATCTTAGATAAATGGGGATAAGGTTATAATGATGATGACAATGGTGAGAACTTATGCATATTTTTCCTAGTCATCTTAAATATTAAACTACCTTTGAAGGCCTATGAAACACCCAAGTTTAGCCTTTTGGGAATGTTTGCACACTTCGTTTTCTGTGGAGACAAAAAGACAAGACTTCTTTATATTCCATGTAAACCCTTTTTATCAATCGATAAACAAACTATTTGCGGACAATACCTATTGCTTTTATTATTATTATTATTATTACTTTGTTTTTATAACAAGGAACCCACCAACCCATCTTATAGCTGATTATTGGTAAAGTTCTGGATACAAAACACCACCTACTATGACTGTGTATCGGGTGAGGCCCTAAATGGTTTTGATTTGAGGACCCTTGTGGGATATTTTTCACATGAGATAAGAAACACGATACCAAACTCTCGTGTTAGAAATACATTTCCATATAAGAGGAACCTGTGGTTTCTCCTCTTTGGCATTACACAAACAAGCCCTTAAAGTTCACCATTTGTGTGGCCTTCAATATTACAAGTTGGGTTGAATGATGTGAAAGAATGCGCATGATTATTGTAAGCCAATAGCACTCTAATAAGATACAAATAAGCCTTTTATCATACTCACCAAACCATGATAGCTTGGGTGCATTTGTGCCACAGGAGAAATTTGCAGTAGAGAGAAATTTTTTTTGATTTTCTATGCTGAACATTTTTTAGTTGTTTGGTGCGACATATTTTTCTTACATAAAAAAAGAAAAATGAGATGATTTTCTTCAACAAAGAAGATTACAATTTCCTATACAAGGAGTAAGATTGCAGGATCCATCTTTGTTGTATAAATGAAAATTTCATAAAGAGTGAAATCCCCTCATTAAAAAATGCACCCTAAATGGTAGGAATGTACAAAAAATCCGTCAATCCATAAAACCGAATCGATTTGATCCGCGGATTTTCAACCGAACCGATGGTTAATGATTTGATAATGGATCAAAAAAAATCATAATCTATTAGTAACAATTCGGTGACGAATTTTACTCTTCATCTACGGATTTAAACCGAATTGAACCTTTGACATAGAATATATTTAAATAGATATATATTATTGGTTGGTTAAACATTACATATAATATAATTTTTGTACTTGACATAGTATGATGAAATATAATTATAGATGACAAAAGAGGGTGAGAAAGTTTTCACACTCGATATGGGATTGGTAAAATGCTTGACATGCTGTTGAATTATAAAGAGGAAGGGACTTTGTCCCACATCGGTTGATAATGAATAATATATTTCTCTCATCTTTTATATACTAATTGCATCCTTGCAATGGGCTAAGTGCAAAGCTTTGCAATGGGCTTTACATTAGTGCTTACTGTGTTGGTTTTTTGATGAACCTTTGCAATGATCTCAAGTTTGAAATTTTTTTTATTTTTTTCCAAACAAAATGCGGGTTAGTCGGTTTGGTTTGATTTTGAATAGTTAATGGTTCGATTACATATTGCAACATTGGAAAACCACTAATGACGATTTGATGGTGGATTATGCTCAATCCATACCAATCCGAATCATTTACACCTATACTAAATGGTGAATGTCACCACCCAAGATTGAACAATGATCCTCACGTTGAAAATACCAATTTTGACCCATGTTCCAAAAGGCGTGAAAAGGATAGACCTTTGGCATAATATCTCAAAGTTTTATCACTTTGATAAGTTTAGTTTTAATCATCAATATTCAGCCATAGATAATGATCCAGGTGTCAAAATTGGGTTGAGTAACAATTCTTTAAGCAAGAATGTTCAAGCTTTTGTTCCAGGTACCTGAATCAACAGTATGGTAGTTAATTTTTCTCCCCAGCCATTACAGAACCCATCCTTGAGAGATACTATCCTTTCTTGCTAAAAAACACCAGGCCCAGAAATAATATCAGCTCCTGCATTAAGAGACATTCCCTGAAGAAGTTAACACCTGCTCCCACAGGTACCTAGGGTCACTTTGAGGACTTGGCCGAAAAATTTAGCATTATGTTAATGCACGTTTGTTCTACGTTGAAGGTTTGCAAGCCAATTCCTTTTCCATAGAAAAGTAATTTTTAATTTGGAAATGATTTTCTGTAGACTCTAAAAATACATTTTGAAATTTTATCTTTTTATGAGAAACTGCTATACACCGAACTATAGAAAAATGACAAGCGTGATAAAATAGAAGGCCTTTTGTCCTAAAAGAACTCTTTAGTGTTAAACAAATGAACGTAGGAGTTGGCTCAAGTGTTTTGACTTTAGCTTTTGAAGTGAGTCTTGAGTTTTAATTTGTCTTTGTGTTTTTTCTTGGTTGCTAGTGTGGAAAGATGGTGGGCAGATTAATGTGAGATCAACTTGCACAGGGACTAATCCATTGCCCGTACTATAGTGTAGTTATCTCTTTACCACTAGGTTATGAGGCCGTACTCTTCTAAACTATCCTAGGCAGTTTTTATTTATTTATTTTTATCCTAGCTATAGGGGGTTGGAAACCTGCCATAAATAGAGGGTAACAGACCTAAAATAGGTCGTACTTGGTAGTCAAATTAACACTTGATTGAACACTAGTAGAGAAAAGAATTATTTTCTTTCTATTATAATTTTTAAGGGATCTCTTTCCATAAAAAAAAAATGTCTATTATCGCCCCAGCTTGTCATTTAAAATGGTTTTTCAAAAGTTTTCTAGGGCCATCGCCAGCACTTGCTCCCTACTAATATCAAGCGAGTAGACTAGGGTTTGCCCAATTCACTAGCAGTTGAGTGCTGAGGCACCACTCTTCTGCATAAACAATAATAGATCAATTCTTGATTATAACAATGATCGTGTGGGAGTTGCATAGAGTATATTTGTATGAGTGTATAAGTATTTACTAAAGATACAAAAAGGAAAAGAAGAAAGTAGGCCCAAGTTACATAGATCAACCTCTCTCCATTTTAGTGCTCGTCTTGTCGATAGACTTTTGGACAAGAATTTCCGACAGAGCATTTCGGATGGGAGTTTCTAACGAGGGTTGTCTGTCACGCCCCACCCTTCACACATGCATGATATTGTCCGCTTTAGCCCATGGGCCTCACGGTTTTGTTTCTGGTGGGCCCCAACCCACCAAAAGGCCTCATGCATAGTAAGGGTGCAAGCTCTCTATATAAACTCATTCACTTTCCTCTCTATAGTCGATGTGGGACTCCAGGCTGTCACAATCCACCCTCCTTAGGGTGGCACGTCCCTGTGCAGTAGCCTGCCAGTTCTTGTAGCCTGCCAGCCCTCTTGGCCCGCCCACATATGAACCCGCCCACTTGCACCAGGCCACGGCAGGGACCCACACTCGATCTAATCGAGAGTCGGCTCTGATACCATTTGTCACGCCCCACCCTTCACACATGCATGATATTGTCCGCTTTAACCCATGGGCCTCACGGTTTTGTTTCTGGTGGGCCCCAACCCACCAAAAGGCCTCATGCATAGTAAGGGTGCAAGCTCTCTATATAAACCCATTCACTTTCCTCTCTATAGTCGATGTGGGACTCCAGGATGTCACATTGTCCGTCTCAGTTTCAAATCCCATGTTTGATTAATTTAAATGGTACGAACTTGTACAGCGGGCACGTGAAAAATCATTTTGAGTCATGGGATATCTTTACGATTTTGAATTTTAGAATGCTAGTTGACATTTGAGTACTTTGCAATTTTACAATGGGCACAACATTTGTAATTTTCCAAATCCTCTGGATAATATATTTTCAAGTGAAAGGATTTTTGTATATTGGCTAATTTATGAATTGAATAAAATTCTGAATCCATTAAATTTTATTTTATATTTGTTTTAACATGAAATGTGGCATGAGTCGTTAGATGCACTGAAGTGAAAAAATAAAAAAAAGCGTGACAATTTAAAGTATTTTTATGAAAATAACATCGATTAAAAAGGTCATACACAAGCAAAACACCGGATATGAGCAAGCGACCTACCATTGAAAAGCTTGTTTCGAGTAGATATATATAGATTCCAAGATAATATCAATTAAAGTTAGAACGACAAAGTTATAACCTCAGAAAATTTTTAGAGATCGTACTATCCGAAATTATGGAACTGTCATTATACAAAAATTATGAAACTGCCATTGCGCACAAGCCTTTCCTTTTGAAAGTGGGATTTCTTATTTTGGTTCAATTCTTTTCATGAATGAATTACTATTATGTGACACAAAATTAGTGTAATTTAAAGAGGTTTTTGCTTAACTCTAAAAAACATATCTCATTAATTCCAAGTGGAGATTACATTTGGAAATCATCTTCTCTAAAGCTTTTATTAGGAGTTGAAAAGTGCTAAAACTTTGTTTTTAGAGAAGTTGCTTTTACATCTCTTGTAGAAGTTTTGATGTCATCTTAATCTTAAATGATCAAAGTATTAGTTGATCAAGTAGAGAATAGTGCACAGTAAAAGAGTGTCCGCAAGCAAAAAGAGTTGTAACAATAAGAACTCAGCCCTTAAGGTACAAAAATGGTGTGAATATATCTTATAATTATTCAACTTTACTTTATAGTTGATTTTTGTTAAATTCGTGGTTTTTAATCCGGTTGAAATTTTCTACATGAGAATTATGTCTTTTGTGGTGTTTATTGTGTTGTTTGATTTAATTTGTACTATATTTATATATTATTTAATTGTTAAGCATTCTAAAGCTCTCCTAAAATCTTTACCAAATGCTTGCAGTGGTAAAATTCTTAAAAGACACTGTGGTTGGCCCTGGGAAGGATTTCTTTTTCATTGCCTGATGCGTCACGTTTTCATGTTTTAAAGTCAAAAGTATCAAGCACATGTGCCTACTTTTCAAGCTCCATGCACATGCCTAAATATCAGGCCCAAATAGGCAAGAAACAACCAGCCGTACACAGGTGGATGAACTTTTCACATGCTTTGGACGATATCGACATAGATATGGGCGAGAGTACTATGTGGACCGAAATATTAAAGTTCAAAGTTGAATAACTTGTAAACGCAACTTGATTGGAAATAATGGTCTGGGCTTACTCATTCATGGTTGAGTGCTAACTTCAGTATCATATAATTACTTAAGATTAAATAATGTTTAGATTTTCAAATTAATAGTAGCACTCTTTGCTTCCACCCCAGATAATGAAACTGGAAAGAAGAAAGAAAATAAAATAAAGATCTCGAAGCCAACTGACCCAGGTGAACCTAACCATTCCTGGAACAAACTCTCCTGACTCGCCCGACTCAGTTACCAACATGAGTGTCTGAAACGAGTCTTAGAAGCATTGGATTCCAAGTTCCATTCCAGCAGGTATTGGTATCTGTGGTGCATTAATCAGAGAGATGGGGACCATGACAGGGACAAGGATGCAAATATGCTAGAAGCCATCTCCATTTACTAAACCTTTATTCTAACACGTTCTCCTGTTTCTCTCTGATCCTATGTGTACTATTCTGGGAAAGTTGCTTGTATTGTATCCTCACAGACACCCCGATTGGCGCCCTTCAGGCATCAGGCTAGGCCTGTAAGCCCATCCAAGGTGGGGCCAACTAGTGAAGTCGCTGATTTTTGTTCTTTGGATCCAATTGCTTTGAGATGTTTCAATCCGCCAGATGAAGATTATTTCTCAAATCATGTGGGGGTGTGACAGTGATGTGTACACAATGAAGTGGATATTTGGGGGTGCACAATAATTCTGGTGCTTGAGTGGGCCACCATTTATTTTCTGTCTCCATTTATAAACGTGAAAGTTGCTCTGAAAGCCCTGGGCACTGGCATGAATCTTTGTTGTGCCAGTCTGGGACCTAGCTCGTCCTGTTTTATTTGTATTCCTCTATTGTTGTGTAGTGTACCGTGTTAAATGTGGGTCGTGAGGCCCATGTTTTTGATTGGTGAGATTCCATGCAAAGTGTAGCCATCTCTCGGCACTTTGCTCCTGTAAACAATAAGGTCGCTTCCTTGAAATACCAGGAACCCAAAAGCAGGAGTCCTCATTGTAGATAATCAAATTTAAAGCACAACTTTAAAAAAACAAGTCAAAAGTTCAAACTACCAGCTTTACATGTCATTAATCTTATGAATCCTCCAACTTGATTTGAAATGAAGTTTGACTCTAAATCACTCTTTTGGTTAGCCAAGCCATCAACGGGGCTTATCTGTGAAATCTAAGATAATATTATTTTCCATTGGCATAGACACTGGGATAAATTTATTTAGTTTGGAATTCGGGTGCATCATTGCATTGATAACATATAAAACACATAAATTTTATGAAGAAAAATATAAGCTAACATTGAGAATAGATTCCCTAGTTGGACCCATAGATGAGTTGGGCAACAGGGATTCAGTAATTCAATTTCCTTTAGAGTAGGCTGAAAAGGAATGGGCCATGCATTAACGATATGTGTAGAGATCAAAGTCGGTGCAGTTAATAAGAGCGCAGTTAATAAGGAAGAACCATAATGAAAGTTCATTTCATATCCGAATTTCTAGATTATAATTATAATTTTATATGTAGAAGAAGAAATAAATAAACTAGCAAATCAATCAACTACACAAATGAAAGTTCATTTCATATCGAATTTCTAGATTATAATTTTAATTTTATATGCACTAGAAGAAATAAACAAACTAACAAATCAATCAACTACACAAAACAAAAGGCACAAGATTTTTACATAGAAAATCCAACTTGGAAAGAAACTACGAGTCTGAACTGGACTAATGATCAAGCCCTATGAATCACACAATTACAAGAGATATGCTCACAACCCTTTTCTGATTATCGTGTAACCTAAAGAATGTAATTCTTAATGCAAGGACGTTACACACCGCAACGACACCCTGCTGTTCATTGCACCAGAGTCAACTGGCACTTGACTTCTCAGATAATCTTCTACAAGAAATATAGAAGCAAAAACTCTCAGGCACAAAATTTTAGCCCAATCTCTCCAATGAAAACTCTAAAAAAAAATGATCTCTAATATGCAATTTTCACTTGGAATAATAAGATCTTAATCTTAGGGTTGAGAGAAGAACTTTTTTTTAATCCACAATTTGTACCCTAAAAGAAAACTCCTTGTAGAACTAGAATTATCAATCATGGCACAAACATGAAACAATTCCGTAATAAAAAATTGGATTTTCTCGGCCATCACTCTCGAGCGCGTGCTACAAGCTTGAGCGTGAACATTAGGAGCTTGAGAGTAGTTAGTTCAATCTTGGACGCTCGAGCATGATTACATCTCCGCTCAAGCATGTGCCATGTTTTTTTTATTTCTTTAATTCAGCTCTTCTGGCGACGCTAACAACAGTCTATTCTAAAATAATATAAAATATAACTCAATGGACCCAAAGTCTTGTCACCCTTGAATTAGCCAATCACAAAATTCTTATAATCCCCCACTTTGGCAATTCATGAATAAAACTTCCTAAACACACAATCTACTCAAAAAAAAAAAAACCAAAATTTCATTGAGTAAATTGCAATAAAAAAATTCCTTTAGTCTTCAAATGTCTTCAAAAAAATTTTCAATTGGCCTTCAAATGTCTTCAAATCTCCTTCATACTTTTCCTTTTTATCCATAATTAACAAAAATAAAGATGTTAGCGTATAACATATCTATGAATCAAGATCCAATTGTAACTCCCTTTTAATTTCAATTCCCCTTAATTGTATTTTCGTAACAGCGGGGGGGTGAGAGTTTGATATTCTTGATCAGGGGTGTTTAGAGCTTCATATCCACATTTACAAATTCGGAGTTTTCAGCACAGTGTATACCAATTCAGCAAACAAGTCAAAATTTCTTACCCAAATAGCTTTTATCTTGACCTTTGGCTCAGACAATTGCTTCCACCATTACTTGTCTTTTGGTAGACCATGCAACTAATTGCAATGGAGTTGAATGTGCCTTTTAATTTTACAATGATGACATGTGAGTATAGCTTTAAAATTGGACAAATTCTTCTTCTTCACCACATTATTTGTGTGTGCAGTATGTGGAGTAATAGGTGCATTAGAATTTAAAGCAAAACTTTTAATAGAAACAATTTTAGCTTTAGCCGTTGAAGTGGATGCACATTGATCATAATCAAGATCATGTTTGTCATTAAGTATTTTCTAACTGTACCAGATGTCATCAAAAGTCATTGATCAAGTATTCATCTTGTACAGCTAATCTTTTATAGCATTTAGCTCAAACAACACCATCTTCAACTTGCCATTCAAGTTTTCTTTCTCAGCTTGGCAAGTTTTCAACTCTTCCTTTAAGGTTTGAAAATTATCCTTCATCAATGCATAATTGTGACCTTCAACAATTAACTTGTCAAGAATAGAACCTTTTTGACCTTCCAATGGATGAACCTTTGAAAGTGCTCTTTCCAATTCTTTTTTAAGAGAAAGATTTTTATCAATGGAGTCTTTCCACTTGACTACTATCTTGCTGCCATACTGAGTTAGCTTGGCACATTCTCTATACAAAATTTTTTACTCCTCCTCTCAATTCGGTTCTTCATATGACCTCCATCATCTTCATTATCGAACCCATTGTTTTAAGACCAATGTGAGGATCTAGCCATGAATGCAGTAATTTTTTTCTTTGCCAAAGCAGGATCAACATTCTTATCCTCAGAAGAACCAAAGTAGTATAAAGAGCTTGTTTCTTTGGCCTCTTTTTCTTATTTACACATTCATTAGTAAAGTAATAATAGCCTTGGCATTCAACGCACCGAATCTCTTTTAAAGATTTCTTCTCAAATTTTGGAAACTTCATATTTGTTTTCTTTCCCTACATAATTTTTTTGAATTTCTTCATTAACAAAATAACTTCTTAGGGATCTATTTCCTCATAATTAGAATCTGAATCACGTTTAACTCTCTTTTTTTATTTCTTGAAAACTTTCAAGATAATTCCTTTTGATATTACTTTCCGATCAGTAATGAAGTGTACCTCAAAGGTTTGTAGATTTCTTACTAACTAATCAACTTTTAAGACTCTTTATCTTATTAGTTTCCATAATATGTACTACCTAGGAAGACCTCCGAAACTGCTTTTGAAATGTCTCCCGCACCGTTGCATTAGGCATGGTCGTATAGGTATCACTGACACTCTTCCACCACGTCTTCGCGACCTCCCGAAACATCGACGCCGTGAGCATAACCTTCTACCGATTTGTACAAACAATCGTAGCAAAGAGATCCCCAGTGTGCTCTAACCACTGCTCAGCTTTTAACGCATCTTCATTGCCGTAGAATTCCGTGGCCCCACGTTTCCGGAATTTATCATATAATGCATTCGAGTCACTCTCCTTCGGTTGGAAAACCACCTTTTGTTCTACATGCGGCTGAACTGATGCTTGACTTTGCCGGTCTACTAAAGAAACAACCTGTGCCTGCAAGGAATGAATTGCCTGCAGCATTGCCAAGAAACGATCATCAGCGTTCGCAGGTTGTTGTGGAGCGGCTGAACCACTCTCATTGTCACCCTAGTTATTATTTTGAGAATCGAATCCAGATGCCATAGCCTGCAAAACACAAAAGTTAATCGGCTATTACACTAGGTGACTCACACATACCCCAAATGAACAAGGACCACACGCAAAAGGCAAAGACTTGACTACGTAATCTCACCACGTCCTGTATGCCTACATGCTTAAGAGCTAAGATAGACAATGCTTTGATACCATACAATATGTATGTCACAACCTGAGCCCAGAAATCGGGGGATAGAGAAAACCTAACCAATGACACACGTACTCCCGTACACGTACACCTAGACTCGTCCAAGTGTACACACACAAGGGATCAATTACACGTGCAAATACATGTACGCGGAAGCTGTAAGTATCATGGCATACTACAAGATAACACGAGAGAAATAAAATAACAATGATTACAAAAGATTAGACTGATTTACAACAATGTACAACAAAATAGAGAGACTAGGCCACGAAATCAAAATACATGGATAAACTAAAACCCAAAATATAAACCACAGAAAAATCCCCCAGATAAGCTAAGAAATAAATGGAGGGGAAACAAAATGATGCAAACCGCTCTCAAAAGAATGGATCAAGTCCACTCCTCTAGGCCAGAAGGGGCCTCACGGGTCTTTCCTGGAGTTGGGTCGACCGACGCAGGACCGGGAGAAGGATTTGAGCCTGCAACACCAAGAACAACTCATAAGTACAACGACTTAGCAAAATATAAGCCACAAGAAGATAACACGAATTGTGTCTAGTAATGAGCAAAAGTAGTAATATGCAAAGATCCATAATGATCATATCCGTATACTAGGCAAATCGTGCATATAAATAAGTATGCTATCAGAATCATACACAGATAAACTATCAAAGTGGCTACTACATTTGCCATATTCTCCCTTTTGAGAGCAAACAAATATGAGAACATCATCGACCGGGCCAGGGTACGAATGGGTCTCCAATTCCCGGGGTCCGGAATCCCAGGACACAAGCACTCTGCAGAAGCAATCACACACACTAAGCCAAAGTTAACCCCGTCGGGTATCCTGAGGCTGAGGCTAAGTAATGCCATATATAGACAATCTCAATCAAATCACATCAATCAATATCACATACAGATCTCATATCACAATCTATCACAATAAACGAAACAATAGTAAGTGTATCACATACTGATACTCAATGCGAATAACAATACGAATAACAAATGCGAATAAGCACTGACGAATGGGTACAAATAACAAATGATCACTAAGCTCAAGTACTCCATAGGAGCAATGACAAATAAACAGTAGTGGATTGTTTTTTGCCCGGGCTTCGTTCTGGGGATGCTGCTACATTTCCCACGGACTCGAGAGGTCCAGCGCAGAACACAAGAGGGCAAAACCGAAATCAATATGCAGTGCAATTCAGATTTACCTTGAGGAATCAAGGTTGTTTACTAGCCAATCCTAACCTAGCTGTCCAGTGTTTCTAACTGTGCATGCTGATGTAGTTTTAAGGTATTCGATACACAGTTGTTCCATCAAGGAGTGTTGCATCTTATGATGAAAGTGTACCAAAGTTCATTAAACCAACACCCATGGGAAGGTCCCTTAATCTTTTTATTCATTTCTCAGGGTGGTACGGTTTAGCCGTAGGTGAACATACGGCTTAGCCGTAGGCATCTTACGGCGTAGCCGTAATCTGCACTGCGGCGGAGCCAAGGTTCCCCAAACTATTTATCTGCATTTACGACTCAACCGAAATTTGCTCTACGACGCAGTCGTATCTTGTTCTACGGTTTAGCCGTAGCACAATGGACGGCTTAGATTTAGCTGGGCCGTAGAAGAGCAGCAGATTTGCCAACTCTCAGTTATTTCAGATGTCACCTTGTATTGATCTACGTCAAAGGTCACGGTTGGGTCACGGCGTAGCCGTAAGACATTTCACAGCTCAACCGTAGCACAATTCATGGTTTAGCCGTGAGTACGCTGGGTCGATTTCCTGAAACAGTTACAAAACTACATAAATGACTGATTCTCAGCTGAAATAAGCAAATGAGAACAAAACGTACTCAATAGGGTTGTACAACAATGGTCCATGCAAAACGAGTAAAATACACACAATCAAAGCATTACCAATATGTGTTCAAGCTACTTGTGCTTATACTTGTCTCAAACCGAAATCAAACACACATCAATTGTTGTCTTGGGCTCAATCCGCTGTCCAAACACAAGTCTACTCATCAGACACTCATCAAACACTCAAGAACTCAAAGGCATGTTGAATACATGCACCAAACTAACAGATGAGGAAAACAAACGGGAAAAACACAACGAAACACAAGACATATCATTGAAGTCACACGAAGATAACGATGCACTGCTCTCTTTCTCACTTAAACAAGGCAGAAATGAAAGGAAGAGAAAGAGAGACGAACGAGAGAGAGAAGAGAACAGGAGAGAAAGCTCGTTGAAGAACAGAGAAAGAGACGGTGGTAGGTGAGATATTTATAAGATAAAAAGAGTCAAATTTGCAAACAAGTCCACAAATTGCCTCTATTTACAGTTCAAATCAATTAACGATCCAACGAGAGCAAATGAAGTCATTTGGATCCAAAACAATTACGAAGATTGACAAACTCAACGAAATACACGCGTTGACATCAAGATAATACAAAACTGAAAATGTCCGACAAAAGCAAAAATTACGAAAAAGGGCTCGAACCTAAATCAGGTCAAATTCAACCAAATGACCTATCCATTGCTCAAGACCAAAGAAAAGCAAAACCAAAACTCACTTAACAGCAATATAGCAATTAATTAGCCACTAAGTCGGATTAAGTTGGGTCGGAGTGTTACAAATGATAACTATTTGAGAAAGATTGAAGAATTTTTTAACAATCTTATCTTCAGAAATTGGTTCTCCCAAACTAAAACATGAGTTCACAACATCACTCAACTTGGCATAAAAATCATCAAAATTCTCATCATCAGCCATTCTCAATGTTTCAAAGGCAATCGTCAAATTTTGGAACTTAGTTTTTTTCACCAAATTAGTTCCTTCATGCACTTGTTGCAAGATAACCTATGCTTTTTTTGCATTCATACAACTGGAGAACCTACAAAATTCAGATAGTGATACTCCAATGTATATTGCATTGTTAGTCTTATTCTTATAGTTGTAGGCATGTTTTTCATCTTTACTTCACTCACCCATAGGTTTTTCACTAAATTTTCCTTCAATAGTAATTTTAGGTGAGGAGTAGCCTTTCACAACAATCTGCCAGACATCCTTATATATGGATCTCAAAAAAGTTATAATCTTGACTTTTCAGTATCCATAATCACTATATCCATCCAAGAAAGAGGGTTTGGTTGTAGATCTGCTTTCCCAGTTAAATTTCATTATAAAATTTCAAAGGAACAATGCAGTAAATTAGTGTAACCTTCTTTGATACCAATTAAAAGATCATTTAAGATCTAGATTTCCAGATTACATGCAGTGGAAGAAATAAATGAATTAACAAATCAATTAACCACACAAAAACTAGAGGCAAATGATTTGTGCGTGGAAAACCTAAACTAGGAAAAAACCATGAGTTTGAACTTGACTAACAATAAAAAAACTATAAATCACACAGTTATAAGAGATATACTCACAATCCTTTTCCGGTTATCGCGCAGCGTAAGACTGTAATTCTTAATGTACGGATGTTACACATTACAACGACATTCTGCCACTCACTACACCAGATCTAACTTGCACTTAATTCCTCAAGCAATCCTCTATAAGAGATGTAGCAGGAACAATTCTTTAGAACAAAGCTTCATCTTAATCTCTCAAATGGAAGCCTTAGAGAAAAAGAGATCTCCAATAAATAATCTCCACTTAGAATAATGAGATCTTTATCTTAAGGTTGAGAGATAAACTCTTTTTATAACTTACAATTCGTATTCTTAAAAAATAATTTTTGTAAAATAAGAATTATTTATTTTAGCACAAATATGAAAAAATTTTGTCACAGGAAAGTGGGTTTTTTTTGCTGTTGCACTTGAGCACGTGAGCAAATCCGCTCGAGCGCATGCTATGTACTTTTCACTAGGCTTGAGAGAGAATATCAGGGGCTTGAGCACACTCATTTCTGTCTTTGGCGCTCGAACGCTTGCCCTATTTTCTAGATTTCTTCAATTTAGCTATTTTAGCGATACGAATCATAGTCCATTCTCAAGGAATATAAAATATAACTTAATGGACCCAAAGGTTTCTCCAGCTCATGAATTAGCCAATTACAAAATCTTTATACATAAATTGAGAATGGCTCCTTACCCTAATAATAAGTGCATATTCTCATTGGGAGGTCATAGTTTAAAGTTTAACCTCTCCCTTCTTTATGTAATGTGAGTTTTTATTACCTTACATGTGCAAATTATATTTTGTCCCATCACATGTGCAGGTCCCTATTACATCGTATGTGTGAGTTGTGTCTTGCCTCTTTACATATTGAAGTCTGCATTACCTCGTATGCGTGAGTTTTATTTTAGTCTCTCACATGTATGGGTCTCTATTATACTGCATGTCTGAATTGTATTGAATTTGGGTCCAACCCTGGTTAAAACGAAAAAGGATGAACCATAAATTTGTTGGTGATATGCCTATGCTTGTTTCAAATCCAACTGGTCCAATAATTTGCCAATCGATGAGGATGATATAACCAGATTGATGATGATTTTTTTTCCGTCACCTTTTACATAAAGGTGACATCATGGGGAGAGGCCCACCGACGCAAATCAAGGTGGCAAATATAGGAGGTTGGTTGTGGAGTTGCTGCTGTGGGACCCACCACTAAGATACTGTTGGGCACGTGAATCATTTTAGTTCATTTGGTATGGGGTGGTTATTGTCAGCAAAGAAACACCATTCCACACCGGACAGTGTTTGCTGAGAATTGGCCCCATTTCTGAAACGGCCCTGGCATTTCTTCTTATGAGATCTCCCATGAATGTACGTATACATGCACAGGAGTCTCTCTGTCACTTTAAAGTTTAAACAAGCATGCTCCTACAGTTTGGTAAGTGCTGAGGTCAGACTTCAGGGACTCTGATGCCAGAATCAGAAAAATCCTAGTGCACACCAGTGACACCATGTGTACTTTCTGCAGTAAGGCACTCACGGATTTTTAGGCCGTCCTTGGCTTGGTCTTGGGCAAAATCATGGTGGATCATGTTGAAAATAATTTGTGAAAGTTATCAATAAATTAAAAAATGATATGGAAAAAAGGAACAAGAAAATGAGCCTGGAACAATTATATGTACTATTTGAGTGAAAAACATACCAATTTGATACTTTTTCCTTCTTTTTGTTTTTTTTTCTTTGATTGACTCTATTTACAATCTTTCATCCCATTGCTCTCGGATCTCTTAAATATGTGATAAAAATCAATCTTTAGAATATAACATCATTTTGTGGGCCTCCACTTCAAATCCTACAAGCGAATTCCATCACATTAGTAATTATCAACATGTTAATTTAAAGAGTTTTTTGTATTTACCCTCAATGGTTTTAAATATTTATAAATAGACCCTTCAGTGAGCTGAATAATAATAGATCATTCTCCTCTACTATAATGAGTTAAATTTCTTCAATCCTATAATCGTGTCGCTCCTTTCTTGCTTTTTCAAATTGTGATTGATGCTTTTAATCTATTCTTCTTTTTAGTTACATGTGCATGACAACATATGACATGAGAGTAAACCTTATTTGAAATTGATTGCATTCAAAGACCATTTTAGTAGAGTAAGTGTTTGAGTGAGGTTTCATTTAATCTATTTGATTTCCACCATTAATTATTCTCATTTTTTTACTAAAAAATCATTTATTCATTTAAATGAGTGTCTCACCACTAGCTAGAACTCTATTTCAATTGATACATTTTTCTTTGTATATAGTGAACTATATTTGGGTCAACTACATAGGTAGGCTCTACGTGATTAAATGGAAAAGCTCGGAACTAACATTTATAGCCCATATCGGGCTTGGACTGGTGTTTCTAAAGTTAGGTTGGGCTTGGATGTGCCTTAGTTCGACCCGACCTCTCCCATGAACACCCCTATGGGCCAAGCCTGAGATAGTGCTTCTAAAGTCTGATTATGCCTGTAAATGCTTGAGTCTGGCTTGGCCCAACCCATGAACACCCCTATGGGCCGAGGCTGGGCTAGTGTTTCTGAAGTAGCACCAAGCCTAAATGTGCCTTAGTTCGGCTCAGCCTTGCCCAAAACACACCTATGAGTCTCTATTCAATTCCACCTAATTATCATCCCAAATTGAAATTCATTACACAATTTGTATGAGCGGTATCAAAGTTTCAAAAAAAATCGCATTTTGCTAATCTAGATCAACAAAGAACAAATAAAAATAGCTTTTCTACGATAAGAAAAAAAATTGTATTGTGTTCATAAGTGTACCACACAAGTAAATCAATAAAATTACAAATGTCGAAAAGATTGACCAATTTCCCAAATACTTGAGTTTTTTTATTTTTTTAAGGTGGATCTTCATTTTACAAATTTTTAAAACCATAACGTGGTATATATAGATGATAATTTTAATGGAAAAATTGTCTTTTTATAAAAATTCAGTAAAAACCTAGTCAAAAGCATTGATTTGAGGATATGAAAGGTATAAAAATATAACTATAGGGACCTATTTACAAATTTTGAAACTATGGGTTCTTATTTGAAAATCTTGGAAACTATAGGGGTTGTATACAAAAAACTCTAATTTAAAAGGAGGAGATTCTTAATTATCTCATTCTTAAGAATTGAATTGCAATAGTTACCTTTCCCAATTACAACATGTGACCCCCACTTTTAGAAATTTGAATATGAGGTCCTCCACAAACCTTTTAAATTGTGATATCAGGGCATCCATCTTTTCCAGAAATTATAAAATGGGACAATCCTTGTAGGATCAAAGTGCGGGCCTACCTTTAGAAATCGTGGTACATGGGGGCGACCTTTAGAATCATGCATATATACATGCAATGTTTATAATTATTATAATATACAAGCATTCAAGTAATATTAACATTACATTGATTAAGGTTATCTTTCAAATCTTCTGTTAAATTTTCTACAAATTAGGGAACTCAATTACATATGAGGTGTTACTCTAATTAGATCTGAGTTTCCACTATTAGATTGATTTCATGCATAAAAGTGCGGCTTCCCTTTTTGTCACAACCCGAGCCCAGGAGTTTGGGAGTTAGCAAAAGCCTAACTAATGACACACGTACTCCCGTACCTGCACACTTAGACCCGGTCCAAATGTACATGTACAAGGGAAGATTCACAAGTGTAAACATGTACGCGGAAGCTGTAGATATCAAAACACCACAACATAATATGTAGGAACAGAGTAGAAAACCAGAATTTACATACATCATATCTGACAGTGTTACAAAATGAGACAAAATACTGTATACAACTTATGAATGGATGTAGTCATGATAGATCTCAAAAGAATAAAGGCTCGTATACAAGATGAGGGCTAGACGCTCTCCGAAGGAGGGATCACACTCACTCCTCTAGCCCGGATGGGGCCTCGGGGGTCTCTCCTATAATCTGATTGACCGACGAGGGATCGGTTTGGATATCTGAGCCTGCAACACCAAGGACAAAGCATGAATACAACGATCCAGCAAAGTATAAACAGTAACAAGATAACAAGATAACACATACTGTCTCTAATCAAATTAAAGAACAGAAGTAAATCATAATATGTCAATGCTTGTAAACTAAGCAATCGTGCGAGAAATACAGCATGCTCTCGTAAATCAAAAATATTTACACTATACATAACTAGTCGGCTACTACACATGCCATATGCTCCTAAATGAGGGATCTTGTAAATATGATGAGAAGACCATTGTCCGGGCCAGGGTATAAATGGGTCTCAGGTTTCCTGGGGTCCGGATTCCCCAAGACGTGTCCTTACTACAGCAAGGTTATATAATTATACCAAAGTCATCCAGTTGGGCTCCTAAGGCTAAGGTAGAGTAGTGCCTGACTATAGTAAATCAATCATGTGCTACACCTCGAATCAAACATGCCAACAAGTATATCATACGTGCATAATCGTGATCAACATACATGTATACTCAAGGTGTAAGAAACATATCAATTAACCCATCAAAGTGACGTATAGACGTAGTTACATAATCATGTTAAAAGAAGGGAGGTCAATGCTTGACATGCAAGACGCAGTGCAATGAATCCATACCGAGTCAAGGGTAATTACAATCCAACCCTATGCTAGTTATCCAGTGTTTCTAACTGTGCATGTTGATGTAGTTTTAAGATCTCCGATGTATTATTGTTTAGTGTTGTATTCTATATGAGAGTACACCAAAATCCCTTAAACCAACACCCATGGGAAGGTGCTTAACCGCTGGATAAGGAACATGAATGATTCGCAGCCCTTGAGATCATTCACGTAGTAGTCTCACAGTCCATTGTGTAAGTCATGGTTACCTACCTTCTAGGTCCAAGGCCCTACCAAGTTGCCTTCCTTTGCTACCTTTTCACCTGTATATTTCTCTTAGCTCCGCCGTAGGAGACCTTACGGCTCAGCCGCAGGTTCCTTACGGCTTAGCCTTAAGAAAGGACACGGCTTAGCCGTGGCCACACTGTAGAAGAGATGTAGACTTGCATACTCTCAGTTATTTCTAGGAACACCCTATATTGATCTACGGCTGGGTCACGGTGGGGCTTACGGCTTAGCCGCACTACATGTTACGGCTTAGCTGTAGCGCAAGTCACGGTTCAACCGTGAATGCGCAGGGCTAATTTTCTGAAGTGATCACAGAATAACTGGAAACGAAGGAAAACAATGAAATCAAAAGAGAAGAACTGAGCTTAATGGGGCTGTAGACATACTGTACATATAAGATCATGAAAATCATTTCAACCACACACATACCATCATGGGTTCATACAAGTTATGCTTATACTTGCCTCAATTCGATTCTAACACTCCACTTGTTGTCCTTAGGGCTCAAATCACTTCCAACCACAACCCACAGCTATCGTGCATGAAAAGAGAGAGAAAGAAACCTCATGAGCATACTCATGGAGAACAAGAAAAGAAGGGAGAAGAGAATACACAGCATGCCTACCTTGACTCTCGCTATTCCAAGCTCTCTCTCTTATTGTTGGACTCAAAAGGAAAATAGGAGAAAGAGAGCGCGTTCACACTGAGAGAGAGGAACTGAGAAGAGAAGAGAGTGCAAGAGAGAAAGTCGGTGAAGCTCCTATATAAGATAAGGTTGAATGAAAATTACAACCAAGTCCAATGATTAAGGTCATTTATAGTTCAAGTCAAATCTAGGTCAAACGGAACCATGCGACATCTTTTGCCATTGACACAGTTACAGCATTTAACGAGCTCAACAAGAGACACTTTTTGACACCAAGATGATGCATAAATGACGAGATCTTAGAAAAATACAAATTATGAAAAAGGGCTTGGTCTACCTAAACCAAGTCAAACTTAACCCAACTACCTATCCATGACTCACAGCAAAACGAAAACAGGAATATAACACCATTAGCAACAAAAACAACATTAATTAGTCGCTAAATTGGATCAAGCTGGGTTGGGGTGTTACACTTTTCTATTATTTGGGTCTTTGTAATATTTTTGGATTGCCTCCATGATCTCAGATTCCCATGATTTTTTTAATCTAATTCTAATTCAACCATTAATAATTCTAAACTGCAAAAGACATACACTTCAAATGACCTAGATCACATGGAATTGCAATAGAGAAAGATGATCAAAAGATCAACATGATGCATTCACATTATTTATGTGAAATGTTTGAGATTGCCTTAAATCTGTTTTGGGTGTAACACAAATAAATGTAAGATTAAAAAAAAAAAAAAAGCTTGCACTACTCCACGGCATTGCTCCCACCAATAGGCCAAGCTAGGATTGATCAATTTTTTGCAAAAGTCTTAATTCTAAAATGGGAGGATTTTCACTCCCCTCATGCAGGATGCGCGTCGCAGATGCGCTCGGTTACACATTTTCTAAATCAAGCCCCCCGGGCCAAGCCCAACTCATGCGCGCACATAGAGCTTGTCCTAAAAGGTCAAATTTCTTAATAGTAAAGATAGAAGGTAACGCTTTTATGCCACAAAGCTTTAAAACTTTTTCAATGTGCGATTCTTTGGACACACACAAAATCAACTTATGCCTTTTTGTAAAAAATAGTAAGGAAAAGAAAAGACCTTTTGAATTTTTGAAATTCATCGAAAACCAACACTAGAATGATGAATGGTCTTGGATTTTCGAATCTCACACATTGTTTTGGAGAATTCCAGGCTCCATCATATTCATAGGACCCATCTAGATCAATAAAAGGTGGGCACCGTCCGGGCGAACATTTTTCAAGTGGGGAATTAAGAAAATGCACAATCGCTTCAGCTTATTATTTGAGAGAGAGAGAGAGAGAGCGAGAGAGAGAGAGGTAAAAAAAAACAGCAATCAAATGACTCCCTTTTAATGAATAATGAATCAAGGGGAGATGGGACATGAACACCCACTCATCACCCTTAGTAATTCAAATCTTAGAAAACTAATGGTTGCTACCTCTTATTGTTCGCCTTCACCTCATGTCAGTCACCCTTTTACCTTTTTAATATTCCTTCAGCTAAATTCATTTTACCATTGATTCCTGTGTATTATGTGCAAAGAAACAAAATTGATACCATGAGTAAAATACATGGGGCTTACTTAAAAACATTCAAATCAGTAGAGGGAGGGGTATGAAAGCTCTGCCTATGATTTGCTCGTGTGTAAGGGTTAGAAACCATGCAATTAAAGCAGTACTATTTGAAAGCCTCAAATTTGCCAAAAAAAACTTATTTGTTGGATGAAGTAATGATGAGTGCCAAAATTTACATGACTGCTTGGATGAAGTACACAATATAGATGAGTGTTAGGGGGTTTAATGCATGTGAAGGGCTTAGATTGATCATAGAGTGGAAATGGTAGGCCAAGGTGGAACATTCCTAAATATTTGTGAGTTATAAACTTTATTGTTTCTCAACACTTAAATCTTTAATCTCCATTGACACCCCATGATCTCACATCACCTTTCCTCAAACTATAATTGTTGCTTCACTCACAATGTTATTGTTGTGCATGTGTGGAAGCATATAACCTGTGATCCATCAAACAAGTCACACATAAAAAGAGATAAGCATACGAGAAATTTACGTGGTCCGGCTATGTGACTACATCCACAGTTAAAAGAAAACTTCACTCTTTTACTGCATTCTTGTGCTCAGTTTTAGAGTTACAAGTTACATCATATATATAATTCTCGCTTTTTTAACTCTTAAAAAAGCCCGATACAAAGACCAAAATACCCTTTATTCAAAGTTCGGTGCATAGCTAACCTAATGGACCCATCCGATTAACAAGGAATATAAGACATAAACTCAACAGTTATAATACAACAATTAAATTCAATGTTTTGTTTCATGCCATGGACTGTTGGATTGATAGTGTACCAAAAAATAAGCTCATATATTTCACACGATCAATCTAAAAACTAGGGTGCATATCACTCTTGGCCCACTGCCCACGTCAGCCCAAAAAAAACAAAAAAAAGGTGCACATCACTTCGCTTGAAGATTTAGATGGAGTTCATGCATTCACGAACAAGTGATATAACCAGTGGGATCAAATAAAGAGAGCTCGAGCAAGTTAAACCTTGTAATGATTAGCCATTTTTAATTCTTGTATATTCTCTTACCAAAAAAAAAAAATTTCTTGTATATTCATGTATTAAGATTAAATACTTCAAATTTTTGTGTGGGATATTCTAAAAGGGTACTTTCATCCTAAAAATAATCAGAAAAAAACTAGGCCATTCATGCCAGTCAACAAATACGGCCTAACTGACATTGTAATAAAAAAACATAATGATGCTTTTTTTTAATATATTCCTGATTCATGAGGATTCTATTTGAAAGTCGAGAAAACTTAGGGACGATTTTGAAAGCACACAAAACCTGAGAGGTTGATGGTTTCCTTCAACTGACAGTCAAAGAGTCGGTCTTATCTGTGATCCAGGAGAGCATTTAAAATTCCTTTTTTTTTAAAAAACCTAATAGAAGCAGATATTGTTTTCTCACTAGCACCCCACTGTTAACTGAGACTTTCTAAGAGAGCAAGAGAACTACCAACCGTTGGTGTAACACTCGGAGCAGCCTTCTTGGGTTCCATCAGATATCTTCACTGTCTTACTTTAACAGCAATTCAAGCCATCGGTTTAATTTCTGCCTTTTATGATCAAAGACATTCCTAACTATCACTTTAATCAAAGCGATACCTTCAAGTTGAAACATTACTAACAAAAGGTTCTAATGTCTGCTTTATTAGAAAGCAACACTATAGGTGCAGTTTGTTTGCACGGAATTAAATACATAGGAAATGTTGTGCATATGACACCAATGTTGTGGGCTTGTGTGTGTGAGCAACCAACATTTATAATCAAACCATATAAGAAGACAAAAGATATACGTATTTTGGCAAAAATGGTTACATCCACGGAAAACCAATTTTCACTTGGTTCTTCATCTAATTTAGAAATCGACAGCCTTTAAATGTCAACATATATCTAGGGTTACATATTACATCATTTATATCATCCGCACTTTCTTTGCCCTCAAGAATTATACTCTTAGTAAAAGGAAAGTCTTAATATTATTAGGAAACTATCGTTAATAAACAGAAAAGTCCTAATATAATTAGAGAAACTATCCAAAATACTTAAACCCACTTGGCTAACATGAATTAATGGTCAAATTAGTTCCAATATAAGATCGTTAACAAGGTGAGAAGTGAAATATAGAAGGGGGCAAATGAAACCTCGACTTCCCAAGCATTTGAGGTGACAACTTTATAGTCATTTCTCTCAATTTATTTTCCATTAAAGTTAAGATTATTTGATGGTTATTTTTAAATATCTGGCTTTTGTTTCCTCGCTATTAAAAAGGAAAGTGGTGGAAGATATAAGGCGGAGATTTTGATAAGACATTTATTAAGATTTGAATTACTAAGTTGATAGTTGTATATTTATTTCTCTCTTGTTGATTCATTCCATAAAGAAAGAATATTTAACAGTTACTTTTAGGACACATTGGTATAGAGTCGAAGAAGAGAGAGGTGCATTTCTTCTTATGCAAAAACACATTTCTAATGAGGAAATCATTGTTATTTTTTATATCTTTTCAGTGATGAAAATGAATGCATTCAACATACAATAGTGAGAGAACTTGGGCGAGGGGGTTCAGGTTCTAATAGATTTCTAGTATGCAGGTGAAATACCTTAAAGTAGTAAAAAGAAAACAGAACTAAAATAGTCACCACATAGAGAAGACACCAATATTTTTCTAAGTGGAAAACCCAAGATGGGAAAAACCACAAAACCGATCTCATTGGTCCAAGGGAAACCAAGCACTAATGCAATTAAATGGTTACAAGATATACTTATAGACTCTCCCCAGCTAAACTCAACCTATGGATTATAGTTCTTCTTACTATCAACTTGCCGGTCACTATTCTTCCATACTTGACGCAACTTGTCTTGATGCCTCGTAAGACGCAAGATCTCTTATGAGAGAGTAGAAGCATATCCTCTAAAACATAAGCTATGGCACTTTAGATCAACCCTTCAATGACTGCTATAGAGAGAAAAAGATCTCCGAGGGAATTCTAGATTTAGAACAGGGAGATGCATAAGTTAGAGTTGAGAAGAGATACCTTTAAATAGGCCTTCATGGCTTAAGATGTGTCTCAAATTTGGGTTGAAATAGGGAATCAGTGATGGAATAGGAAAGGTAACTTTGTTGGGTAAAAAAATAAAATTTACGACTTTGGGTCGACCGAACACGTGTTATGCGTCCAATTTTCTAACTTTTGTAAAGTTAGATTGACCAACATTTAGTTGAGTAGACTGAACTTACATTTTGTAAACTTTTTCAAAGTTATAACTTTATCGTTTTAATTCCGATTGATACAATTTTCGATTTTATAGTTATCTATTCGAAAAAAGCTTTCCAAGCGTAGGTAGATTGCCCCGATCCGACATCAATTTAAAAGTCATGATCGTTTTAATCTATCTTATCCTAAGAAAACTGGAATTAGCTTTCTATTTTGAATTTCTCTTCTTTGACTTTGCTTTCCTTGAATTCTCTCACCTATGCTTTCTTTTCTTCATTCAAACGACCCGATGAAGCACGCAATCTTTCAAATGTAAAATATAAAATTACAACTCTATTTGGACTCGAGTTTTTATCCTTAAGGTAAGAATTGCCAACACTCAAAAACATAACAAAGGGTTTGCTTTCCGCTTTTGTAGAAGATTGCATGCAGAAAGATACACTAGTGGCATGTTTATGGTGCTTCCATGAAAAATGAAACTCTAGGGACTATTACTTTTTTCCTGAAAAATTCTCCCTATCCCTCTGAAAAATGCTTTTCTTTAAAATCCCAAAAAAACCTACAATGATCTTGATGATTTTCTTGAAAAAAAGTCACTTCAAACAATGAAAAAACTTTAACTCTTACTTTTCCACAGCATTTTCGTATGAAGAAAGTTATTAACATAAGCCTAATTGGATCTACATAAGAATATGATTAATTTGAAAAAACCAGTGCTAAATCCAATATTAGATGCAGGGTCAGATCACAATGGTATACTAAGAGCTTGTTTGGCTGCAAGAATTTTGAGAATTCTTGTCGAAATTCTTGTCTGGGAGAATTCTAAGAATTTTAAATGCTGCCCCTTAAGCAGAATTCCAAATGCTCAATCCCCCTTTAGCATTTGGAATGCTAGAATTTGGAGACTTCATAAGATTAATAGTGGCTTTTTATTTGGGATAGAATTATAAATTCTTATATCAAATGGGGCATGTCATAAATTCCAATTCCTATCCGAAATTCCTCAAACCAAACAACCCGGAGGAAAGAGTAGATGACAGAGACACCGTGCTTGCACACTAGACTCCATCATAAATTAGCTTGATTACTTTAGTCGTGAATTAGTTTGATTAGTTTATCGTTTATTATGACATTTTAATAGGGCCTTTGGGTTGGCAAGAATTTTATTAGTTGTCCCTACTTTCGACAATACTACTATTAACTGAATGTGGGAATTGTACTTTGCTCTGTGATGCCTGTGTTGTGAATGATGTTTATAAAGTTTTCTTAGCAAGTGTTTGCATATGACCAATTCCCATATTTGCTGACTTTAATTCTGATTGATCTGGACATAAAAGGCAGACATCTTTGAAAATCCGACGTATCTGACTCCATTGCATGTGCTGATTTTAACTGCTACCTTCAAGTGAGAATTAATTAATATACTCCTCCGCTGCGCCCTTTCTACGTAATTTCCATGGGAGAATCAGCTTATTGGCATAGGTAGGAGCTATAACCCATCAACCAATTGTACGACTGAGTTGGTAATCTAAAGCAAGGGACCAACATCGCCCTGTTGTTGTCATTTGGGCCACACAAGAGCCCCCCCAGAATTGACCTTTGTTTCTTTAACTATAACCAAATATGGAAGATACAGGTCGTATATATATATAGAACTTAAACAGAACACACCAAACAATAGGCTATTAAACTCAATCCAACGGCTAATAACAGACATGAACATGACCCCATTCCAAATGGGCGGTGAGAATCAACTGTTGTAGTGGACTGGCCCCAGATAGAGATCTTTCAGGGGACGCACCTCACACTTTTTGCTGTAAGCTGTGACTATACACTCTCATTCGCATCTTTTGGGCCCCCGACCTCTTTCTCTCTCTCTCTCTCTCTCTCTCTCTCTCTCTCTCTCTACAGCCAAGAAGCAATACCCAGCATTTATATGTATATTCAATCTCCTCCTCTTGATCCCCTCCATGTTTCTAACCTTGTCTTCCTTCCCATAGGGACCCAATCTCTTCTCCAGCGTCTGCTGCACACAAAGTTTGGATCTTTTTATTCCACCCTCTGCTACCCAGAAAGCTGAAAATAGAATTCACAGAAGAAACAATACATGGGTTTTTGCAGATGGGTCACTCTTATTTGCCTCCTCTTCCTTCCCACCATCTCATATTCATTAATCAGCCCAAAGGGGTCCTCAGATATACCTCTGGATTTCCTCAATTTTGCAAAAAGACCAGAACTTTCCAAGTGGATGGTTGATATCAGGAGGAAAATCCATGAAAACCCAGAACTTGGTTATGAGGAGTTTGAGACCAGTAAGCTGATTAGAAGAGAGCTCGATGCCATGGGCATCTCTTACAAACACCCAGTCGCCGTTACAGGCATCGTCGGATACGTGGGGACCGGCGAGCCGCCTTTCGTTGCAGTAAGAGCGGATATGGACGCTCTTGCCATGCAGGTGAGGCCAAATTTCTCTTCTTTTTTGTCTTGGGTGTTGTTTATGGATGCGTTTGGATGTACCCAAATCGCCTTTTGGGTGGAATACTCTGATTTGTGATGGAAGAGATGGTTTTCCAATATTGGGTTTTTCTTGTTTTCTGCTTATTGAGGTTTCCTGCCCCCAATCAACATTGACAATCGTGCTTGTAAAGAAAAACAGTACCCCCCAACTGTTGTCACTTTCAATTTCTCGGATTCTCAAATTGCACAGTGAAATGAATGAGCACATTCACTCATAACTGTGTGAAATTTATGCGATTAAGTGCGCACCCAAGGCATCCCAATCCCATGTTGGTACAAAGCTGACTTAATTTACTATAACTTTTGTTCCCACAAAGCAAAAGTGTATAATCACATTACTTTTTAAAATGTGTTAGCTGCCTGTTGATTTTTAATGATGTTTTAACTTTTTATTGGTCTACACTGTTCAAGCATAGCAAGGGACTGGTGTGTCACATATATTGGCCGATGTATCCATTGACATTTTCTAATTATTGCAACTGTTGTAGTGGGTATTGGCTCAACGAACATAATATAATTCTAATAATATCTACTATGCAATCAGCATATTTAGCAGGCTGCGAAGGCTGTTTTTTTAGCTTACATATTGAAAATTAATGGTCCATACTGCATATGTGCCTGTGTGTGGCATAGTAGGACATGCATGACATGGATGAAGGCCAAATTGGGTAAAATTTGATTGCCAAGAACCCAGATGTTATGAAAACTGTTTCCATTGCAAGTCCTAACTCACCTAATCACGATTTGGGATTGAATGTTCACCCCGGAAGAAGGGAGAGTAACACAGCTTTGGACATTCACTTTGTTGCAAGTTGTGCTTCCACAATAGAAAATAATGGGGAATAACTGGTTGATCATTGATGGATTTTCCATTGTAGGAGAGTGTGGAGTGGGAGCACAAGAGTAAAATTCCCGGGAAAATGCATGCTTGCGGGCATGATGCTCATGTGGCAATGCTGCTTGGCGCGGCGAAGATCCTTCAAGAGCATCGCGATAAATTACAGGTTTTTGTTTTCCTTGACTTGCCTTCTGTCCTCATATTACCATTTCATGGTTTTGTTGATTGGTTTTATTATTTTATGGTTCTCTAGCAAGTCATGACAAGTTTCTGCAGTTATGTAAGTCCTTCTGTTAGCTTAAAGTGTGTGGTTGGATATATCCCCAACTCTGAGGGGAATGGATACTTCATGTCCAAGCAAGAGAAAGATGTGACTTAGAAAAGAAGTTTCACTGTTTTTTTCCATCTTTTGGGAGTAGTTGTGTTGATTGTCTTCCCAAATGGATTTGTAGCAGCAGTATCCAAATCTTCCAATATAGAACTATACTCAAAGCTGCTGGATGTGGACTTTGATTTCCCCCAATAATGTGTCCCAAATGCAGTATTGATATTAGTTGTTGGGGATTGGAAATTCATGTCCCTGTTAATAACCAGTAACGCCAAAGGCTCAAGCTTTTATTGAAGGGCATAACAATATATAACAAGACCCCCCTCAAAAGGGACACCATTTGAACTCGAAACCCAACAAACAAACAAACGGAATAGACAAACAGAGGGAGGTAACATGCCTCCTAGGGGTTTCAAACTCATGACTTCTAGCTTGAATACCATTTTAATAACCAGAATCACCAAAAGCTCAAGCTGTTAGTGAAAGGCATAACAATGTATAACAACAGTTCCTTGTCATTCACCATGGATTAAATTGTAGTGCTCTATGATACAAAAATGTGCCTTTGGTGCTTGTCGTAGTTTTCTGCCCATATGAGTTGACTAGGAAGTCATCCCAGTTGACTTAGACCCTGTCCCACGCTAGGTGATTGGTTGATTTGAACTCAAATATTGAGTTTGTTTGAAACCTCTCACAACTTTGTCTTGACTGTGGTGGCCTGTGCATGATATCTTGAAATTTAGTAATCTCAGAAGGAACATGTTTTGAAGGTAGTTGGTATATGTTCTTTTACTTGAATGCATCCAACTTCATCAACCTGTAAGGTATGTAAGTTTCGTTCACTGTGAGTAGGAGAAATTATTGGGCAATCGGTGAATTGCAATGACTATGATTTTTTTTATCTTTAAATTTCGTTCCTGTCCTTAGAATTGATAAATTATAATACTGATTAAAAAAAAACCTCTTTTAAGCAGGAATGGATTGCTATAACACCTTTGCGAGATTCAATTTTGCTTGATTGATGGTGATGTAGCTTTTAGAATTGCTTTGACATCTGTGACAGTGGGTTGATTCTCTTTTTTTATTCTGATGGTAAAATAACTTTCTTGCTTTGGTGGATTATGATATTATCATTACTTTTTTTCCTCCTTTTGGCTTTATTGGGGAGTAACATTACACAGGCATTCACAGACTTGATCCCTGGACCTCTCCCAAGAATGGAGTATGCATTACCATTGTACTGCATACTGATTCGCAATGATGGCAATATCCTTTTGCTGAGAGAATTTATGTAATACTCAAATCAATTAAAAAAAAAACTTATCAAAGTTAGAGGCATTGGTCTCATATTCTCAAATCCTCTATATGTAACATTTGTTGGGAGGTTTTAAGTGTCACATCTGTTGGTGTGAACAGGTGGTTAGACTCCATTCCTTTTCTTGGGAGACATTTTGGTGCAACAGAAATTGATGGAATCCATAACCTTAATTAGGTACAAAAAGACAAAATCACAAGAGAAAGCTAGAAAAAGGAATAAGGGTTCTCCCAAGTGGAAAAAGCTCCTCAAAAATCTAAATATGGAAGATAAAATTCTGCAATGATCATCAAAAAGTCCATAAATAAATCCAAAAGAACTTTTTAAGAACTATTGTTGACTCTTATCATCCTAGCCTTACAGTCTTTTTTTATATTTATTTTTCAAGATTAAACTTGAGAACTGATTTAGACTGTGTTTACAACAAAAACTTCAAAAAAATGAAAACAAAAGCCATTTATCATCACTATTTTAATTATTATTTTTATGCTTGAAGCAACAATGTCACATGATGTGTAGAAATCATTAGAAATGAACAAGTGGGCATAGAAGTTTTCTCCTTTGGATATGAAGCCATCTCTTTTAGGGAGATAGCCAAATGTCGATGTAAATACTTGAAATCTGGAACCCCTTTGTCCCTTGCTTTTGAACTTTATTCTCATTTTGTGGGAACTGTTACTTCACATCATTATCTTCTGATTGGAATGACAACATTCATCGAAGGTGATAGTTTGAAGAAGAAGATGGAGAATTGCAGTGAATGCCTGGACCTCAAGCATAGGTCGAAGGCCCTTTTTATATACAACTGTTATCTCTTCATTTAAAATCCCTTTTCCATCAAAGCGGAGTTCATCTCCATTTCTTTGTATCCATGGGAATAGGGATGTTACCATCTAAATAACCTGAATACCTTTCCCAATTACACAATAGTAAAAATAGAATGACCAAGGCAGAAAATTCTTTCCATCTTGACCAGGGAAATGCTGAAATAGTCATCGCGTGAAGACAAGACCTTTTTCTTTGATGGACGTGCATATGCTTATAATGTTTCTTTCTTTCTTTTTTACTTCTGTCATAAAAAGAGTTTTTTTCCCTTTAATGTTAGCATCTTTGTGACAGTCCATTATGTACATTCATAATGTTGGGTTTATGTTTTGTATTCCGGGTTCACTGGATTGGTCCATAGAGTTAGTTTTGGACCGGGCTTTGAGTCAGGGGTATTGTGGTCTTTGTACTGGGCTTTCTTAAAGGCTACGAAAAAGAGAGTTATATATATAATATAACTTGTAACCCTAGACCTAAGCAAAAGAGCGCAGTAAAAGAGTAAAGTTCTCTTTTGACTGTGGATGTAGGTATCTCGCCGAACCACGTAAATCTCTCGTGTGTGCTCGTGTGTGCTTGTATCTTCTTGTGTGTGGCTTTAATTGTTGATTGCAGGTTACGCACTTCTACACATATACAACAAGTGGTATCAGAGCCAAGTTGTGCTGCGTGATCGACGGATTAGATCTTAACATTCAGTGGAGATCTTTGTTTTCTGAAACAGAGAAGTGATCGGATTTTTGGATCTGATTGGTGGGCCACACTGTCCTGGAGAAAACGGAGGTCTCTCACAATCTCTCGTAATCTTTGTTTGCAGAACTTGGAGAAGAAAAGATCAGATTAGGTTTGGAGAACGCAAAGGGTTCTACGTTCTTGGCTCTGGACTTTGTCGGAGAGAAGGAAACTTATCGACTTATCGAAGAAGAGAGATTAAGAAAGACTTTGGAATAGTCTTTGATTTGAAAAAAAATTTACCAGAACTGGCCACCGCCGCTACTGCAATAGTCGCCGTTGCCGGGGAAGCCATCTCCATTCACCGTTGTCCACTGCCAGTGTCGCTATCTTCAATTGGTGCAGCCGAGGTAAGGTCGGGTGGTTCACTCTGCAAATCTGGTTGCAAAACCAGAATCGGAAGAGAGGAAGGAGCAGGGTCCAGGCCTTGGGCCACGTCAGGTCAAGTCGAAGTCAAATCAGGTTGAACCTAACTTGTTAGCAATAGCCCAACCAGAAAAGGTTGCAGGTCGAGTCGACCTGATCCGTGTGCAGAGCCCAGCCTACTAGTGGGTGCAGGGCTAACGTCAGCAGGTACGGTCAAAGCAATTTGACCGTGAATCGACGGCAGAAACTTCTTTCTGTGATATTTTGATCATCCGGTGTTCGATCAGAGATCCATTTGCGCTACATACTCGTTTTGAGCAGATCTACGTAGTAGAAGAGAGAGATTGACTGTTTGATGGTCAACGAGGAGGTTTGACCAATCAGAGCATAGAAATTGTTTTTACGATATCGGAGCCATCCGGACTCAGATTTTAGATCCATTTCTTCTAGTGTGCTCGTGATGATAAGATCTACAGTGTGGTGCATAAATTTTGCAGGAATTGAAGCAAAATTTGAAGTTGAAAAATTCAACGGCAGGAATGATTTCAGCTTGTGGTGCACGAAGATGAATGCTTTGTTAGTTCAAAAGGTGTTGCAAAAAGCATTGAAGGGAAAGAATACCCTTCCTACGATGATGTTAGAAGATGAAAAGGAGGATATAATGGAGAAGGCATAGAGAGCGATTTTGTTATGCTTGAGCGTCGGAGTGCTACGAAAAGTTACTCAAAAGAAAACTGCTACTGGGTTGTGACTGAGATTAAAGAATCTATATATGACTAAGTCTCTGATGACCCCTTTGTATATGAAGAAACAGTTGTTCTCTTTCCAGACGCAGGAAGGTATGTCCCTTGATACCTATTTTGATGCATTTGATTAAACTATCATGGATCTGAAAAATATTGATGTTTCAATTGGTGATGAAGACAAAGCTATTATGCTGTTATATTCTTTACCACCCTCATATGAGTATTTTGTTGATACAATAATGTATGATAAAGATATTCTTTCAAAAAAATGTAGAGGCAGCTTTGAACTCTAAGGAGTTGAAGAAAAAGGTTGTACCTGAAAACAATGAAAACTCGGGTAAAGTTTTGGTTACAAAAGGAAGAACAAACAACTCTAATAACAGGGGCAAATATAGATCCAAGTCTAAATCCAATGGGAAGAATATTGAATGTTTTATTGCCATAAGAAAAGGCACATTCGAAAGAATTGTTCTGATAGGCAGAGGAAAGTGAAAGAAATAGAATATTCATCCTCTGATGATTCAGCTAGTGTTGCAGATGGAAGATCAAGTTTTAATGTCGATAGTGCATTTTCTATGATTACAAAAGGTATTCATTGTTAGGATGAATGGATTCTTAATTTTGGATGTTCCTACTATATGTGTCCCAATAGGGACTGGTTTACCACTTTCCGCGACATCAACAGGAGTAGTGTCTTGATGGGCGACGAAGTTGAATGTAAGATGGTTGGAATTGAAAAAATCAAAATAAAGATGTATGATGGAATCATTAGAAAATTGGCAGAGGTTCGGTATGTCCCTGATCTGAAAAAGAATCTTATTTCTTTGCGTGGCTTGGACTCCAATGGTTGTAAGTTCTCAGCTGAAGGTAGAGTCATGAAGGTTATGAAAGGTGCTTTGGTTCTTATGAGAGGCAATAGAGTTGAAAACTTGTATGTTTTATCTGAAAATACTGTTTCAGGTGAAGCTGCAGTGTCTTCATCAGATGACCATGAATCTGTGTTAACCCGTTTATGGTACTTGTGTATAGGTCACATCAGTGAGAAGGACTTGACAATGTTGAGCAAGCAGAATTTGCTATGTGGCACAAAGATAGGCAAGTTGGATTTCTATGAGAAATGCATATTCCGAAAACACCGCAGGGTCAATTTTAAAATGAGTATTCATTGCACGAAAGGTATCCTTGATTACATTCATTCAAATGCGTGGGGTCCTTTTAAGGTTTATTCTAAGGGTGGGTTCCGATTTATGCTGACTTTCATCGATGATTATTCAAGAAAAGTTTGGGTTTATGCACTGAAGACTAGGGATCAAACCTTTGAAACGTTCAAGCGATGGAAGGCAATGGTTAAGAAACACACATGTAGAAAGGTAAGGAAGTTAAGGACAAATAATGGCAAGGAGTACAGTTCTAATGAGTTTGAAAACTATTTTAAGGATAGAGTTATAGTTTGGCATTACACCACCACAGAAACTCCATAGCAGAATGGAGTTGCAGAGAGGATGAACAGAACGATCTTAGAAAGAGCTCATTGTATGCTGTTTATTGCAAGATTGTCCAAAGACTTTTGGACTGATGCAGTACATGCTACAGGCCACTTGGTTAATAGGTCTCCACACTCAAGAATTGGTTGCAAAACACCGGAAGAAATGTGGTCAGGTAATCCAGCTGATTATTCTAAATTGAGGGTTTTCGGTTGTCCAGTGTATGCTCATGTGAAAACGGATAAATTAGAACCAAGGACTGTGAAGTGCATCTTAGTTGGATATGCTTATGGGGTGAAGGGATACAGGTTGTGGTATACCGATCGGGATTCACCCAAATTTATCATCAGCAAGAATGTTACATTTCATGATGATGCTTTGCTCAATGCGAGAAAGTAAGTGGAGAATACAAAAGTAGGTAGCAGTAGTGATACCATTTAGGTGGAGTCAGACATCCCAGTTTGAAAGGAGAGTGCATCCGACTCCTCTCGAGATACTGAGGATAGTCAAATTGAGTAGCACACAGGTAGACTGCTGAGAGTGAGAAAGCTGCCGGTTTAATACGGTTTCGAGGATATGTTGGTAACATATGATGCTGTTGCATATGTATTGATGGTTGAGTCATCCACGTATTCGGAGTCAGTGAAAGGGCAAAAAGTGGTCAACAGGCAACAATCATAGATGAAGAGATGGAGTCTATTAATGATGGCAATCAGGCCATTGGATGCAGGCGGGTCTACGAGGATAAAAAAGGAACTTCCCATGCAGGTGGAGTAAAGTTTCAGATTCCTGATCATACATTTAATTCAGAGAAATCATTGTTTGGGTCGAAGCAAGCTTTTGGACAATGGTACAAGCGATTTGGGGCATTCGTGATGACACTAGTTTAGGACAAGTTTAAGTCTTGCTTGGTCTTGATCCATGTCACTCATCATTGAGGAATGAAGACTATGCCCGGTGACAGCAGGCACAGGGATATACCTTTCAGCGAGCTACGTGGAGCTGAAGACATTGCCGGTTATTCTTCTAGTAGCTCAAGTTTTATGAAATCCAAGCCAAGGTGGAGATTGTTGGGTTTATCTCTTGTATTCTGGGTTCACTGGATTGGTCCATGGGGTTAGTCTTGGACCGGGCTTTAGGTCAGAGGTATTTTAGTCTTTGTACCAGGCTTTGTTTAGGGGCTAAAAAAGAAAGAGTTATATATATGATATAACCTGTAATCCTAGACCTAAGCAGAAGAGTGCAATAAAAGAGTAGAGTTTTCTTTTGGCCGTGGACATAGGCATCTTGCCGAATCACATAAATCTCTCTTGTGTGCTCTTGTATGCTTGTCTCTTCTTGTGTGTGGCTTTGATTGTTAGTCGCAGGATATGCGCTTCCACACGTGCACAACACATAAAAATTGTGTCTAAGTTCTCTATATTAGAAATTTGATTTTATGTCTAGTTAGCAGGTTTCTGGCAGTTTATACTGGTTCAATGAATAGTGATCATTTCGGCGACATTATCCCAATTCTGACCATGTTGGAGATGATAAACATCCTTCAGAGATTTAACATGATAGTTTACCTTGTCAATATTTTCTCTCTTAATGTAACTTCTGTCCTCCGTCTTTGTTCATGAATCATTGCATGATAATTGCATATTCTGGTCTGACTTCTGATCCAAACTCCATGACTGCTTGTCTGCATCGATCATAATTCTTTGGAAGTTTATTCATGTGGGCTCTCATGCACCATAACTCTTCAGACGAATAACCCTGAAGCTAGAAATCTACTTGAACAAAGTGATGCTGTAGAAAATTTATGCCTCAGTCTGGTAATCCTCAATTGAAGGAGAAAATCACATGAAAATAATCTAAAAATTAAGGGAACAAGTATTTTATCAATTGAGGACTCTTTTTAGCTGAATGAATGTCCTGAGAAAAATTCAATATACAAACGAAGGTTATTTTGCAATAATGTACTATGATAAATAATTCATAAAGCAGCTCATTTATAGCATGGAAAAGATTTCCCAGAAGTCAAGTCAACTAATTTTAGCATGTGCTAAACATTTTTTTCATTGTGTTGTCATTAATTTTTTGGACTAATTCTTGCTGTTGAAAATGGAGTGTTGCGGTCTATAGAAACTACAGTCTTCGTAAATCTCAGAAATAACTTCTGGATGAGATAAATTCATCAGAAAAACATTAGGTTATGCCTTTTGAAGGGTACACAACCTCCTCTCCAAAACAGGATTTTAGATTTGCTTTTCCATTTTTTCCTTTTCTCTTTTTAAATCTTCAGTCCATATGAGCTGCCTATAGGTACTTGAATTCTTGATTTGGAAGCCTTACTATTAAAAATTACAATGTTATCCAACATCTATGAAGTTGCACACCTGAATGGTTTTACGAGAACGGCCTTTTACCTCTATGGTAAGAGGCGGCAGTTTTCACTTGGCTGCCTCTGGTTGAACCTTGAGCAGCCACCATTCCCTCGCATCTTGGCACCTCACCCAAAGTCTATCCACTTCTCTTGCCTGAGGGCTCCACCACGTCTCTGAGGTCTACTACCCTATCCTGAGGGGAGTCCCAGCCCCCTATAGCTGGGATACTAAAAAAAAAAAAGGAAATTCTGGAATTCTTTTGAAATTGCATAAAACTAGCTGTGCCTTTTATTTTCTCCAAGCAGTCCCAGGAATCCAATTTTAAGCTGAGATATGAACTGTTTGGAGCCCAGATTATTGTCAATTCTTGTTTCAATGTTTGCGGGCCTTCTTGCGATGCTCAATCTGTTCCGTGTAGGCTTCAGCAACTTCAACTTCACAATCAAAATTATAATCCACATCAGCAACTGAGCAATAACCATCCCCCAATTCTTTTTATAACTATGTTGATAATTACCTCCTTACCTCAAGATTTTATTATGATACTCCTCACGAAGTCTTCATGGATCATAGTAATTCCGATTACCACAAATTTCAGCAGCCACCACTCTATTTTAAATATATTCCAAGTCAACAACTGCCTATAGATTCACTGTTTTAAGGTATTCATCTTAACTGTAGAGTCTGGGTAGCATAGTTTGAACATTAGCTGGATGACAGGTCACTAAGCTAATTTGAGAAAACCAAGTTTCTCCCAGTTCATACAGAAACTGGGCTTTGTTTTCCTGATAGTGAATCTTAGTTTTCCTAGTCAAACTTGTTTTCCTCCTAGCCAGTTTGTTTTGAGAAAAACAATTCTTTGCTTGTATTCTATAATGAAAAATAATAATAATAATAATAATAATAATAATAATAATGTACTAGTTTTCTTCATCTGCTTGGTAAATCCATCAACTCTGCTAAGCCCTTGTGACTGACCGAGTCCAAGTGTTGGACTCATTGTTCTAGGTTTTGATGCATTATCAAGAATGAGAAGCCGCCCAGGTGTAGCTCAAATAGAAACGAAACCAAAGATTCTTGTTGGTGATGGTTTGGGTACATTAGAAAAAGGGACAGAAACTAGGAACTCAGAGAGGGGAGAGACTAGGTCGTTTGTTTCACCCTGTTTACATATGTAAATGTTACACATGTGAAATGATTTCATGCCTTTCATCTTTGTTTGCAAATTTTACATATGTGGTGTGTAAATTGCATGTGATTTTGGTGTGTAAATTGCATGCAAAAAGGCCCTTTCATTTTCACACTTGAAGAGGTGGGAGACCGTTCACACCCCTTTGCATTTTGCAGAGCTACAATACCATGATGCCCATCACGCCTTTTTCAATTTTTTATTTTGTTGGCCCCCAAATCATGATCCGAACCATCAAACATTTTAGAAATGCAAAGCACGTCTATGATTCAATATTTCAGCCATTGGATCATCATAAACTGTGAGATTTTTATAAAAAAATTTCAGGTCATTGATCTAAATTACTGAAATTTTGTGGGCCCCATTTTCACTATCCAAACCATTAAACCTTTTCAAAAGGCCATATTCAGCTCAGATGTCAAAGGTTAGGTGTTGATTCAACATGGATCTTGAGATATTTTCAAAAAAACATATTTACTGTTAGATGCATGCATAGTTATCAAAATCCTACGATTCGTATCCTGAATCCTGGTTCGTATCCCAAATCTTAAGGAAAGCAATTCGTATCTATGTAATGAATCCCATTTACAAATGAATCTTAGGATTTAGATGTGAATCCTACAATTTGATACTAGTTTCATCGAATCTTACGGTTTAAGCGATTCAGCTAAGCGAGAATAGCTAGAACCAATAAGTTAATATTAATAATCTTTTTTATTTTTTTTCTTCTTTATTCTTTATTTCGTTTAGCACTTTTATTTTTAAAAGGATATTTAGTTAACGAAACATCCTAAGAATTTTTTGCGTCTTTGATGAGGTTTTTAAAGATGAATCAGGAACATGCATTTAATTAAAGTATTCGAGTGTGCATATGGTGCTTGTTTGTACCTGCTTCTTTTTTTAACCTATTTGGTTTTTATCCTTCATGTATACTTTATTAACCAAAAGAGATATCCTACCGTATAAGATTGATGGTTTACATTTCTTTTTTATTATTACTATTTGATTTAAAGATAATAAAAAATATATATTGACACCTTAAACTTATTTAACTATTTAAATATCATTTATTATATATATATATTACTATATATCATGACATTGTTGTTAGAATTGTATGATAGTCATACTTGTTATTCTATTTATATTGCTATAATGGAAAAATGGATGGTTATGAATACTTATTTTTTTAAATTTTAATTATTTTTTATTTTTATTAGAAAAATAACAATCCCTACGATTTACGATACGATTCGCAATTTGATTCAATTCATGGGTATGAATGACTTGCAATACGATTCTGATTTTGAAAACTATGAATGCATGCACTATTGCTACAGTGCATCCACGAGTTGAAAAGGCAAATTTTTTTTCCCTTTTTTTGGATCATTTGGGTCTCTTTTGAAAGATCGAAACCATGGACCCTCTTCACAAGTCCATAAACTGTTAATGGCTCAAATTTCAACCATTGATCCTTCATGGATTGTGAGATATTTGCAAAAAAAGACCCAGACCATTTGATCTTCAATTCAGATTTCTATGGGCCTTTTTTTTCAATCCAAAACATTGATCCTCTTTAGAAGGTCAACAATGTAAGATACCGTGTGCCAACCTAAAAGCTTAAGCTAATAGATAGAAGGCGCAAATAGGTATATGAAGCCATGTTAAACCCATTACTTGGGTAATGTGGGACATGGGACTTTTTCCCAACACTCCTGCTACGTGTAGGCCCAATAATTCCATAGACGAGCCTACCACGTGAGCGACACAAGAACGACACTTGCTCTGATACCATGTACCAACCCAAAAGCTTAAGCTAATAGGTGGAAGGCCCAAATAGGTATATAAAGCTATGTCAAACCCATTACTTGGGCGATGTGGAATCTGGGACTTTTTCCCAACAAACAATGCTTATTGGGTTGAATCTCCTCACTTGATTCATCATGTGTTTTTCAAAAATTGTGAAAACTGTGAAAAACATGTGAACCGTTAAGTGCAATTAGATTCACATTTGAAGAGATGTGAATGTGAAAAACATGTGAACCGTTAGGTGCAACCAGATTCACATTTGAAGCGATGTGAAAATAAGAAACAAAGGGTTATGTTTCACATGTGAGTCATTTACATATTTAAAGTATTTTCACATCACATGTGAAATTAACAAATGACCCCGAGATGCACTTTGACATCATGGTTTTATAGTAGATTCAGAAAACTAAGAAGACTAGCACCATTGGATGCTTGTTTGATGCACTGCTATCAAGAATGATAAATGCTTGTGATTTGGAAAAAAAACATCTGCTAATTTGTCAGCTTTCAGATTTTAACCCAATGATATAGTTGATGCTGCTCCTACAATCTGCAAAACCTTTCTTTGTTTTCACATTGCATAAAATATCAACTAACATTAGAGACTATTATTTAGTGGGAAAATTTCTCATGGCTGTTGTGATTGCAAAAAGGGCACTGTTGTCCTTCTCTTTCAACCAGCTGAGGAAGGAGGTGGTGGTGCAAAGCAAATGGTAGAAGCTGGAGTATTGGACAATGTTGAAGCAATTTTTGGTCACCATGTCGCAACTGACTTGCCAATCGGCACAGTGGCCTCCAGACCTGGCCCAGTTATGGCAGGGAGTGGCTTCTTTGAGGCTGTGATAACTGGAAAGGGAGGGCATGCAGCAATCCCTCAGCATACTATAGATCCAATTTTAGCAGCATCCAATGTGATTGTTAGCTTGCAACACCTGGTTTCACGGGAAGCTGATCCCTTGGACTCACAGGTACATATCTTCTTTCAGCATATGCTTCTCATTATAGGAATGCTTCAGTTTTTGTATTGAACCTTCTCTTACTGCATCTGGTCCTTTCTGTTTAAAATAAGATAATCAGTATAGTTATTTGGACAGTACATTTTCCTGTAAAGCTTTGTCCGTTTTGCTTTGCTCATGTGCATTAATAGTGAGGTCATGTGTCAGTCATGGCCCTGGTTTGTGACGATAGTTATAACAGCTAATATATGCCCCTGCCGCACTTGTAACAAATGTTTATGTTAACATCATCATTTGTTCTCTGTAAAAATAGCAGCTATTGTGTGACAATATGTTGGCCCGTGCACGATTGTTTTTTTCAACATGCTAGTGCTAAATGACCAGCATTGCACCATCCATTTTGTGGCGAATAGAAATAAAAGCTATTATTTCATCAAAGCATTGTAAATGAATTTCCAAAGATGTATGCTTCATGTCTCTAACCATTGCAGGCATCACATATTTCCCATGTTTCAGTAAATCACCATTTCTGTTGTACGACAAAAAAGCCCATCAGTCATTGTAAGCTCAAAGCACCTTGCTTGAGTCTATCATGGTTGGGTCTTGGACAAGTTTCGTCGAGGACTAACTTATCCAGGTCTCATCAAAATTGCATTATCATTTCATACTTAGTAGCTGTATTTGAGTGGCAAAAGGAAAATGAAAAAAAAAAAAAAAAGGGAAGGAAAAAGAAAGCAGGAGTCATTGTGAGATATTATAGATAACTGTTTGCCTTTTTCATGCTTATCATTTGAATATCATCTTGCTGTCAGAGGCTGATGTAGTCCCCAATAAACAAGAGAACCGGGATGAACTTTGCTAAAAATGGTACAAAATCTAGTTCAATCCAGGATCTTGATTACATGCCAAAATTGACACAAAGACTTCACACTCACAACTTATAGGCTTCACAAAGATTCTTAAACTTCGATCATATAACAAATTGAGTTTCCCTGGTTATTATTGAGATCTCCCCATACAGACAGCTGCATTCATAAAAAATCATATTGACCCGTCCCATTTAATTTTAGAGTCCTAAAAAGACTCAATTTCTATCTTTGAACTCGACTAGAACTCCAACACGTGAAGTTGGTATGCATGCTTCCAACGAAGACTTGTACACTAACTAAAAATTCATGAATAAAAAATTTCTAATATTATTCATTTAGTTTTTACATTTGATCAGATGGGTAATCTATAAATCCATCACAACTTGCCAATTCGTTTTCATATGGTGTAGTCTTATGGTAGTTGGATGGATAATCCAATATACCATGAAATAACGTCAATTTTATAACATTCTAACACCAGTTGATGTCACCTACCCAAGCAAAAAGAAAAAAAAAAAAAAAAGATTAGGCCGCCGCCTGTCAATGAGTATACCTCAAGAACCAAAAATTAATAATTCCAGTGAATGCCTTTCATAGGTTGAGAACTTCTCTTTTTTCTTTTTTCTTTTTTTTAAAACAAATCAAATATTTCTAATGCTTCTTTGTGGATAGAAATGAGTAATAATACCCGCTTGATTCTTATATATAACATTGAACCCTAGTTTTATAAATTTTCATCAGTTATCAGGGGATTGTCGATTGTGTGAATGTTGGAGCATATAATTGAAAGTATCATAAGTGCCTTGTGATTCCATGCATAGGGACTTGGACACATCAAATCTGTTGTTTCACTTACATCTGAAAAATATTTGAGACTTCAACCTTTGCTGTTTATATAATTATACTACCAACTTGTTAAATATTAGCGCTCTCATTTAACTTGCCTCTGATTATTGGCTTCACATAAAACATGCACTCACAGGTGGTGACAGTAGCAAAATTTCAAGGTGGTGGTGCATTCAATGTGATTCCAGATTCAGTTACAATTGGTGGCACCTTCCGTGCCTTCTCTAAAGAAAGTTTTTTGCAGCTTCAGCAGCGAATCAAGGAGGTATGACAATTGTTTTACACTGACCATAGCCATTCTTAAGATGAACACTTTTAGAAATAATCCCTACTCTGTTCCAAATGTAACAGGTTATCACTGGACAAGCAGCAGTGCAGAGATGCAGTGCAACCATTGATTTCCTTGATAAAGATCGACCTTTCTTCCCGGTAACTGTGAACAACAAAGATTTGCACGAGCATTACCTAAGTGTCGCTAAAGATATGCTGGGCACCCACAATGTCAAAGAAGTCCAACCAAAAATGGGAGCAGAGGACTTTGCATTCTTCACTGATGTGATCCCTGCATTTTACTACTTTGTGGGTATGCAGAACGAATCACATGGACCACTTCCGTCTGGGCATTCCCCCTACTTCACTGTCAATGAAGATGTGCTTCCTTATGGAGCAGCGCTGCATGCATCTCTAGCCACTAGGTACCTTCTTGAGATTCATGACCCTTCTCCATCTCTGGAAGGAAAAGTCCATGATGAGCTCTAAGGTGTTGCATAGTTCCATGGATATCTTTTTAAGAGCATAAATAATAAACATCCAAGCTAAATCTGCTGTGAAGCTATGCATACAGACTTCATAATTTTCTCTTCACTAGACGACTGCATTTGTAAATTCTGGATCCTACTCCGTTTGATTGTAAAACATATTTAGTTAATTTTCCCCACTTTGGAGGACATTTTCCGAAATTGATAATGTAGTGTAGGACTTATTCAGAATCCTCATTTGGGCCTGTTTCAGAAACTAAGATTGACCTCTTTCTTATTTCGGAAAATCATGGCTTTCATAAAGAGATGAACCGCTAAGGTGTAAGATACTTCTGTTGTGGCATGCTTCCACTTGCTAAACAATGACTGCCAAAAGAGAGCTGTTTTTGAATGTCACATGGCCTCGTTTGCTAGGAATCCTAAGAAATGCATTCTTAGGAGTGGTTAAAATAGAAGAAACAAAGATGAAAATCCAACACTTGTTCGAGCAAGGCTAGATGGGCAACATCTGCCCTCCTTAATTCATGTTTTTGTAACTGCCAAGGTAGTGGGCAATTACCAGAAAAGCTGAAAGTGTAACACTTGTCGGAAGAATGCTAAGACACTAAGTCCCCACGTTCTAGTAACCACCTGATCCGTGCTTGGTGGGATGTGGGGACTTAGTGTCTTAGCACGTGGCATGGGCTGGTCCGAGGTTCACGGCTCATTATCATCTGAGCTTGGACATATATGTTTGATTGCTCGGACAGCTCTGAGCGTGCTCATTGATTTGAGCTAAACTTATTGCTCAAACAATTCTAAGCAAGCACCCCGAGCTAAACTTATTACTCGAACAATTCCAAGCAAGTTTCTCGAGCTAAACTCACTGCGCAAATAGCTTTAAGTAAGCACCTCAAGCTGAACTCATTGCTCGGATAGTTCCATGCAAGTTTCCTAATCTGAACCTATTGCTCGAACAGCTCCAAGCAAGTTTCCCGAGCTGAACTCACTGCTTGGACAACTCTGAGCATACTCAACGAGTTGCACTCATCTTGGTTAGACTTTTTACATTTGAGCGCCATGGTGGTTGACCGTGGCCTCCACAACTCGGATCTTATTCTTTACAGCTCATCTGAACTTTAATTCACTAGCCAATTGGTCTAGGTTTGACCAAGCTTGAACCTTATTGCCTTTAAAGAGCTTGAAGAAATTATCACCCACAATTGCACCTCTCAAATATCATTATTTTATTATTATTATTTTATATGAACTACGGAGTCGTTTGTTAATTTTATGTGATATGAAAATGATTTACATACGTATGCAAATGACTCACATGTGAAATATAATTTTTATTTGTTATTCTCACACATCTTCAAATGTGAAAATGGTCTAGTATTTTGAATAAAAATCTCACAATTCATAAAGGATCAACAATCCATAAAGGATCAACGGTTGAAATTTGGTACACTAACCATGTTTAACCTAATAAAGAATTTCAAAGGTTCAGATCTCTCCTTTGAAGCCCAGATTATCCGCAATTTGAAAAAAAAAATAGACTGCCTGTTCAACTATAGTGCATGCATCGAACGGTTGATATGTTTTTTGAACATATCTCAAGATATATTTTGAATTAGCACTTGAAATTTGACTTCTTATATGGAAATGGCCTTTTGAACGAGATGAACGGTTTGGATCATGCAAATGGCGCCAAAAAAGTTCCAAAAATAAAGATTAACGGCCAGAATGTTTTCTTAAATATCTCACGATCTATGATGATCCAACGGCTGAAATTTTTTATCATAACTGTTTTTGACATTTCTAACATGTTGAACGGTTCAGATCATGATTGGGAGTCCCACAAAATTAAAAAAATAATAAAAGGCATCTTGGGCGTTAGTTTATTGTAGCTCCGCCTTCTTTATCTCGCTGTGTAAATGTTTCACAGCACTTGAGGTGTGAAAATAAGGGGAGCCTTTTGCATTGCATCTACACACTAAAATCATACTTGATTTACACATCACATGTGTAAAATTTAAAAACAAACATAAAATGTATAAAACCATTTCACATGTGTAATATTTACATATGTAAATGGAAAAAACAAACGACACCTAAGGTACTCCTCGCCTTATTATTATTATTATTATTTCATATGATGTTAAGGTATCTCTCATCAGCCAACCTCTGCAACCCAGAGGAGGTTATCCAGGTTTTCCGATTCACATACATTTCCCTCAAATATCGTTATTTTACAATATTTTAAAGAGGAAAGATCAAATCCATGGGAGAGGCCGCTGTCACTGCTCTATTACCTTGACGATCCGTTGAAGGGTTAAATTAGATGGCTTTAATTAAGAAATCAGCATCACGAGTTTTACGGAAAATAAAAATCATCAGAGAGAATTGGGATTTAATAAGGTAATCCCTCACAGTAACTAACTCCTACATAATAGGAAATTTAAAAGAAAAGAGAAATTGATGATGATCCAACAACTGGTATTTGAATGCATAGCCTTGTTTGATCTATCTTGTGAACATTTCAATGGTTTAGATCTTCATTTACCCTTTCAAATTTAAAAATAAATAAATAAAAAGGCCTGCTATTTTCACCAGTCCTATTCTTCCGATTTCAACGCTCTTATTTTTTCAGACCCTATCCATTTTAGACATTTTGAAATGATGGCAAAAATGGGCTTTAAACCTTTGATATCCAGGCCTGTTTGAAAGAAGACTGTTTGGTGGCACTGTCTGATCTGAGGGTTTTGTTTAAAACTACTAAAAAAACCAAAAATCCAAAACCATTAGATCATGTCGATTTTGACAAACTCGGTAGCGTGTTACACATGCCAAATCATATTGCATATGTTGCATTTACATATGTAAATCTCATTCTCCTGTCAAGACAAACAGGCAAAAGACCACTCACTATGTAAGCGGCCATTCTCCACCAAATCTTTTCAAACTAAAGCTCAAGCAATCAAGATTTCTTCTTTTCAAAAAGCCATCTCAATTGCATGGCCACCCACACACACTTTTTACATACGGTTTATATGTAGAAAAAATTTCAATTTCAAAATGTTAATTCTTTGAACCTGTAGATCAGATGACCCATATTTCCCAATACATGACCCTCCTCACATGATGGGGGCCCACCCTAATCAAGGGATGACTATTCACAAACGGTCAGATTGATCCGATCGGAATTCATAAAAGTGCCCTACATCGAAGGTAAGCCCTCCATCATCGTGTGGAGTGATCGCAATCAAAATGCCTCCCAGATCACACGTGTTGCGTGTGCTTATTGCTCACTGAGATCTCAATCGCTTGCGTACAACCGGCGCAATCTCTCTTCTTACAGTAGATGAATAAAAAACAAACCATAATCCGTCCATCTCATCAAAAAACCCCAAAAACCTCAGCATTCCATTCAAGAGCAGAAAAGCAAATCTCAGATCAAGCAATCAAAGCAACAAAACACCATAAAACCTAAACAAAATCCATATCCACAAACATCAATATCCAAACAAGGCATGCAAGAAAGAACATTCAACTACGCCGTCATCGGATCTCACACAAAGCATCAGATCCTCCGATTACACACAAATCGGACCTACACACTACTAGATGACACGATCGATCCAATGAAAAATGTACCTAAACACAACGACATCGCATGAATCCACGAATCTGAGCGGAGATCTCAGGAATCTTCAGCGGAGGAGAGGACAGAGCAGAAAAGCTGCCGTGGAGGCGAGGAACGCGGCGGCGACCGGCGGGGATACGCCGATGGCGGAGGAAGCAGGCGCCGGAACGGGAGCATCCGCGGCGGAGGATTCTCCGATGAGGGAGAAGAAGGCGACGAGGACCGCCATGAGAGCGAACGCAAAGAAGCTTCTGGAAGCCATTGCCGTAAGGGTTTCTACTTTTGCGAGAGAGAGCTTCCTTTGCTTTGGAGGGTTTGGTTGGTGAGTTCGGGAAGCGGTATTTATAGGGCCCGCTGCCCGAGATGACAGCCTGGAGTTAACGGCAGGACAGCTGGCTTCCGCGGGCCCGTGGTAATGGTGAATGTTTTTCTCAGGGTTTCTGTTTAAGTGGATAGACGGAAATACCCTTGTTTTTAAGACAAATTACGGCTACTTGACCCTAGAATTATCCATGGAGGAAGGGTAAGTCGGTCAATTTGATGTGGCATGTAGGAGTCCAATCAAGATGACTTATTTTGCTCGTACGAGACGTGGATCAGTGGATGTGGATGTGTGCCGTGGTGGTAGTAAACGCACATATCATGGATGGACCAAAATATCTCTTTTTGTAGATGAGCCTAGGTTGCTTTGGTTCGGCTCGGGTTGGTTCGGGTCCTTACCTGATTAGGAAGTAAACACGTCCATTCTTGACCGTCGACCCACACTAGTAGCCGATTAGATTAATTAAGTATCAATTCTCAAGAACGGTTAATGGCAGAAAGCTGATCATTTTTTGTCTAGAAAATATCAAACCCCTCAAACTTATATGAAGAAACATAGTGGCAATTCTCAGATTGGTGCACCATTCGAGGAATTTGAAATGCCTAAACATTTTGCTTTATTTAATTTCATATAAAACTCTACTGAGGAGCTTTGGGCTGTTTGATTGAGTTGAAATAGATACGAATTCAATTCTTAGGGTGATGTTTGAGTATTTGTTTCCTATCTTTTTTTTCATGTTATTATTTTTTTTAAAAAAAAGCTGAGTTGAAAGGAAAGATTATCTAATGCTTATTTCAAAAAAATTCACTTTTAATCTTTACTTTTACATGCGTATTGAACTTCTAGAATAACTCGGAGAGGGAGAAGGTGAATCCTAGTAATAGATTAGAACCATTAAATACCAACTTCCTCTCAGACTCATGTTGACCTTTTCAACCTGATTAATGAATTGGTTTTAGTCCAAAATGAGCTCGCTTTTCTATAATGCTCAACACAACCTGACCCATTGTTGCCCATATAGTGCCCAACCCGACCCAACCGATTTTACCCTGTAGAGATTACTCTTCTCCCAAAATCTGATCAATGTCTTTCACAAGAGAAAAGATCTCCTACTTTTGTGTCTACCAACCTCAGTTACTTCACCTTATCAAACTGACCGAGTAAACGAAGTGCAGAAATCTGTATAAATGTGAACTGACGACAGTTCTATTCTTTTTCCTTCACCTTCTCTCCACACCCTAGCAGACCAGTTTTGGTATTTGGCCGTGAGTATTTATTTGATAGATTGCAAAACTGCAATTCCTACTGCTGCACCCATGTATGATTTAGATGGTTGAAATTTATAATGTCCATGTACCGGAAGATATGCAAGGATATGCCATAGACACGGCAATAACATGGATTTTACACATAGAAAAGTGAAATATTAGATACGATTCCACACACTGAATCATAAGTTGAAATTGGGCCGCTCTCCCTGTATGCATCTTATATCAGTTCATTAAATTACAGCTTCGAGTAGTCAGGGTAAGATTAGCCAACAGCCAGATTCAGCTATTGTTGGCTACTGATGTTTAAAACCAATCAATCCAACAGGATCGTTTGTGTAACACCTACTGAAATTGGATTTCTTTTTTTGCAAGTTAAAAAAAATTTTAAAATATTCTATTATCTACAGAGATCATTGTACAAAATGGAAATAGGAGTTCCACTTCCATAGAAACTCCCTTGGACAACGAGATCATTGGCAACAATCATAAATCAATCTGCTACATGCTATATGAGTGGTATCATTATAAAAAATCAAAGCCTTATCTCAGCCATATGGACCAGCTTTATGACTTCTTTTTTTCTCATTCAACCCTTTTCAAAGCCGTGTTCTTCGTTAACTCTGCAAAACTTTCAGTCCTTTCCCCCTACTTCATTTAAGGCCCTCATTGTTCTTACCCATTTCTCCTAGTTCCTTGAATTCTAAATATTAATAAATAAGTAAATAAATAACATCCTACCGAAGAATGACTAAAATGACGTGATTATAATCAGCAATTCAGCAAATTCTTCACCGTGCAATATTAATTACATATAAACACAATTGTATTACATTATATATTTGCCAGTTTGGCTTCCTTTTAAGATGGTATTAACTTCAAACAAGCAAACAACTTACATTCCAATACAGAAGCAGCATGAAAACAACAAACCAAGATTATATGGGTAGGGGTCTCAAGCACTGAAACCCCTATGAAGAGAATTGTAAGGACCTGAAGGAATTCTAACGCACGCTTGTGCAGAGACCTCAGCCATCATTTCCACTTTGATGCCTGCATTGCAGATATTTGCAATGGACCGCATGTGTTTCATGCCATACTGAGATATAGATCCACAGTTCATTTCAAAAGTTCGTACCTGCACGATAATACACCAGACATCAAAGCTCAAAAGATTCATATTAGAGATTAATCCTGAAATTTTCATGTGACAACCTAAAAACCCTAATAATAGTTCACAGTTCCCAAGCAAAGAAAGGTTACGACTATCCCACTTCAAAATAGTAAAGAATTTACTGATACTTCTGAAAGCTGCTCAAATGTATGAACTGTAAGACTTGAGAGTGAATTTTCAAAGAAAAACTGCTGCTGAGTTCGAAGACTACAGATGCAAAACCAAACTTACAATAACTAAATGGAAAGAAATTACCACATGCTTTCATGTAGGAGTGACTGTCACTTTTCAGTAACAAATTGCAATGGCTTGCACTAGTTAATGGCATTTCTCTTACAAACTTACAAGGGAGCACAGGAGCAATAGCAAGAGACTCAGGAGCAATAGCAAGAGACTCAGGTAATACAACATAACAATCCCCAAATGTTAATCAAATAAGTAACAACTGTTACATGGAACTTCTTGTGCGTGCAGCTGAATCCATGTTTATCATCAAGATTCAAGAGTCCATGCAGTGAGTTTACAAAACCAAGAATAAAGGCATTTTAGCTCATTTTTAATATTCTGCCCTATTTAACTCAGCCATTAAAAAATGCATGCACTAAAACTAATGTGTTTGCCTATTTTTAAAATTAAAAAAAAAATGAACCTCCAATGTTTACACATGCACAAACAAAAGGCCCTTACCATCCCCTTAAGGCAGTCCCAGTTATCCACTAAAGGCTGCCCTGCAGGTCGAACAGTCTTTAGCACCTTTGAACCTCTTTGAGATCCAAACAGAAGCTTTCCAACAAGTTCCATACTGTTGTCTACGTGCAATCGATGAGACATTACATCAAGCAACTGCTTTTGAGCATCAAGTTTCTTCGAAGAGCCATCAGGAGATTTTCGGAACTGAATTTGGAGAACATAAGGTTTTAGAGAAGAGAATCCAATTCTAAATGAAATGAAGGATTACTCTAGAAGAAAGAATGGGACCATAATATTGTACGATACCATGTACCAATCTAAAAGCTTAAGCTAATAAGTGAAAGGCCCAAACAGGTATACAAAGCCATGTCAAACCCATCACCTAGGCAATGTAGGATGTGGGACTTTTCCCAATACTTCCCCACACGTGCATGCCCAACAAATTCCATGGATGGGCCTGCCATGTAGGCTACACAAGATCAGCACCGGCTCTGATAACATGAAAGATAATACCATGTACCAATCCAAAAGCTTAAGCTGATAGGTGGAAGGCCCAAACAAGCATATGAAGCCATGTCAAACCCACTACCTAGGCAATGTGGGACTTTTCCCAACAAATATAATGTTGGAGAGAGAGAGAGAGAGAGAGAGAGAGAGAGAGAGAGTATAAGCTTCTACTTAATCATATGAAGTTCTAAGAAAATAGGCTACAGTATTTTTTTTTTTTTTAATTTTAGGTATTAAGTTTTTTTTTATTTTTATGTTGTTTATTGTTTTTTGGTAGAATGCTAGAGTATAAGTAAAAAAAAAAAAAAGTTACAAAGCAGGATGAACAAAACCTTGGTCCAGAAATAAACAAGATCAGCATCCCGTTGGTTCACAGCCTTTGAAAATGCTGGCAAGGTGTTGTCATCAACAAAACTAGAATTATCGTTTGCAGGATTGGAACCAATATACAAGAAGACATTATCCCCATTAAGCTTCACATCCCCATATTGCATTACGTGAGAACCAAATTGATAAGTGTTATCGTTTGAAGTCCTGCTTTTAACCTGTGAATGTCCAGAAAAAAAATATATAGGTACAAATTATTATTATTTTTTTTTTTTCATAATTTGCAATTCAAGAAAAGCAGTGATCACAAAAGGAGATGCCAATTCATGATTTTACCAGATAATACTGTTGCTTCAGAGTTTCCGTCCGCAAATTTTTCACATCACTGCCCATAGCAAGAAGCAATTAAACGCCAAATTAAATCAGGCCAGTTAATAAAAATACAACTCAACGTGTTCATCTGTCTATTTTCTTTCTTTATTATTATTTTCTTTTATCTTTTCCTTTCCTCATTCTAAACTCTTTGGGCATGTTTGGCAAACGTCCATGCTAGGATAGAAAACCCTCTATCCAGAGGATGGATTTCTTGTTTTTGCTGTACAATCTTATTCTAAATGAGGAATTTTCTCGTACAATTCGAGGTTTGACAAACACAAGGAATTAGAGCATTTACTTATACTACATCCAATTTTCATAGGCTTTTTTTGTCACTTTCTCTCAATCCACAATGAATCAAGCTCTAAAGTTTGAATGCCTGACTATCTTTAGGCTTCTAGAACTGATGGACAGATTGGATTGGGACCTACAAAAATTAAAAAATTCTTTTTAGGATGTATACTTTTTTACAAATATCTCGGAATCTATGAAGAATCAATGGCCGGAAATTAGTCACATGGTCTTTTTGTCCTTTTTATAAATATTGATGGTTTAGATCTTGAAAGTGGGACCCATTAGATAAGTTTCTACAACGAAAAACGGCACCAAATTAATACCATGTTCATCCGTTGTTTCCGCTTTCAACGGCAAGATGATATCCAATGGTTCTGGGAATTTTTGGAATTTTATCATGATCTATGATGAATTAGGCTACTGATTTTAGTCCCTTAGCTAATTCAAGCTTTTTGAGGAGTTTGAACGGTTTGGACTTTTCAAAAGCGGCCCATAGAAGTCAGAAATGATGATTCAACGGTCTGCAAGTTTTTGTTAATACCTTAAGACATATGAGGAATCAACAGCTGATTTTTTGTCAATTAGCCGTTGTGGACCTTCGTAACAGGACTGATAGTTTAGATCTTCATTTTGGGATCTATGAGGTAGGTTTCCATAATGAAAACAATAAGCCCTATATTACCGTGAAAACAATGTAGCACCACATTACCGTGCTTTCGTAGAGATAGAAAATCAGACGGGGGGAGGTCTGATTTGGTCTTTCCATGGAAACAATGACTTCTTAGTCTTTTATAGAATCCTCTTATATGGCCTGATGGTTTACCAAACACGGGTTTTTCTCGCAAGTGTGGAAAACTGAAGAGGATTCCACTCCTCAGACCTTTACCAAACGTGCCCTAAGGTTATTAATGCAGGAGAGTAGATTTTTGAAAGTTCCAGTACTTTGAATGAACTTAAGAAGTTGAAAATTCACATGTAAAAACAGAAGGAAACTAGAAGATTCTTGAAACAAAAGCACAAGACTATACACTCGTAAAAAAATTCAAACAGATTCAAAAGACTACAAGAAATTCTAGTGAGAACAAAAACACCTCCAACCCCACAAGAAGATGTAACAAGAACAGCTAGAACTTCCTGGAGTTCTTGGGCCGACTTAAGACTTTCCTTTTTAGTGAAGGAATCATAAGAATGGCTATTCTTTTGTATCGGTGTGCATGGCCAGGTTATCTGGACCATTGATCTGCTGAGACCCACTGTAGATAGAGCAAGCCCAAAGATAGGTTATTGGAAGCTCCACTCAGTGAGTAGGAAATTGTTGAATGCTGCTGATTGCTGCAATTCTTTCAAAATCATTTCTTTGGAGGCTGTTATCGAAGGAGTAACCCATCAAGAAGACGATTTATGGGAAAGGTCTATCAAGAAAGGGACCCTCAGCTCAATGGTCTGAATCACGAAATCATAAGCCTCAATAAGACAGATTCAAAATACAAATACTCTATGCACATCCTGAGGTTGAGGCTCATAAAATTTCTACCTTTCATCATATACTGTTGTTGAAGAAAGAGATGCGTGTATCATTCATGAGTCGCATAAAATCTCATGCATTCCAGACACTGTTGTAGGCATCTGGATATATCTTTCCCAATGTTGCATGTTTTGTGATTAAATTAAAAAAATCAGGCAGGGGCTGTTTGCAACATGAACGGCCATTCTGATAATGTGGGCTTTCAGGGGTTTGCATCAAACTATCAATATCAATGTATGACATTGGCTTGTGTTCCTGCCTAAGTCAAGTTTGCAACAAATGGATCTATTGCAACTTTTTATAGTTTTCATATTTCAAAATTTGGAAAACTTCGCGCAGTGGAGAATATTGCTAACCTATCTTCCATCCAAGCAACACTATACAAGTCCCCAAGACAGGTATCATATTCTGAAGGAGGGCTAAAAGTATCCCCAGGACAGTAAGTTCCCCAACTGCTCTCTGCAGCATTTGCTGCTGTGGTTGCATAGATATTTAACCCTTCTGGAAGAAGACCCTCAAATATACTGCCAGATTCACAGGCTTCAAGATAAAATAGCTGTGGCAACAAAAAAATTACAAAATCCAATATCAGAGGTTCTAAACAGCACATATGAAGGACCAAACAAAGAAAATGCAAATACTGAAAACAATTTTTAGTTACCAAGCTTTTATATGTCCCAGAAGCATGTTTTTTCTTCAAGACATCTACTAGATCATTTGCGTAAAGGTAAGGATATGTGGGCATCCCTGACAAATGAAAAAAATAAAACATGAATGCAGAAATTAGTTTCATAATTATCACTCAAACATCTTTATCCCAGAAAATATATTTATCACTAGGCAGCAAATGGAAAGAGCCAACTAAAGCTTAGAAGTCCAAATCTCAGTCCATATCCAAACTTCCATGAAGGTTGAGGATGATAAGTGAATGAGTTGATTGAGAATCACATGACCCTGAGGAATTGTTAAATTTTACACTGAGTTGCAATTGAGTTTTAAGATAACTGGACTTTGGATCAAGGTGATAAACAGATAAAGTTGAAGAGGGGACATTAATTCTTTTTATTTTTATTTTTCCTTCTTTTCCCTTTTTAATATACACCATTCCAGTTTCCAATGGATTGGTTAAACATTTAATACTTTGAACTTATAAACACGGAAATACTAACCAAGGACCCCAGGACCGCCATGGTCAGAATAGAATATAAAAATGTGATCATTGGAGCCACTATCCACAACCTTCCCACTGCCACCAGTAAGTGCAGATTTATTTCCAAGGAGAACAGCTAAGAAGTTGCCAACATTAACATCCTCCCCAACATAATCCTGCAACATGATAGTTTAACACATCAGAAGAGACAACAATAATCAATAAATCCTATGAAATAAGCAAAGAATGTCAGGAAAATCAAACCTTGGGGACTCCTGCATAGACATCCTCACCATGAGGGTGATTAATGATGATCCCAGGCCGTGGGTTTTCTTCATTGTTAGCAATGTCATCATACATGAAAACAATGATATTTTCATCTTTCAATCCACCCCTTTTCATGACTTGATATGCATGACAAACATCAGCCTGAAAATGTATAATTGTAAAGTGTTGATAGTTGATCCATCAAAAGCAATTAATCCACTTAAATTTCAGGAAAAAAACATTGAATTACAGTAGTTTATATAAAAGAGAAGAATTTCAAAATGGTCTCTACAATTACAATACAAGAAAGATGACAGAAGGGCCTCATTCTCAATAACAGTGCAGCAATATATGCAATACAAAAGCTAGCATAGCGAGAAAATGAACTTCCCATAAAAAATATTGGAAGTATTAATGCTTGGTGATCTATTACTGTATTCAAACAATTCAAACAAAAATACAAATCAATTGATCTTTAACTACACACATTCAGCATCAACAGGAACAACTGAGAAAGAAATGTGATATATAAATGTGAAGAGCAATTATAACAAGGAAATAAAATTCTGAGAAAGGAATTAATAGAATCCACACTTAGCTGTCTGTTAATATGTCCAAACAATTCAAAAGTCATACACAAAACATGAACATGGTGGCTTTGTAAGTCCAAGGAAACAGCTATCAAGGACTAAGGCCAGCATCCTATTTGAAGAGATTTTACTTCCAGTTCAAAACACAATTAAGCACTAGTGAAGAGGAGCATACTACTTTGTAAAATGCAAGTGACAGCAACAAAGACATTAAGAGTATCAGAATCAGATATAATAAAAACAGTCAGTTTGACCATTTGAGTAAGTGTAACAACTATGGATTCCTAACTTCAAAACTTATAATTGCAATTGTGACACTATCCCTTTCTAAGACTCCCCACCTCATCTATTTGTATATGCAAACTCAGAACATCGAAATTGGGAAATAAAAGACAATAGAGACTAAAAACTCAACTTAGCAACTACATGGTGTTCATGGAATCAAAGGTAGTTTTAGACTTTCAGTTTTTATGAGCAAGAGCATTGGAAACAAGAGCCCGACCACTAAGGTCCACTCGTGTCGACAACAACGGTCAGCAAGAGAAGCATGTACAGTGGCAGGTTTCAACTAAAACAGAAAAAAAAATGAAACAAAAGAATTATATAAGTGTTTTGTTTATCTCCCATGAATTTTGGGTAATCATTACATCATCTTATCCTTGTACCGTCAATCGGGCTTGGCTCCAAACAATGTGGGCATTTTAGGTAGGAAGAAAATTATCCAATTTCATTTTGTTCACATCAATGCCGCCAAGAAAAGAATTTAAAAAAACAAAAAAACAAAACCAAAAAAAAAAAAAAAAGGAGATAAATATTTGTCTGCTTCAGAAAGTGGGATGGATTCAATCATAACCTATACCACCAATGAAATGAAGTCCATATACAAACTTAGAAGGATAGCTCTCCAGCAGAAAAAAAAGACAAGAACAACTGAAAACTAGATGTCATAAAAACAACATAGCCAACTAACCCTATCTGCTCCAAAACAAAACAGATAAGACTTCAAAAAAAAACAAAGCTATTTCACACTAGGAGGATATCCAAAGCATCCCCCAAACTGAAATCCCATCATTAAAAGTCCATCTCTAGGTCACCCATTGAAGAGCTAGGACACACCAATCTGACCTCCACCAAATCAAAGGTCTGAATCACCTGATTCTGATGGAACCCACACTTGTACTTGTCCATTAAATTGGACAGCTCAGTGCTCAATTTCTTCTGCTACCTTTCTAATACAACTAACATCTGATCACTTCCTAGATACATAAAAAGAACCCAACAAATAAAATCTAAAGATTCAAACAAAATCACATAATCCTCCCAATTTCCATCAAATTACAGGACTTGAAAAGGTCATTAAGCTAATCATCACTCAGAATTCGTTGCAAACATTGAAAAAGCTGCAAAACCCAACAAAATTTCAAGTGGTTAGAAATCAAATCAATCAAAAACAAAATATTTCAGAACATCGAAGCAAACCCAAACTGGGAAATTGGTCAAACCCCACAAAAGATCCGATCTTGAACCAAGAGGACAAGAGAAAGAAAATCACCTGATGCCTGTAGTTCCAGTAACCTGACGATCCGGCAATCAGGACAGCCCATCTCGTCCCGACCGAATCGTCGGCCCCACCACCAGCCGAATCCTCACCATCGGATGGGAATTTGAGGAAATCGAGGAGCCGAGAATCGGCAGAGGAGAGCGGCAAGAGGAGGACGAGAAGAAGCGCAGCGAAATAACGGGCCATTGTATCGTATCGGAGAAATCACACCTCCGAAACGGAATCCCGATACGATGAAAGGGAAAGGAGGGGAAGGAATCTCGGCTTTATAGGAACCGGAACCTGAGAGAGAGACGCCGATGGAGACTTTTGATGCGGACGTGGCGGAAGCAGAGTCGTTGGATTTTGTTCAGAGCTGGGCCCACTTGTCTGTCCGAACCGGGAATCGAGAGCATTCTCCGCGCCGCCGGGATTTCCGGAGTGGGAAACTGGGAATTGGTTAACAGAAAGGTACACCGCGTGAGCACTTAGCTCAAGCTCAAGGTGGGGCCAGACTGCCTGCCATCATGGTCCACCTCTCACTGGAAATGATCCCAACTGTTCAATCAATAGCAAGATCCTTTTTTTCACCGGACCAGATTTGAATGATGCTTGAATTTTGACCGACCTAATTTGTTCAGACCTAATTGTTGCGTAAATCGTACTTCATGTAGATCACATTGTAATCCAGGACAAAGGGTCCACTCTTATGCGAGTCTACCAAAGGGACGACGGTAACCAATTTGGTTAACTTTACTTGCAACATAAAGTGAGGTGAAGAGTGTAATTAAATGATAAAACGCTAAGAAAGATTAAATTAAAAAATATGATATTTTGCCATTTAGTAATTATTTTGTAAAAAGAGAATGTAACTTTTGAACTTTTACTGTTAAAAATAAATATTTTTTTGTCCATTAATGGCTTGAAAAAGTAGTTTTTTTTGTTTTTAGTTTGAAAGGTAAGAGAAAATTTTAAAATGTGGTATTTTTTATGTGACTCCTTTTAGTTTTTTTGTATTTTTAAAAGGACATTTCATTTAAATTTGGTAGTAAAGTGAGTTTACCAAACACATAAAAGAGGAGAATCTAAAAGATCAGCCCCATCACATTATCCTAGCTAATCATTGCATAAACAAATTTAAAGTTTAATAGCATAATAACCATAAATTTATTTTAAATTCAATCCATCAATGAGTGAAGTTCAGTAAATATAAATTTGGGCATGATATTAGATTATGGGATGAAAATACTATCAAAGAAGCAGCACTAATAAAAGGTGGCCAGAATGGGGCCTTACAATGATGAATTGTGCTTGAAGTTGCTCATAAAATGATGTTTTCCATCTACTATGGAACATGTTTCAGTGTGGGATTTTTGTTATTCTATATTTCTAATAAAAAAATGTCATTTCATATTCGCTTTTAAAAATTCACCTTTAATCTTCATTTTAACGACCTCATATACTTTAATGAAAACAAGGGAATCATCTAAAGGTGAAAATCTGTTGGATGAGGTGATTATGGTTTTTAATGTGGAGAACAATCATCTTCTGGCGAATTGACAATAAGTTGGGTCCTTGACGAACTGCGTGTTAAGTAAGCCACCTGATTATTTGTGTGCTCATATAAAGCCAACCAAGTGACCCAAACCTGATGAGCAATAACAATCCTAATTTCAAACTCTAAATGAATTGTTCTAACAAAAAATAAAAATAAAAATAATAAACTCTAAATGTATTGACTGATAACCGTATAATACAAAATCATTTGTATTAACCATCCATTTACTTATAGGATGTTTACATATAGGCACATTATATATTATTTAAAGGAAAATAATCGCATGAGAACTAGTTTTCACCATTTTTTTGTGAGAAGTCTAGGTGGGGCCCATCCATCACCCAATCCAAATCTTGCAATATACAAGGACCCTTTTGATAGTCACATGCTCCAAGTTTTAATTAAACCTGAATTTACTGGATCGTTGGATTGATTTTGTATCAATCCAAATGGATTGATTTTGTGGGCCACAGCTGAACTAGTTAGGGACCAAACTTGATATCAAGGGTGGTCCCACATAGATCTTTCCATCCCCTTTAGTCTCATCCCCAACTGGAACCCACAAGTGAGCCCTATAAAAAGTTCTCATGATAGATGTGTGAGAACACTTCTCATTGGATTAAAGCCCTTATTTAAATGCACTGCAGCTCGTAGTACCTGCCTAAATATATGCCTATCTGTGAGAGCATAGAGATGAGAAGGTCTTGTTATGGACAAGGAAAGAATTAGGCAGATAATCAAGTACGTTAAATTATTTTAACCCTTGATTTAATAACCTCAACATCTTTTGCAAGCGCCACTTCTTTGAGATTCAATCCAACTTTGATAAGTCGAATAAAATGTCAGAATGGGCCTCTATAGTGGATTGCAATCCACTCACAGGTGAAAGCTGGTCCTGTGGATAAGGCTGTCATGGGCTAGGTTGGACAAGGCTATGGCATATCTAGACCCAGCCCAACTTTATAAATACAAGCCCGTTGCAGGCCACAAATGTCAAGCAAGAGCCTGCCGATTTAGTCAATTGGGTCAACAGGATCGGTCTTTTTATGAATTGGTTAATCTTTCTAGCAATTGCTTGGAGAATTAGTCACTAAATTAGATGAACTCCTAACTCGGGCAGGGGCAAGCCCAGTCCAAATATTATACGGGCTTAGGTTATACAGTTAAACCAGGCTTAAAGAGGATTGGGTCCAGCCCATGAGCACCACTAAGTCCATGGACACAATATGAAATCCATATTGGTGGTGTGGAATCTCATCGGCATCTACTATCAGTAGTGGAGGCTGGAATTTATACCAAATTCTAATTCTAGTTCCACCCACTTCTCCCATTCAATCCCCTCAATACAAATGACTAAATTCTAATTCTAGTTCTTTCACTTCCTCATTCTCTATTAATAAAGGTTGTCCTCATCAAACATTTCCTTAATCTTCGATCTCTGTTGCCACAGGAAGCCTTCTTTCCCCTAGATTTGCTTCACGTTCATCTCACCTCAATATGGTATGAAACATATATCATCCTTACTGGCAATATCATTTTTCCTGCTGGATTTGTATGTATGATTTGAAACTTCATGAGTTACATATCTTTAAGTCTTGTTAGTGGGTCATGTATAAAATACGTATAAAAGTTCAAGTACACTAACCAATCTTGTATCGATCTGCCGAAAGTCTAGTATACGTACCAAAGATATCAGTCTGCTGTAGTATGATTTTAAAAGAAGGTAAAAATAGGGAAAAAAATCTAAAAGATCAAGATAGACGAATAAATAATAACCCATTTATATAAGAAGTACCTTATAGATTTGTGGTTCATAGAGTGCTTGTGGGTTGTTATCCATACCTTTATTTTTAAAAAAATTACTATGTTTTAATGCAAATAATATGCTAATAATATATATTTCTCAATGAGAGATCATATTGAATGTGCAAAATTATGATAGAAATTCAATGTCAATTTGTTGTGTAGTTACTTCCTTTGAATGATAAATCCCCTACTTGTCTATGCAAGGGATTTACTCGTCTATGTGATGTTTCAATGATCTTTTATGTGTCTACTTCACCTTGATGCCATAATGTCCCTTGAAGCATATATGCGATGACTGGATAGGCTTTTGTAATTGTGTTCTATCTTCTTTTTTTCGCTTGAGTTATATATGTTTATTTTGAGTAGAATCTATTTCTAAAAGGAATAGAATGTCTATTGTCTAAGCACGGACACACATGGGCATTATTAATTCCTTTATTTTTCTTTCTATCATTTACTTTACCCTCCAAAGATTAGTCTTTGCTTATTAAAATCGTGTAACTCCTGAGCTGAAAGTTAAAAGTCTAAAGGCTAGACTGACAAGAAATACCTTGGGTCATAAAAAAAAATTATTCCTTTCTTTTTCTTTTTCTTTACTGAGATGGCTTGCACTTTAGAATGTTTTGAGTTGGGTTTCTTTTGTTATTTGTTCTCTCACTCTCTATATATGCTGTTGGGGTATGTTAAATTCCTTTATTTTTCTTTGCTTTTTTTTTTTCTTCTTTTTCTTTTCTTTATTGCGATGCTTTGCACTTTAGAATGTTGGAGTTCGGTTTCTTTATCATTTGTAGGATTCTCAAAAGAAGGTTGGAAAGAGAAAGGCAATAGAAGTAGGGCCATGGGGTGGTAATGGTGGAAGCAGTTGGGATGATGGGACTTTCAGTGGAGTTAGAGAAATAACCATTGTTTATGAGCGTTGTATCGACTCCATTCGCGTGGAGTATGACAAGCATGGGAAGCCCATTTCTGGAGAAAAGCATGGAGGAAACGGAGGCAGTTCCACTGCCAAAGTAAGTTTATACTGTGCATATCAATAAAACTGGATTGCAATGTGGGATCCACCATGATGAATCCAGATCATGAATTAAAGTGGGATTTAGAGCTCCTAGTATGTATTAAAGGTGGATCAAATATAATCACTACTTGATAATCGTGACCAGTTATATGAGAGTGTAATAGTTTAATCTAATCATAAGTTCTCATACAATCATATTAAGCTTTGAGGGGAACATTAACCAAATGGTCAATCATTGGATCAAGCTGGTTTTGTATGGGCTCCTAACTCATGTTAATATCTTTCAATTTGTTTTAGATTTTTCATAGTAACATATAGCAATTTCCTATAAATTTTTCACAATGACCCCTCTTAAGAATTTTTCACTTCTATAATGCCTCGATCCCCGGCAAAATTCTTTTCAGAACTCGGCTTCTATTGGGGAGCAAAACTGGTTATTTTGATACCAATATTTAGTAACTACTACATGACTAGTATAATTGATGATGTTGGTTTCAATCAACCTATTCGTATATAATCTTCTGACCCCATGTGGGGTCGATCAAGTTGCAACCATGCACACTATACACTTCTTAAAAAAGGTCGCAACTATACACACAACGTATAGTGAGTTGTGCTTGGATGTACAAACTGAGTTTCTAGCCTACTATATTAATATCTACATGGGCAGTTTTGATCAACGAACTACTAAAGCGTTGAAATTGCTTCCTTATGTGTGCATGGATTTCAGATCAAACTGCAGTATCCGGAGGAGTTCCTAACATCCATAAGTGGCCACTACTGCCCCGTAGTGAGGGGTGGCAGTCCTGTGATTCGATCACTCACCTTCAAGAGCAGCAGTCGGACCTTTGGACCTTTTGGAGTCGAGGAAGGGACACCGTTCACATTCGAAATGGAGGGAGGTTTGATCGTTGGTTTCAAAGGAAGGAGTGGTTGGTATCTGGATTCCATCGGCTTCCGACTATCGCGCCTCCAGGGGTCAGGCATTCGCAATGTGATGCAGCAGAAACTTAAGAAACTTGGGAGCCTGATAGGATACAACAGTGCTGATGAAAATTTATCTCATTCTAAGGCTACTTAGAATGATTTTTTCCCTTAGAATGCTTTTTCTGGAGTGAACTATAGTTGCTATTAGCTTGGTTTCTGTAGCACCAAGATTTAGCCTTGGTGGCATTGTACGTTACCCTCCTTTGCATGGGACTAAATAATGTAATGGTGCAGTAGATTGAATTCTAATCTTGCAATTTCATTTTATAAGATGGTAGTTGAACTCGAAATTTTGTTTTGTTTTGTGGGTTTGTCTTGTAATGTATGAGATGGAGAGAGTACCAGTGCTCAAGGGGCAGAGACCATTCTGTCAGCCAATTTGAGACTAGAGAACTGGTCCTTGAAGTGGGGCAAAAGAATTAAGAGTTTGGAAGACTTGGTTAAAACTCAGAAGTTTATTAACTGTCCAGACTCCAGAATTAGAAGCTGTGTTGTTAAAACAGAACTTTTAAAATATAATACCATGGGTGGAACTAACCCAGATATTTGTAAAAAAAAAAAAAACCCCATTGTTTAAAATTTTAATAATTTTTACATTGCCACGCTAAATAATTTCAAAAAATCCTCCAATGTTACCAAAAATTTTAGTGTTTTATTTTATCCTGGCTCCTCCAAAAATTTTTCTCTTACATAGTGGCCCCAAGGCAAATTCTTTGGTTCTGCTCCTGCTCTTGAATATTAGTTGGTTTTTGTGTGGTAAAGAAAAGTGGCGGGCGGCAGTCGTAATCTAAAACTTTACCTAGCTTTTACAATGTGAAGTGTCCGGGCGGATAGTGAAGTAATGGTAAACCTTTGGGGCAAAAATTTTATTTTCCCAATCATTTTGAGCAACTAGACATAGGTGTGGTAAAATTCCTATTGACTAGGATTACTTAATAGCACAGTTTACTTTACCACATGAAAAAAAAATCATTTTCATACGATATTTATTTTTACATTGTAAAGTATAATTTGTAGTAAAGTAATTTCAACCAACAAAATCTTAATTGTCATATTTGGTTGGTCAAAACAAGGGGCAAAACAAAGTCTTAGCCATCAAAGCAGTTCACTATAATTATATGAGATCCCTAAAAAACCAACCTCATGAAAACAAATGGATCTTTATGTTACCAGAAAGTATACTTTGGGTGGCAGGGATGTTAATAGATACCTAGTTCACCTAATTAATTACATGATAATTGGCCTTTGAAGAAAGATAAAAACAATAATAAATAACCAGGCATGAGTTTTTTTTTTCTTGGATTTCGACAAATAATTAGATCATGCCCAAAGTTAATAAAACCCTCGAGCAATGGGTCTACACATATTGTTCACAAAAAAGGCTCCACTCGGATGGTAGCTATTCCAAATAACTTGGGCAACTCTTGAGGGTGCACTTTGGCTGGGTTAGCCCAAGTTCCAGCCTATGCACAGCCTTATCCAAGTTCACCCAAGTACTTGGTCAGACTCATTGACTCACATATCGAGTCTCATACCGGCCTTATAGTAATTAGGTCAAGTTAGTGAGATAGATCAAATAGGGATCAAAACGGGTCAGTTTAGGTCCAAGTCCACAGGTCCAAAACTGTTAGTGAGAGAATGCACCAATAATCGATTGGGAATCATTTCCCTAAATTCATAACTGAAACTGTTAAGGAGAGAATAAATCTAAAACTCAAATCAGAGCCATGTATAAGGTGAGTCCGGGTCTAAGTCTGGTTTCATATAAAGCATGCATTAGAAAAAGGTTAATTTTTAGGAAAATTTTTTAAAAATAGAAATAATATATCGAGTTTCAAATCTACGAATCAGAATTAAGGTAGAACGAGATCCAAAACCATTTATGTTATAGGTCCAAAAATAAGATTCAAACTAAAATCCATTTACTTATAGTATTTAAATAAAGATTCAAACTCAATTATTAATGGGTCGGAATCTTTGAAAAATCGAACAATTGGAGACCATTTTTCAACCCTAAGAAAATATATTTGAGACTAACATTCCAACAATCTGAATCCGCTTCGGGTTGCAGTCCGACAACAACTCGACTGTCGGCTTTAGAAGTTCTCTTCCTCCTCTTCACACTCTCACTTGTCATCAGTCCCCAACATGGAAGGAGACGACGAGAACGTCTTAAAATCCATTTTGGACGACGGAACCCTAGACGACCAAGATGCCGAAATGCTCGATGCAGAAACCCTAGAAGAAGAAGAAGAAGAAGAAGAAGACGACCATCATCATCATCATCATCTTCAGCCCGTCCTACCGCCCAAATCGACGCAAACCACTGCCGCCGCCGCCGGCGATGCGGCCGCGAAACAAGAATCTCTCCGCCCGAACCCGAAGCGGAGGGCGAATCGGAAGAAGAGGAGAAACAAGAAGAAAGGATCGGTGGATGACGTCACAGATATCAACAGGTATGTTCTATTGAGAGTTTCAGAACCTTAATATCTGTTGTTGTTGTTGCTGTTGTCATTTTTGCTGAAGAAAGATTCGTTATCTGTAATTGTTAAGTGCTGTTGAATCGGGAGATTGGCTTTCTCGGAAGCCCTAGATTTGTTGGATGTGGTAGGCAAATCAATGACCCAAATCTTGACAGTTACTTGTTTTTGTGATGTGTTGGCAGGTTTGTTATAGAGACCTGTAGGCATTTGAAGGAGAAGAAATCATACCTGGTTTGGAATGCTGTTGGTTGCCTTGGAATCTCTGCTGTAAGAGATCTTGTCAAAGAGGTAGGTCTCTTTATTGTTTCTGCAATTGGTTTTCATTTGATTAATGGACAATTCAATCAAAAGAATCTGTTTTGTAGTGGCTTGAAAATAATTACAATGTGAGGTCTAAGATGAACTGTCTTGGGTGCAAACTTTTCAGCACCATGCTTCTTGTTAGGACCCTAGGCAGATGGCTTGTTGATTGTATTGGATACACGGAAGAGGATGCCTTATGTTTCATTATTAGATGCATACTGCATCCTTGTCCTTCATCCTAACCACCATGAATTCTTGATTTTTTTAATCGCTGTGTGGATTGAGTAGAAATGGAATTAGAAAATTGAGTATTTGTGAACTTTGAAATGAACATCAGTTGCATGTTTCTGCTCTCTTTTAATAAGGTTAAGCTCATTAGCATTGTTGACACCATATTCCATTTATCTTACGCATAGTTGTCAATTTTGTTATGGACCCAGTTTTATTTTTTCGGCATTTCAATGCATCATTTCTGGCTTTCATTTATAAATAAATATATATGTATGGACAAAACTACTATGCATATGTCCCTCACACTATGGTCAGGGACACTTCCGGCACTTCCTTTTTTTTTTAAGTATTAATGTGCAAGAAGACAAAACTATTACTCTATATATATATATTTCTAAAGATTTCTAAAAAAAGGCAGAAAAGGTGAAGTATATGTTTTTTTTTTTAATGGTTACTTTCATTGAAAAAGGAGGAGGTAGTACAAAAGACTTAGTGCATGTTTGGCATCACTAATTTTAGGCTCTTTTTGTCTAAATGTCTAAATCTAATAGAGTTTGTAAAAATAAGAGCGTTTGGCATGTGCTTTTGTGCTCTATCTAATTTAGATATGAAGAGGTTTTACCTCTATTTCCCACAGCCCTCCTCATGATGCATTTCCAAATAAGAGGAAGAAAAAAAGAGGCGCTGCTACAGTAACTTATAAGGATTACCCCAGTCCTTTTTTTAGTTTTTCTCGAAATCCAAGCCCCTAAATCTAGATCCAAACAGTTGAAAATGTTCACATGATCAAACACAGCCATCCCTCCAAACTTCATCCGTTAAATCATCATGAATCTCGAGATATGTGCAAGAAAGCGTGAGCCATTGGATATTAGTTTTTGAATTCTATGGGGCCCAAACACAAGATCCAAATCATTGGAAATGTTGGAAAGACTAAAAATGGCTATGGGGTCAATTTTCAAGGATTGATTCCTTGTGGACCTCAAGATATTTGTGAAAAACTTTCAACTATTGATTTAATATGCTGAATTTTAAACTAGTTCACAAGCAGTCCCTTTTTTTATTTATTATTATTATTTTTGGGACAATAAATAACAATCCAAACCATTGAAAATTTGTAGAAGGTCAATGACCATTGTGAGACCAAATTTCAGCCGTTGGATCATCACCAAACTTGAGATATTTATGTAAAAACGTGAATTATTAAATATTTTTTAAAAAAATTAGGGGCCTCAAACACAAGATCCAAATTGTTAGATCTCTTTGGGAGGCCAAACATGGTTATCAAGTAAAATTTCAAGGCTCGATACCTAGTAGATCTCAATATATTTGTGAAAAGCTTTTAACTATTTATTTAAAATGGTCTATTTAAAATAGATGCTTCTATTGCCAAACACATATTTTATTTCTAACATCTTTTTTTTTATAGCTCTTTTTTTAATGGCTCTATTTTGAATGGTCTATAAAAATAAAATTAGACCTACCAAACAAGCCCTTATATTGGTCGGAGACCCAAAAACCGCAGAAGCAGGTCTATCAAAACAGCAGCCTAAACAACAAAAATGAAAAGAGATACAAAAGTGTGACAGCATACTAGGCTGCCTATAAACAAAAGTTTAAACAAAAAACCTTGTCAGGTGAAAGGTATTTCCTTCCAATAAACCATCTACTGAACTACCGTGATATCTTTGAATAAAGGTATCAGCTTCACCCATTGGGCGACTGAGAATTTGGTTTTACCGAACAAGACCTCTTCACCCACTGAATTTCCTTCAAAACAGCTTGCATTCCTCTCCTTCCAAAAATGCCATATGACTGAAAGAAAGGACATCTTCCACAACTCCTTTCCTTTTGTTGACCCATTAGTGAACTTCCAAGCCTTGAACATGTTCTGTAGAAGCTCCGGTAAGACCCAAGAGCATCCAAACCAACTAATGATTGAGTTCCATATGTTTACTGCAAATTTGCATGTCAGGAGAAGGTGGTCCATTGTCTCCTCATCCGCCAGACACATCGGACAAGCATTTACCGCAATTATTCCTCGTTTTTTTCAGATTATCTAGAGTTAGGATTCTTTTTCATAGAGCAATCCATCTAAAAGCCACTACCCTGGGAGGAGCCTTAAATTTCCAAATTCTTGCTATGGTTTTGGTATTACCTTCCCTTTTGGCTAGGACCGAGTAGAACAATGAGACAGACAAGGACCCATTTTTGGATGGCTTCCAAACTTTCATATCATCTCCTTCACTAGGAATTTGGATGTCCCTGGAGCATTTAGAAGAGCAATGAGTTGAACCTCTTCATGGTCCTTTAAGCATCTTCTGAAAGTTGTCCACCGTCTTACCTGTCCCTCTATAGTGGTGCAATCCAAGTAGCTCTTGACCTTAGCCTCTTCGAGGTTCGCACAACCTGCCAAGTCTGAGAATCGAGAAGCCAAAGGAGCTTTGCCAGCCCAAATATCTTGCCAAAGTAGAATCCTATCCCCCAGAGCCTACATGGTATCTGATGTTGTGCAAAAAGTGCATTTTTTTTAGAAACTATGCCTTTCCATATTGCTGAACATGTGGCTGTACCATCCCTGACCTCCCAACCTCCCCTTATTGCCATATTTGGCCAAAATAACCGTTCTCCAAAGACCCTCAACATCATCACCAATTCTCCAAAGCCACTTCCCCAAAAGAGCTTGATTCAAAAATATTAGTGAACTTATATCCAAGCAGCCTTGTGACTTTGAAGTACAGACAACTGCCCAACCAACTAAATGAATCTTCCGTTTCACGCTATTCTCCTACTAAAGGAATTTCCTCTGTAACTTTTCTATCCTGCTGATTATAGATATGGGTGCACTTCAGAGTAGACATGAAATAGATAGGTCGATTTCCCATGACTGCTTTGATCAAAGTTATTCTTCCACCTAAGGAGAGGTAGTTAGCTTTCCAAGTTGACAGCTTTCTTTCCTCCCTTTCCACCACTAGGCTCCATACCTCTTTTTGTGTAGACCCTAACCATATCGGGAGACCTAAGTGTAGGAAGGATCCCACTTTGCAACCCATAATGTCTGCAAGATGACTTGTTATGTCGTCCTCAACGGTTATCCCTATCAGCTCATTTTTAAAGAAGTTTATTTTTAACCTAGACACTGCTTTGAAGCAAATAAGAATGGCCTTAACGTTTCTTATTTGATCTTTAATAGCATCACAGAAAATGAGGGTGTCGTCTGTGAATTGATGGTGCAATATGGATGGAGTTGTTCTTGGTACCCTCTCCTTGTCATCTGCTGCCTTCACCATTCTACTTAAAGGCCTCTGCAATTATAACAAAGAGAAAAGGGGAAAGAGGGTCATCTTGCCTTAGACCTCTTTGAGCTTAGAAGAAACCTTTGGGGAGCCATTGATCAAAATGTAGAGGCAGCAGAAGAGAGGCATTTTTTAATCCAGGATCTCCATTTGAGACCAAAGCCCATTCTAAATAGGATGTACCACACAAAACCCCAGTCTACTTTGTCGAAAGCCTTCTCTAAGTCCAGTTTGCATACAATGCTTGGGCTTCTTTTCTTGCTCCTTGAATGAACACATTTGTTGGTTATAAGAACAGCATCTAAAATCTCTTTCTCTTTGACAAAAGCCCCTTGTTCTTTTGAAATGATATCTGGTAGTATCTTCTATAGCCTCCCTGCCAGAACCTTAGCCAGTAATTTATACAGACTACCAATTAGGCTGATGGGCCTGAAGCCTTTTATGCCAATTTTCCCCTCCTTTTTTGGAATTAGGGCAATAAAAGAGGCCCCAATTCCTTTAGACAGTTTCCCTCTGTGGTGGAAGTCGTCCTTGAAGCTCAGGATGTCGTCTTTTAGCATGCTCCTGAGCCATTGGAAGAAGGCCATTGGGTAGCCATTGGGGCCCAATGATTTGTCCCCTACTAGAGCAAAAATAGCCTCGTGAATTTCCTCTTCCTCAAATGTCTTCTCAAGCCATTGAACCTTATCATCTCCAATTTTAGCAAAATCCAAATTGTCTAAGGATGGTCTCACCCAGGGCTTCTTAGAGTAGAGGGATTGGAAGTATTCCTCAATATGCATAATTATTTCTTCCTTGGAAGTATGTTTATATTATTCTATTGGACTTACAATGCAATATGTTATGTGTTATTTCTACATTTAAAACCAATAATTTTACAAGTCTTATCTGACAATATAACATTCATCATCATCGCTAGCAAAGCCTTATGCCATCTATCTAGAGTCAGCTTTGGGGGCTTTACTTTTCACTTAATTCTATTGAAGGAAACTTCACAATATATCACTTCTTTCATTACCACTTGATGGCCTATAATGATCTCTTCTCCTTATTTCTTAAATTTGTAATAATAAAGTGGTTGTTCTTGGTCTTCTTTCTACATGCCTGAACCATCTCATACAACATTCCTTTTTATTTATCGTAGCTACCTGGAAGTCTTCTCTTTATTTATTGCTAGTTTTGTCCTTTCTGTTAGCTCCACACATCCATCTTTGTGTGCACTTCACAATGATATGTACTTTAGCCCCTTGTTTCTTCATTGCCCATTATTTAGCTCCATACAACAATAGGAAGTCTAGTTGCTAGTGTAAAATGCCCCTTTAGTTGAAGTGGCACTGATGATAACACTCCACTAGCTACCATCCACTTTTCTACCCTGAATTTTGTTCAATATCTATTTTACCTTGGCATTAATCAATCACAGTGAAGCACTAAGTCATTTTTAAATTTTGACCAATTCATCTTCCCTACTTTTGGATCTGCTAAACTTTCTTTTCTTTTCTTTTCTTTTCTTTTTTTTCTTTTTTGGGCTTTGATGTGCTAATATTTAACCTACTACACTCAAGAACCTTTCACTGATGGGTTGCTTGCCTTCTATGCATGGGATGGGAAAATGGGCTTTACATATTTAAATGTCATATATGCAAACGTTTCATATACAAATGTTACATATTTGAAATACCTTAGCATATATTTCAAATCACCATTTTGACATGAGTAAATGAAGACATCCAATGGTTTTAGACGTGTTTGGATTTTTAGATATTCTTCACAAATTTCTCAAAATCCACACAAATCTAAGACATGAAACTAAACATCGTGATCTATGATACCCGGATACCTCATTTGACCTGAGCTATCCATACCGATATAGATACGGGTATGGGATACAGCAAGATACAGTGCACAATTTTAGGATATAGCTCTCTTGTATTTTATGAAAAGAAAAAGGCAAAATTGGAGGAATTCATCCAAAATTGAGCTAAACAACAGATATTGTGTAAAATCTTTGGTTATAACTTAAAAAGAATACTTTCATTTTTACATTCAGCCCCCTTTATTTTAATTTTAATATTGCAAAACTCAAAATCCATTGTATATTTGATGGTTGATTTCTCCCTTTCACTCTCATATTTAAAGTTTTACCATTTTATATATATTTTTTTACTGGATGGGGAACTGGCCTTTCTTTTTATGTAATTCAGTGTCCTTCTTTTTTAATTTAAATTATATTTCCCTCTCATTGAAAAGTTGAAACTTTTCTCCCTCCCTCCATTTTGATTTTGATAGTTGTAATGTTTTAGGATTTTAAGTTTGATCATATCACCCCACTTTAAACTAAGATTTCCAGGGACCCCCTTCCAGTAGTTAGTTACATGTGATATATCACATACTACCAAAACGTGATATTTGTATTATTATTCATATCATATCCCGTGTCCATATCGTATTTTAAGTGATACCGTACCCGTATCCGTGTCCTAAATTTATTAAGTTGCCGTATCAAATCCCCGTTCCCCTTGCTGGTATCCGTATCCGTGTCCATATCTAGGCATCATAGATCATGATGCTTACCATTAATTTCTAATATTGAATGGTCTTGTTCATGAATTGGGAGCCCATAGATGTGCAGAAAATTAGATTTATAGGTTTAGGATTTGTTGTGCGTTTTTCACAAATTACTCAAAATCTATAAAGATTTAAGATAATAGACTTCAAGGTCTTGAGGTTTATTAGTTCAATAAAGAAATTGTACTTATTGGATTACAAATATGGGGCCCACCGGAATGAAAAAAAATATTAATAGAAGTGGTGGATGGGATTTTATCCTGTGGCCAATTGCACAACCTCATGCAATCACCATGTGAAGCGTCTATTGATACCTTTTCTTGCAAATGGTAGATGTAGAACAATTTCACACCCATTTAGGTGTGAAAGTGGCCTTATTTTATTTACACACCCTTCTCACACATCATTTATATGTAAATGAGCACAAACCAACATGATGATGTGTTCACATTAAGCATGTGAATAATTTACATGTGTAAATGAGTACAAACAAATGACCCCTTTGTTCTAGCTTATCTCTTACATTCTTGTGTAATTGATGAGCTGAACATTTTCTGCAAATAACATAAACGAAGAAACTTGATCTTGTGTGAGAAAATGAAATAATGGCATCCATTTACCAAAGCCTCATTTAACATAAAATATTCATATCCACAACCTAAGAAGCACGGACACTTCTAAGAAAGTGACGTATCCTTGTCGGACACCGACACTCCTCAGACACTCTCGGACACGTATCTGATACTATTTTAAACGTGTCCATAATTAAAAACTAAAATTTTAATTTCGGACACTTGTCCGGCACTCTTTTTGTTACGTGTCTCACAATTCCTAGCCCATTTCTATGACTAAAAAATAAACATGTGGTTAATATTTCTTGAACACTTTGTTAACATGTGATTACTAAAGCTTGTAAACTTGATAGATGACAATTTTATACGATGGAAAAATATATGATTATTAATATTAATCATATCACAAGCAAAAGACAAATAAATCTTTCACTAAAGAATAGGCCTTGAGATTGGCTTCTTTTTTGCTTTTTGTTTTTTTTTTTTTTTAGGGAGGAGAAAGAGATGATCCTCTATTTTTTTTGTATGGATTTTATGGAACTGTGGATATTTTATGTTTAATGATTATGAATTATGTTTTAGTATTGTATTGATATTGTTTAATGTGATAGGTTTGTTAGTTAGTACTTGAATTTTTATTTTTTGATTGTTAAATTAATTAAAAACTTAAAATGATATTATTTTTTTAGTATATGATTATATATAAGTTAATATATATTATTAACATGTCCCTCGACATATCTGTGTCCTACTTTTCTAAAAAATGCAGAGTCGGCATGTCCGTGTCGTGTCGTATCTGTGTCCCGTGTCCGTGTCCATGCTTCTTTGTCCACATCTTTATAAAGTTTCAATGTTAGCAGGTCACTAAACATAAGAGTTATAATTCGAAGATGATATACTAAAATAAGCTTGACTATTGTATTATTAATTTGAAATTTAAAAACCATTTATATATTATTTAACTTCATAAAACACATACACATGATTGTGGCCCACATTCCCTACTGTTCTTAGTTCATTGTTGGTAGCCTCATCCACACTACCTTCACAAGTGAAGGTGCAGATCATGAGAAGGAAACCCAAACTTATGCCGGTTACTTTACCTTCTTCATCTCCCATACTCTCAACGTTTCATATCCTCATCAAGATCTGTTCATAGTTATGTAGATCAATATTCCATTCCACTGCAGCCAGTTGCTTAGCACATTGCCATCCATGAATATTCTCTTTGGTCAAGAATGTGGCTCTTCAGCAGTCTACTTGACGATATTGATGTTTTCCAGTTGATGAGATCACTAAAGAATCCAGTCTTTTTTTTATCATATTCTCATAATTTACATGATACTGATTAAATTCTATGCATTATGCCAATAGAAAAGATATATAGTCAACTAAATTAACTGTCAAACACTTTAAAAGATGCCTTTTGGGGAGATGCAAATTATAATGCGCAATTACTGAATCATTCAATTCTCTAGTGTATACCTCTTAGCAGTGGATTTATTGAAAAATGCTCCAATTCCTTTCACATCTTACTAGAACTGCAATATTAATTTGGGAGCCAAGTGGCCAAATTTTTAGCTTTGGTTTATCATCTCCAAATTGGGACCACCATGCATCTACTAAAATCTCAAAACAAGTACAATAGTAGAATCACAATTTATTATCATCTTATGCAGACTAAAATGAATTTGTATGTTGTAAACAGGAGAAAAAAAATTACTGAGGAGAAAAAAGTTAACTGTCATTGAGGACAAGGGCCCTTATCACAGTTGAATTGTGGTCATTGTTGCAACCACGAGCTTGCAGGTGAGAGAGAGATAGAAAATCATAAACCATAATCTAAGAGTGAAGAAACTTTGTTACCAGGCTCAGCTTAATTAAGTTCCAAGTTACCTTAACTGTCTTAAACTCTCCTTCACACACCTCTTGTAGTCCTTACATTGTTTGATTATTGTTTAAAACGGCATTGTTCAAACTAGAAACCTTGGGAAAAATGAGACACAGACTGAGAAACGTTGATTCAAGAAATTCTGAATTCGGGACTGCTGTAGATTCTTCAAATCATATGATATTGTGGTTTATTTGGGAGTTGCTTTGGATGCTATCCTTTCAACTTATGGGATATTCTTCGCATCAATAACATCAGCAACCTATTACTTCTTTTTCACTTGCATGATTTCATTGCCTTAATGTAAGTAGCAGGCACTCAGAAATAGCTTTGGTTACAGTGTACTAAGCCTTTTCTCTGGCATCAGCAGGTGCCTCATATTAGTTGATCTAGTGGACATGGGGATCTACTAAAGCACATCTATATGACATGTAAATCTGATCAGTAACATAATAATATCAAACATGTATATCTAAATTCTAATGAGTAACAAAGGTGAATTTTATGGTATCATTCTACAAACTTACTTAGAACAAACTGTATACATAAGAAATAGGGAATTCTTTACTGATAACTGATGCCCTTCAGCAGGTCCATATGCAATGATTAGCTGATGTCCTGTATGGTGTGGATAGGCTTGTGATCATTTACTTTGCAGACAGTCTAATTTCAAGGTGAATAAAGTCCAAAAGTGTGTTTGGTTAAGTACTCTATGTTCACTTCATTCGATAGATAGGGCAGTGATTTTGATCTCTCTCTTCACTGTTAAAATCTGGTGTCGTATTCTTTCTTTGACTTTTCAAAGGACTTGCGTAAGTTTGGCCATGCATTCTGGATCATTGAGAAATTTATTAAATAGCGGTCCTTGGTGATTTAAGTTCAGATTATAGGTAAGTAGACAATGGATAAGCTTTAGCACACATACAGAGGGTTGCGAATAAGGCATATCTTGGAATGACATGAATTTATGGGAAGCATGTAGGTGGGTGCCTGCAGCAAAACATGGAATTCCTCAAATACAATGGCCAACTAAAAGCATTTTATTACCATTAAAAAAATTAAATAAAGTGGTCCATTTGATCACAATTGACCTTTTCTTTACAATTTTATCTGCCAGCAGGAAATTTTTGGAATATGAAAGCCTGTATTTATAAGTCTTATGGAATTTCTGATAGAGTTTGCAACTTGCAGGTGGATGCTATTCAGGGTTGTGGGGGTCAATTGACCGCAGATGCCAAGCGCTTCCGTACAGGTGGAGGTGTATTGTGGAACATCCTTAAGAAGCGTGAACCAAATGCTTACAGAGAAATAATGGCAAAGGGAAGGGAGTTTGAGGTGCAAAACAATCTCCTTAGAAATGACCACAACTATCCGGAATAAATGTTTTGAAAACAAAATGGACTGTGAAGCCCTTATGGCAGCAAACCATTTGATCTCAGTCCTAGCCCTCGCTAGTTGACCCAAATATCACTCTGGTGGGAGGCATGTATTATCCTGCAGAAGTGTATGTCACCTCCTTATATGATTTTTACAAGAGGTGGTTGAGGTTCAATGGATTGGTGGCCTCGTTGCATCCATGAAAAGTAGGACCCATTGCAATTTTTAAAGAATGAGGTTCAATGGATTGGTTGCTTAGTTGCCTCCATGAAAAGTGGGACCCATTCCAATTTTCAAAGAAAATAAGTGGTTACTAAGTGTAGCAGGAACAGGGTAGAGTCAGTCATTTCTAATGTGTGTTTGTATGTGTATGCATGTGCAGTGGAGTGATTATGTAAAGTTTACCACATGGTGTGGTCAAGTTGGGTCAAATCAATTGTATACATATGTGGTCCACCTTCTTAAGATCTTAACCATTTCAAGTTGTGGGCCCACCCTTTTACCAGTAGCATGGTTCAGCTGTTCTCTAAATGAAGCGATATATATTGGGATCCATCTTTTGGCCATCTAGACTCTTGGCTAGATGTGCATTTTCCCCCCATAACTGCTTAAAATTTCAGTCCATTCAAAATTATATTTACCATTGGATAAGTTTAGCAATGTTTTCACATGTGTCCAATCTAATGGTTAATAACATTCTGGTTGACCTGAAATTTGGGTCATGTATCGATGCCATTTGGATTGAATTGATGGTTTGAGTTCATTTTATGGTGGCCTCACTCTGTGAAACCTTTGAGGTTGAATCGCATTTTTTAAAATTTGTCCAGACCAAACAGTGAGCATTTCATTGAATCATGGACTCACACTGTGAGCCTGGGTTGGCACATATTTTAATGGGTTGGATCTTAACAAAATGGACAGAACATTTAAGATTTGGTTCAGGCTTGTCCACTTGGTTTGGTCAATTTTGTGTATTCTCTCCCTTTCCGTTCATACTGTTAAGGATGTTCTTTTCCAGCCACACTAAATGTACAGGCAGTCTTCCTCTAGTGATCTAGACTGTTTGTTTGAGCCCCACAGTGGATGGATCATGCCTCAACCCTAAATCTTTTATCTTCCCACACATTGAATGCTGTTGGGTTTCTATTTTCTACCTACTTTGAACTGTCTACTTGCATGCCAAAAGTCTGAGTGTTCAAGTTTGTCTTGGTTGAGGGAGTTTTGGATCATGACCTCAGATCTATCTGTCGTTTAGACCCATCGGCTCTGTCATCCATTATCAGGCGGTGAACTATAAATGCCACGTGCACGGATGGTGTGGCTAACATGGCGCTTCCCTATTTACAAAAATGAGACTGGCCTCTTACTATGACAGCACTTCTCTCTCTTTTCATATAGTTGATGATTTTTTAATTCATATCATCATCATCTAGGCCTTGTCCCATCAATTGTGGTTGCTCTTCACTGTAATGTTTATACTAATACTTGAACTATTTATTGCTGTTCATATATAATGTTTTACTTCATTGCAGAAACAATTCAGGCAACAGAATATCAGACAGGTGCCAAAGGAAAACAAAGAAGCTACTTCCCAGAGTAGACATGCTTCTGCTTCTGATGGGCTTACTGACCAGATCTCTGACAGTTTTCAACATAAGCAAGAAGTGCAGCATGAACTTGTACAGAATGACTCTCATGCAGAGCGCATTTCTGTTCATCACAGGGTACGAGCTCCCGTTTGTTATGACGACCTATTTGGAGAGAATGTTAGAGATTGAATTTGATATTTTAAAATCAAAACTTAAGTTTTGTTCCTGAGATGCATCTTACTGACGCAAATGTGGATAAGAGGAAGTTCTTTTGTTTTCTACCCAGCCATGTTGAAGTTTGGATTGCACTAGTGTAACTTGGCAAATAAGATGCTAAATTTTACCTGTTAAGTGGCATGTTGAAAGGGCCCACTCGCTAATGAAGTACAAGGGGAGATTTTGGACTATCATGTATGAAAAATTGGATTAGTAGACATTATTAGCCATCTGATCCACCAAGGCTTTGAATTGGAAGGCAATCGGAAAAGAATCAGTGAAACGGTTCACGGTAAATACTTTAGATTGAAGTGCTAGCAATGCCCCAACAAATTGATTTAACCATATTATTTCATGGAGCCTGTGGGCTTCTGCAACATACTATGTCATATGATTAGGTCAAGATTGATGTCAGCCTTGACAAGAGTTTTGCTTTGATTTTCTGTATTCTCAACTACTGAAAAAAGGCTTATTGGTTCACGACTTGAATCGAGTTTCAAAACAACATGTTTTTTCAGTGAAGTGCTTCAGCCTTCACAAGAAACAAAAGCTTTCATGCTTCAGCAGTCCTGGTTTCTGAGTCTTTGAACATGCAGGAATGGGTAGTTATTTTTTTTAGTTGGCAAATAAAAACTGATATATTCCGGCTTTTGTATTTTGAGTCTCAGGCCTATCTGAGTCCAAGGTTAATGGTATTGGTTCAAACCCTAAATTCTGTTAAACCTCCATTCTTGCCCAATATGTATTGCTTTGGCATTGGACTCATACAGGGTCAACAGTGTGTTTTAAAACCCAGTCCTGGGCAGAACTAGACCAATGTCATCTACTATTGCATCTACTATTTCATCAAGCCCAAGTGCCACCAGATTCTTGCTGCATCAATCGGAGTTATCTTTAGATGTCCGTCCCTTCTTGTTTATTCCCTCTGTTTTGAGTTTTTTTTTTTTTTTCTGAAAATGAATTTAAGCCTGAGGTTGTTAATAAAGGTGAGAAGTTTGTATTTGATCTCTACACTTGACTCTTCACCCCTTTGATCAAAATCCTTTACTATTAAGCCAATAGAGGAAAATGCCAAATATGCTCCAAAGTGAATCCTTCTCAACAGTTGGTAGAATGTCCAGGACCTCTCAGATATTGGTCGGATTTATAGGTGCACCATGTCCATTATTCGAAAATTCCCAAAGGCATATTTGTATACATAGGAGTTCATGTTGAGATGAATTCCACTGGAGGATTATTAAAAAAGTGATGGGTGAAGGATATAAAGTGGAGATGAAAATATGACTTTCATTTTCCTAGGTATTGGATTCCTTGGGTAGTTCATGGTGAGAAGAATTCCACCGGAGGATTATTAAAAAAGCGAGGGGGGTAAGGATATAAGTTGAAGATAAAGATAGGACCTTCATTTTCTTAGTGTACTGGTTAAATATTCATTTCTCATATAGGGTATAAGGGGAGGTTATTTGATAGGCATTTTTGGATATTACCTTTGGCTCTTCACTATTAACTGCTAATATAGAAATATAATCCTAGGTAATCAATCCCATGAAACGAACTGGCCTAGAAAATAGAAAATGTGCCGGACCTGAACCTGCATTACAAGACCCAACTGAGTGAAATTCAGGTCGGGATCATTTGGTGTTGGATTGGGCTTTATCATGGATTTTCAAATCCTAGATGGGGTTCAGATTGGGGCTTGGGTTTAAGTCTCGAGCCAAAACAATTCCAGCACCGACCTTTCGATTTTCTTCCTTTAAAGGAAGAGATTTCATTGAGCCCAAGAACAAAAGTGGCTCCGAAATGTTGAAAAAGCAAACACTAAGGTAGTGTTTGGTTCGCATAATTGATTTTGGGTTGGAATGGAATGGAGGTTGGAATGGTCTGGAATGGAATAAGATAAGAATCGTCATTACATTCTAATGTTTGGATTTGTCTTTGAAATGGTGGGCGGAATGGAATTTTTATTCCTATCCTCATATTTGGTATGCATGAATCAAAGCATGAATGAAATAAAAAATTAAATATTTTTATCAAAATATCCTTATTTTCCTCTTCAATTTTTTGTGGTGGTGGTGGTGGTGGATGGTGATCGTGGTAGTGGGTGGTAGTGGTGGTGGGTGGGTGGTGGTGGCGTTGGTGGTGGCAAGTGGTGGTAGTGGTAGCAGTGGGTGGATGATAGTGGTAGTGGGTGGGAGTATTTTTGTATCAATAAAAAATGAATATGGAATAAAATGGTCATTTCTTACCCTCCCCTGATGGAATGATCAGTCCCTCATATAGGAGAATAGTAATTTCTTCTAGAATGAGCATTCCGTCCATTTTAGATGAACCAAATGCAAGAATGAGCATTTCGATGAAATAGTCATTTCCTTCCGGCCCCCATTCAAGTGAACCAAATTCTATCTAAGATTCAAAAAACAGAGAACAGAAAGCAAAACCACAATGGCACAATGTTATTAGATATTTCAACAAAAAAGGCCCAATGTTATTAAATATTTCAACAAGGCCCTCATTAATCCAAACCATAGCTGCTGCTTGATTCATCTTCCGGAATTGCTTCTTCTCGATCTTGATGCACCACCACACTACGGGTATTTTTTTTCTTAAATCTTTTGAACACGGTTGCCAATCAAAATCAAGCTTCTTGTGACTATATGCTGATGTGATATGAAGGGAGGAGGAAGAAGCTCTCTAGAAACTTTGAGATAAGAAGCAAATTTTTCTACACTGTTAGCCGTCCTAATCAACTGTTACGTTCTAAGAATGTAAGTAAGACAGCTCTTCTCAAACCTTCTTCCAATATCGAGTAAACACTTCTGTTTTATATGTTTCTTAGCCCAAAGATCTACTTCATCGATAAACCACTACGATCTCTAGTGTTTATCTCCATAAGAGAATTATTGTCTAGTGCATAATGCATTCGGTACACTACTATATACGATTACTTTTGAAAGTGTCCCTTCCAAAACAAACCATTACTTTAAAAAAATAAAAATAAAAAAAGAAGTTTTTCAGTGTTTTAAAAGACTGCAATTGGGTAGGTAATTACAAATTTGAGCCATTCAATTTAGGTTGTACCACTTGCCCACTAGCGCCCAACCCACCTGAGTTGCATAACAGGCTTGGGACAGAAAGTATAAAAACAAAAAGTACTGGCAATACAGTTTTTCTCATGTTTCAAGTTTACAGCTAGATGAGTGGAAGCCATGGACCTGAAAATCCGCCCAAACTTGGATGGCTGCTGTTTAACTAAATCTTGATTGTTGGCGGGGGCACACACAACTCTTGTAAAGGCAGGGACCACTGCGGATCAGTTCTTGTAGCCTGTAGATCCAGACTGTCAAATATCCAACCTATCTAGGAGTGTTCATGGACCGGGTCTGGCCAAGCATCGGCTATCCAAGCTCAACACAGGCCCCTTAAGTGCCTTGCCCAAGTCTGGCCCACCTCAAACAAGTCAGGCCAAGTCCACCCATTTAGTAAATAAGCCTAAGACAGGGTTTCTAACACTTGTTTGGGCAAATCAGTCTCCAAATTACAAGCTGGGCCAAGCTAGGAATTGGGCTTTCTATCATGTAACAAAGCCTAGAACAAATATTAAATGGACTTAAATTTTATATCCAGGCCCATCCCAAGTACTAAAACCCAAGACCAAACCATGCACAAAGTGAGCTGGACTAGGGTCGGGCATAAGATGGATGGCCCATGAGCAGAACTCATCAGATCTAGCCAGCCTAAAGGCCACACACACACGCACACAAGTGGGCTGGGCTGGGGCAGGGCATAGGCTGGATGGCCCATGAACACAGCTCATCGGTTCTAGCCAGCCTGAAGGCAATAACACTACACGGAGAGAGAGAGAGAGAGAGAGAGAGAGAGAGAGAGAGAGAGAGACACACACACACACACACACACACACACACACACACACCATAAAAGATTATGCAAAAAAAGAAGAACTGGTCTATAGACTAATGCTAATGACGCTGCATTTTTTCCACCATCTACCAAAATCCCAAATTCATGAAGTGGGTCATTGGTTGCAATGAAGACAGGAAAAAAAATGTATGATACAAGGTGATAAAAGACTTCCAGCCCTCAACAAGCTCCTTCATGTCATTCAAGAGATCGCTTTTCTAAACCAGAAAAGCCTGTTCTCCTATTTTCCTGCACTGTTTGATCTGTATGGAATGGACTAGTTTGTCAAATTGCTGTAGCCGAATTCCTTCATTCTTGTACATAAGCCATAACATCTCCTAAGACTTTAAAGTGCTTCTTGAATATCTCCACAAGCTAACTGCTAAAACCACCAGACCGGCAGCCCCTGCCAAAATCTGCCCAAACCCAGATGAAATTAAGATCTGAAGCTTATATAAGTAAAATGATCATTACAGAGTTCACAGAAGCAAATCCAGAAGAAAAATGCATGTGATGATCTGTCATGGGTCCATGACATCATTGTAAGTCCATTCATACAAATGTATCAATGTATCAAAAAGTTGTATGTATAAATAAATAAATAACATATTTAAAAAATGACATCCTGAATGAGAAAAAATACTCCAAGGGCCCAAAACAACAGTATAGTTTGAGACAAGTGCATGGCCCAAACAACACTAAAGGTCAAGACAGGCTACATGGCCGATAACACAGCATGTTGTTTAGGCACTTCCCATTAGGAGAGCAGGTCATGGATTGATTTCTTGAGGAATGCATACGGTTTAGTCTTGCCTTGGACAATTATGCAGTGGCAAAAATATAAAATTAGAAAAACAAGCGTAGGGAACAGAAGAAACAAAAACTCATTGCTCATACACGTTTGCCACGTGATGAAAACCTGGTCCAAATTCTCTCTATACATACTTATGTATGTGTGTACATAAACATACATGCATGCATGCTTGCTTTTAAATGAGCACTAGTTCTCATCGTACTTCCGTGAGAACTATTGGTGGGGCCTACCTAGCAAACAATCCAAACCATGCACAAATAGGGACTCCCTTGATAGTGATTAATCTAAAGGTTTGGCACTCATCCAAATGAGTTTGACCTTCGTATGGAGGGTCGAATTTTTTTTTAATATAAATCCATTAAACTTGTGGGCCACGGATGAAGGGGTTAGGGGCATGGAATTGAGGTCAAACTTAATATTTGCAGTGGTTTCACATAGATCTTTCCATCTCCTTTGGTCTCATCTCTAGATGGGACACACAAGTGGGCCCTATAAAAAGTTCTTACGCTAACTCCATGAGAACAATTCTCACTTAAACAAAGCCCTATATATAAGCATTCATATAAAGATAGATAGATAGATATTAGATAGATACATATATAAAATAATAAGCCAATAATTTGTTTTAGCTCCCCAATAATAGTGCTTGACAATAAATAAGCTCCCATCCTATACCAAGATCCAAAATAGAAGACTACATCTCTAATGAATTACAAAGAAAAAAGACCCTCAGGAAGACAGCTATATATCTCATTGTCATGACAAAAAAAGGAATAAAGATTGATTTGAGAACTACATTCAGAAGTTAAAGAATTGGCATACTAAATGTATCTGATGAGTCAGTCTGACCTTTGGATTTTGGCCATATTTGTTCGATGTTGACCGAAGGAATGACTTAAGCAACTTTAAGCAAGACAACTGAGGCATAAGAATGACAACAGTATATTGCTTTCTGCATGGAAAAGGCAGTAACCTTTGCAATGCCATCTGAGCAGTAGAAGGTGTTAAAGATTCTCTTACTCTGTTGCGTCCCTCATCTTGAGCCTGTATAGGAGGGAAAAAGACAATAAAACTTGTGAAAAGTCATCTATATAATGCCCAATAAGGAGAGAAGAACAAGTTTTCACTTTTTTGATCCTGACCACTCTTTTAGTGATAGCAGTAGCTTGGTAATTTGGCATATCAGTATTATTTTGATAGCTTAAACTTAAATATTTATCCAATTTAGTTGTTTGAATTGATTGATTGTCCTAGGGATGAATGCCAACAACATAGTGAGAGATGACCGTGCACCCATACTGGTCTGAACTTCTCTTAATTTGCATTTGGTGCAGTTCCAACAGAGGTGGATGTCACAAGGTTCAAGCAGGTTCATTTATTGACTGACTTGTTTTCTTTCATCTTCATCCATTATCTGTTGTTTACAGTGTGTTGTGAGACATTATCTTTGGGATAGTAGCCCAAGATGTGTCCTTGCACTTCGGTTCTAAAGCTTGGACTGAATCACAAAGGAACAAATGGAGCATACTGTTCTGTAATAAACCAATTCATTATTCATCTTGCAGGCACCATCATCTGGTTTATGATGGCATAGCATCTCCAAAAATTATTCTTGAATAGTGGCTTGCAATGGACAATTGCAGCCAGTGGTTCAAAGAAGAATTGGATAGTCCAGATCATCCTAAGGCAATTTTGGGGGAAATTTCCATCCACAATTAACATATGAATGTTTGGATTACTACTTATATTAGACCCAATTACAGCTAGTACCAAAGAAGTGGCTCAACCCATAGTTTGCTCACAACATAAACTAACTTGCAGCGCTAAACTACATCCAAAGGCTTACCTCAAAAGAAGCACTAACATCACCAATATAGACACGTGACTGGTAGCTGCGCAGAATTCGATCCAGCCAATAATAGTTTTCCTGTAAGAGAACTCTGTAGCTGAGATGCAGTCTATAACAGGCAAAAAATCTTTTCTCTTTTATTTTCATTTTCTTTTATTTTATATTTTTTTTTATTATTATTATTTTGAAGGTGAGATTTTATTGAATGTGATTTGTACACAATATCAGAACAAAATCAGAAGCACAAAAGCACTTTAGATCTTTCATTGAACAAACCATTGACAAATTAAATAAGGGCAAGGATATATAACTCACCTGCAGTCCATTTTCATGGGCTCGTTGCTCAATTTCAAGGATAGTTGAAACATCCTGATCTGAAGGGCCCTGTTCCTGAAGATACATGATCTCATCCAAGGCTAGTTCAACCTGAAGAGGAAAACTTTCTAATGGATAAAATAGGTAACATAATTGATATTATCAGAGAAACTGCTGGCAAAATAAATAGGTAAATGAGTAGCATTTAGAGGCATAGTTGAAAATATCACCGATTTTTTAATTTATCTTGAAAATCATGGGATATTTCTTGAAATGTCAAGATATTACACTGTTTTAATGGGTTTCTGCACTCAATAATTGTTATGAAAACCATCTTTTCCACCTTTTCAACTGAGCAACAAATGGATGATGTTACATTGTCACCAAGAATAATATAAATAAACCCAGTGAAAATCACCTAATCTAAACCATCCTCATCATCATTCTAAGTCCTAAATCTGATTCGTTACTTAATAAAACACATTATAAAAAGCTTTTGTGCATTATATTTATAAAGTCACAAAGTTGACTCAACTCCTTGGCTTGCGACTCAAGTCCAAGCCAAGAGTCAGCAAAGCTATGGTATCATTCACACCTCTGCATTAATGCATACATCCAATACTTTTTCTAATGTATGTTCCTCCCATGGTCCCTTTATTTTCTTTTCTTTTCCCTCAATAGTCAAATCATTTATACAATATTTTCCTTTTATTTTTATTTTTGGATTTAAAATTTACTTATACTTTTAAAAATATTTCCCCATCATATCCTCATAAAACACAGTTTTATCTTCCACTAATATTATTCCGATAACAATATTTGTAACATTGCTTAGAGATACTATGAAACTCGTGAATTTGTTTTCTTGTCAAACCATCACCTGCATGGCTTGTGCTCATAGCTGTATGCTATTTCACCTCGTAGACCTCATCCTGTGATAAGCCTCATCATGTTATGGACATGGCCAAATATATTCCCTTCGGATACAACTAATGATGCAAGACAGATCCGTGGTCCCCATGGGTCAACCTACCCATGGGCCCAACCCATCAATCTCGACCAGCTCTTTTGTGCCCAACCCACTTATCATTAGATTTTCTATATTATTTAGGCCTTTTATTATGTTTTTAGTTATTTTAGTTGGAATGTTTTTATCCTGGCCATTAGTATCTTTTGATGATTCAAATTAGTATGTTTTTATTTTCCTATTAATGATGTAAAGCCTCTTTGGCTATTTAGTAATTGATGAATGAAAATTTCATCAAGTGATTTTGGGTATCCCGGAGTGCTCTCTTCCTCGGAGTTTGGCATGAGGCCAATTTTTCAAGTAGACGCTTGACCTATCCCTTCCACTTTCCATCTCTAGTCTCTCCATCTCTGCCGGCCCCACATCTGGTAACCTGCTCTGCATCAACTAAATCCACTAGTTATCAGATCGGTGGCATGCTGATGCAATTTCCAGCCAATTGTTGTCCATGTTTAAAAAGGGCAAAATCATACTGTCACGATTTTTTTCTCCATCATCTTTGGTATGGCATTACCCACCAGTGTTGTCAATGGCGAAAGGCACATTGAGGCGCCAAGGACTCCTGGGGCCTAGGTGTGAGGCACGGGATTCATTAAAGCGAGGTGCACATTGTAGATAAAAACATAGATATTTTAGCATGAACAAATAATTTAGAATTCAACATAGACAAAGTGAAAATAATTCACAAATTAATGAAATTATAAAAAAAAAGGCAAAGAATAGTAGAAGAATTCCCAAAGTCATAAAAGTATCCATCACTCCAAATGCTAAACATTCAACAAAAGTACAAAAATCCTATAAAATAAGTCATTGCCATTCTCATTTAACAAACACATTAATCTAACAGTAATTTGACACTCAACAATGATTCAATCAAATTAGTGATTGAATCAGTTCATCATTTTGAAAGAAAAATTGAATGCATACGATAATTTTGAATCAGTACATCATTTTGAAAAATGATTGAATCAGAACATTTTGAAATAATGATTGAATCAATACATCATTTTGAAAGAAAAATTGAAAGCAAACAGCAACAGCAGCATGATGGAAGAAAAAGGGAAGGCAGTAGCAGCAGCAGTACAAAAGAAGAAGAAGAAGAAGAAGAAGAAATAGAAAAAGCAGCAGTGGCAGCTGCACTGTCTGGCAAAAAAAAAACAAAAAAGCATCAGCAGCATGATGGAAGAAGAAGGGGAGGCAGTAGCTGCAGCTGTACAGGAAAAAAAAAAAGGAAAAGAAATAGAAAAAGTAGCAGTAGCAGCAGCACCATCTGGAAAAAAAAAAAAAAGCAGCAGCACCATCTGGAAAAAAAAAAAAGCAGCAGCAGCATGATGGAAGAAGGGGAGGCAGTAGCATCAGCAGTACCAAAAAAAAAAAAAAAAAGCAGCAGTAGCAGCAGCACCTTCTGGGAAAAAAAATCAGCAGCAAATGGAAGAAGGTGTAGCAGTAGCAGTAAAAAAAAAGAAAAAAAATCCCCATGCAAAAGTTAAGAGGCATGCGCCTGGTTGCGCCTTGCGTGTGCCTCGCATCTCTTCTACTGCACTTCAGTGAAGGCGCCTTGACTTGAAGTCGCTTGTGCGCCTTGTGCTGAGGCGCGCGCCTTTTACAACAGTGTTACCCACTATGAGCCCATCACATAAATGGCATGTAGAGTTTGTGTGACCAAGTAAAAAAGAATCAATGAATATACCAAAAAGATTAAAAAAGCATTGTATAACTCCTTAACATTTATGTGGAGCAGAAATGCAGCACAAGATGTGTGTGTTACATAGAAAGTCTTACCAGGTTCGATGAAATATCAGGATCACATGAGAAATTTACACTGATATCACCACGTATATCCCCTGTTCTTGAAGGTTTATTACCACCTAAGAAAACAGATACAGCCACAGAGTAGATCTGAAACATATATTTATTAGAAAATTGAATTAGGCAAATGAATAACATCAGTTCATAGTCTGAAATTAAAAGCTTTGAGCATAAAGGAATACAACCTGCCCAAGCTTGAAACGGAGAACTTGCATTATTTTTGTTTCGAGAAGTTTACTCAGAAATCCAATGAAGTGTATCTCTTCCATCTTGCATTTTGGTAAATCACAAGCCAAATTAAAACAACTCCTCATCAGTGCAGTGGAAATAATCGTGGAGCCTCCTAAATGCTCAATTTTATGAGCTCATTTCAGCAAGAAATGACATAACAAGAGGATTAAAACATACCATGGAAATATTCTTCAGCTCCACAGGAAAGGCTAGCTGAACTGAACATTGTGCTTCCACCATGGGGCTACGCACTACTTCTCTACATTCACAATATTCAATTGCTTGGAGCACTACTAATGAGAGAGAGAGAGAGACTAGAACTAAAATGATACATCCTTTCCAAAAGTTCAGTAGTCAAAGTTTCTTCATGGTTCAGCATCAAAGAAATAGGAGCCTTGATACATAATGAAATATTACAACCAGTTTGTCTGAAAGGGGCTACAGCTGTCAATGGCCATCCATGGAGCCATTTACTTTGCAAGATGCAAACCCAGGTTCAGATCGGAATAAGATCCAATCAAATATCCAAATCCATCTGATGAGAAATAATCAAGCCTGGGTCTGGCCTTTCAAGATCTGAATCAAGACTTGGATTTAAGCCCGAATCAAAACTCTAAACAGGGCAATTAGAGTCATAACCCAGAGGCTCATGAGTCAAACAGATGCAAGTGCCATAATCCAGATCTGATCATTGGAAATTCAGTTAGGGACTCAGAGATCACGCACATTGGATAAAAATCAATCCCAATACACCCATTGGCTGGGAGAAGTCTTGAGTCTTGACACACTACGTGTGCCCATTACAATAAACTTCTTGATCACCAAATAATAGGCTGCATTATGTAGTTGTACATAATTCATAAATCAGGACTGTCTACTTCTGAACCCTATAATTCCTCTTTTAAGAATGTACATACCTAACGATGGATGCAGGAAAAGTGAAAGGTAAGCCCTTTAAGTCATCACGATTGAAATGTAAAACTGGTTCAGAAGATTTTGGTATTCCACCCTGCATTGAAAAGCCAAAAACAAGTCAACAGAAATTCTTAGTGCCTTGAGGGCTGCAAAGGGCTAGAGAAGTCGAACCTTACCAAATACTGCAAAATCAGAGGAATGGCCATTTTTGGGTCAATGTTCCCAACAATTACAACCGTAAATGAGGAAGGATCCTTAAAACAGCTGTTAAAATATTCACAAGCTCTTATTGGATCCACCTTCTGAAGGTCACTAATTCTAATTGGCTGCACCAGGAAAAGAAGAACAAGGACTTGTACATAAGATACAGCAATGGGATGCAAGCAGTTCACTAAAATCAAAAGATCAGACATACCCTAAAAAAATAGGAGTTCCCATAGTTCAACTCTCGCACACGGTTCGCAAATGCAGTGTATGGGTCCCTCTCTTGTGCTCTAACTGCTTCTTCTGCCATTTGCATTACGATCTTGACTTCTTCTCCTGGTACAACATTTGTTGTGAATAGCTGATAGACAAGCTGCCATTGAAAAACAGTGAAAGGTAAAAATAATGGATACAGACAAACTTTAATCCATTTAAAAAGATGAACATAAATGAATTTAACAATAAAAAGTATGAGTTAATCCATAGCTAAAATTTTAAAATCAAATTGCTATTTGAATGGGAAAATCTATCCTAGTTGCATGAAGCACAACAGAAGCAGAAGAAAAAGGTAATTCTCATGCTAAGAAATGGAAGTGGAGTTCTCAATTGCCAGTAAGTATGAATGTGGGGGAAGTTTTACAAACTCGAGGGCGAGTTCTTCCTAAACCAGGGAGAATTATAGCAATTTGAACAAAGTCACATTCTCAGCCTTTTGGAAGATTTTTTTTTTTATCATTTTTTAAAGCACCAGAAAGGCCCACAAGGATTGGATTAAACATTGACCGGTTCAGATCAAAAATCAGGTCCTAGGATTGAACTAAATCACAAATTCAGATCTCAATGCTTCAGACTTTCCAATTGGGGCTCTCTCTCTCTCTCTCTCTCTCTCTCTCTCTCTCTCTCTCTCTCTCTCTCTGGCATTTCAATCGAACTACCATTTCAAAAAAAAATTATTGCAGGACCCTTTCATTCGAAACCCAGAAAATTTCAGTAATTAATTAACTAATTCCATCCATTTTAACTGCTCCAAACAACCCTTTCATAAATGTCCTATAAGAAATGAAAAAATAGTGGATTTTTTATATAATTGTTTTTTGGCTGATAATTGTTTTTTGGCTGACAAGGGTATCCCCATGATATTTGACTTGATAAGACTAATCCCACAGGCGCACGCATGACCCTGCAACATACGTGCACCAAGTCTGGGGGTTGTGAGCACACAACATGGGGAGCAAACCCACACCTTATACCAACGAAACAACACCCAGGCAGGTTTTTTTCATTAAATGTTAAATGTGTAAACACAGTTCCTCCAAAGGTACAAACCTGCAGAGCAGTTTCCAGGTCAGAAGGCGAACAATCACCAGAAAAAGTTCTCATGTATGCTCCAATTTTTGCACCAACTTCAGCTCTCTTACCAGCAAGCATATCCATGAGAACAGATGGCCTGTAACCAAATATACCAATCTCTCCAGCAATAGTTGTGCCCATTGAGCATGAAAAATAATCATTTTCTGAAAGTTCGGATAAACCACCATATGCAAAGCCGGTGAAAAGAACCTGATCAAAACAAACAAACAATAGGAATCAATTTTCAGCTGAAAATCATGACTAAATTTCACTGAGATCCATAGAAATACCATTTACGAGCTCAATAAATCTTAAGTTATTTTGATACACCAAGAACATTTGGATAGAAGTAATCAAGGTACTATAAATCAGTACCTGATCATCAAGGAAATCTGTGCACCTATAGCACACCTTCATGCCATTTGAAAGAAGTAATTCTGTAACACCAATGTTTGGAAACTCACACTGCTGCATAATGCTCCTGAAACAAATGATCATCCAACAAGGAAAAACATTGAAACTAAAAACAGAGAGGAGTTTAGATCCACCAGTCATAATGTAGGAGAGTAACACATATTTGCCAGTAAAAATGAAATCACAGAGCAATTTATACAAGTGGTTGATCGGTCAATATTAGTCATATAAAAAGCAGGGAGTTAAAATTCATCTGGAGAATGCTAGAACAACATCCGTGCATTACATATTTGCCTTCAGCAAAAAAATAAAAGTCATATCCCAAAAAATAGTGGCTCGCACCATTCCAAAAAAATAAAGTGACTCGGCAGGCCAGCAGTATATGTTTGCCTTCAGCCAAAAACAAATTATATACCAACTCAATTCCCCCAACTCCTCCCACACCCCAAAAAATAAAAACCTTCTCTAATAAAAGTAAAAAATAAAAACTCCCCTCTTTTAAAATAATGACTCAGATTAGACAGATTATTCTTTTCCTAGGCAGCTAGAAGAAATTGTGGAGACTCATGGGGGAATTTTATTTTGAGCATATTCTGTGTGAGCGAATAATATAAAAATCGATTGGCTGAAGATGGTGCCACTCGATCTGCTTGGTGGTAAGATGTGGGATCTTGTTTTTGAGTTTTTGCTCATTTTCTAAAATGCGGGAACACACTCTAGTAATCAGTTTGCAACTAATTGAGGACTTTATTTAGTATTTCATTTTCAACAGAAGCCACATTAGGATGTCTGAAGTCATGAAATGCTAGGAGGAAACTCCTGCAAATAAATCAGCATCTCATTTGCCCAATCTAATGGGCCCCACACTTTGGGCTCAAGTCAAAAGGTACGCTTAGGCTTGCATCACTAATGCTACAATACTGTATGTATAGAATAGTTTTGTAAGACAAAATCGGAACAACTTCAGAGTAAGTGAAGATTATTCAATGAAGGGCTTACCCTGGATCTGGCATAGTGATGACAATTTCTTCAGGTATGTATTCATCATCCCAATCTGGGATGTTTCTTTCTTCCTCAAGAGAATTAATTTTCAAGACAGCAGCTCTCAGTTCTTCTATTGTAGCACGAGCTCCAGGTTCAACTATCTTAATTACACAGCTGCAAGCTGTATGGAAGCTCTCAGCAAACCTGGATACCTCTGCCGCTGAAATATCTGTTGCAAAGATTTCATGGAGTAGCTTTGATGTAATTAGCAGGAATCCATAACAAGGGTATGGCAAAACAAAAAATAGTAAATGCAGGATATAAAGATATAAAGATAATGGATGTTGTAAGTTGGGATTCGTCAAGTTTAGTTTAATTCTTATCAGAGATGCAGCTATGAGTTTATTACACCTAAGCATACATCTTGACCAGATGCAGCAGTTAAAAGAATGACCACACAAAAAGAAAAGAAAAAAAAAAGGAAAAGAAATGCCCTCCCCCACCGCGCGTTGGAATTAGAGAACAATAAATCCATGGAAAAGGTAAATTTGAAATGGTGTAACTAAAAAGCAATTTAGACAACCTCACTAGCACATTCTTACTGCTATCTAGTAGGAGCTGAAGGGTAGTCCAGTTTCAAATAGAACGGAACAAATCATTTGACAGAACATTTTGTATGAAAAATGATCCAGAGCACAGTTTGCTGGAAATGAAGTGGCTTAGATCTAAAACTCTCCTTTAGCCACGATAAAGATTTTAAAATCCAGGAAAAAAAAAGTATTTCTTGCATTTCTGAAGATATGAATCAAGCAGTTAGAATAAACTAAACAGTGTCATATCACCCAAAAATGGGTAGCGGAAACAATAAAATCTCTCTAAATATATATATATAGGGCAAAGAAGTAGAAAAGGAAATACAACTCACGAGGTAGGATAGTCTTTTGTAGCTGCGCTTCATACTCAATCCCAACAACAGGTTCATTCCGGAAAAAGTGCTGCAAATTTATCCAAATCATGACAGAGAAGCTCACTTTTCCATTACTGATATTTCCAAAGTAAAGAATCAAATTCAAAGAATTGACAAGAAAGGAAAATGTGCCTCAAAAGAAAATGTTAGGATATGAACCAGAACTAAAATAAGAAGAAATAGATCATGATATTTAAGACCGTTATGCACAAAGAACATAAAGCTGTGAGTTTGGTATTAAGAAAACAGTTGGTAGCATAAAACATGCACAATAAAAACTGCAAATGAATTTCGCATAATAGAAATAGTTGCAGCTATGAACCAGAAATAAAACAAGAACAAATAGAATATGATATTTAAGACCATGATAAACAAAACAAAAAAACAAACAAAAGGAATCTGCAAGACTGGTATATAAAAATAAAAAACAGTTAATAACATATAACCATGCAAAAAAAATGCAAATGAATTTAGCATAATAAACATACTTGCAGATATTCATCTCGGAGGGTTGTTGATTGCATCTGATCACGCTCTAAATAGGCAGATTCGATTTCTGACATCATTAAAGCGCGGACAATACCTATTTCACGGTCTGAAAATCCATGAAGCCGTACCCGAGCAACCTAGAAAAAAGAAAACCACTAAGAATATAGGAGAAGAAAGCAAGCTGCCATTCCAAGATGCTAAAAGATTACCTCCAAGAGCATTGATTCCAGGGCTTCAATAGTTCCCCTTTCTTTGCAAGTTGAAGTCATTATATATGCCTTCACAGGACGGACAAGAACCTCTGCAGCTGAAGAACATGAGAAATAAGGAGGATCTTTTCTACGAGATATTTTGAAGAATCTCTGGTTCAGGGCACAATGGAACATTGCTTCGGCTAGTGAATCCCTGTAGTCCTTCACAGTAGTCATTGCACCCACTGGCATCTTACAGCTAACCATCACTGCAGACTGTAATGATCCAATAAGAGAGAGAGACAGCAACGTCAATATTGAATCATAAACTCCAGAGGTCCCACCTTTTCATTATCAGAACTTTTCAAATGACACACAAGTGACTTAAGGTACATGCCCAAAAACTCCCACCTCCACTGTGGAGCACACCCATTTGAAAATCACTATGTAATTAGATTCATCAAATTGAGGGATACAATAGGAACATCAGATGTACGATTTAGAACACTTAAAGGTGGGCCCTTTGTAAAGAACAAGTGTTTCTTCATCCATCAAACAGCATTCCGCTGAATCATCACATGATAACTGGTCAGTTTGAAACATTGTGACAGTGTGTGCAACAGTGGTGGCATCCGTGGATGCTTAAGGGGTTGTTTGTTTGCACTCATATATATAGATATATAATGCACATGTGTAACAGTTACACATGATCACATTTGCTTGCACTCATTTATGAGCCATTTTCAGCCTCTCATTTAAATATGTAAACAAGGAGAGGCAGTAGGACAGGTTGCAATAGGGTACCCACCCAAAACAAGTTGTAGGTTTGAACCCTTTCAACAACATTTTTCTTTCACTTTTGTGGGCCCCATAATAGGTAATCTGAACCATTCATCTTCCTTATAGGGTGAAAAAACCATAAGGCGGTTAACCAGAAGACATTTAATTTCATATCTTGAATCCTCATAGACTTTTAGTTATTTGTGAAAAAGGTTCAAAAATCCCATTCTATAGATCTACTTTTTTGCACCATCAAGGGCCTTCAATTCATCATCCAAACCATGGATGAGGCCGCTACGTAGCGTAGCAGCCGCTATATCGGACGTAGCGGCCGTGACTGCTATGTTAAATTGAAAATAGTGCCGCTATCTTCCATAGTGGCCGCTACGGGACACTACTGAGCGTGATTGATAGCTATTTTTCAAAAAAAATTGAAATACGTATTAAAGCTATTTTTTTACTTTTTCTCTTCACCTTTACTCAACTCTTCTACCATTCTATACTTGAAAGAACACCAAAACACATAGGATCCCCCTTCTATCCTTAAAAGAACACCAAAGCACATAAGATACTAGGATCTGGCTGAATTGAAGTTGATGCAGAGAATTCGTCTCAAGTGGAGTGTTTTTATGGAGCTATTAATTATTATGTCATTCCATATTTGTTGTATTGACTATTGACTGCTAAGTATTGACTATTCAATGTTTAGTGTTTACTATTGCACTCCTAAGTTCCAACTTTTAAATCTTGAGTCTTGACTTCAAGTTCAATACATTATTTATTTTGTTGATATTACTTCATCAAAGTTTTTTTAATAAGCCTTTCATTAGTTTCTAAGTTAGCATGACAACATGAATACATGTGAAAAAGATGATCATTACTATTATTTTCTATTAATACAATGATACAGGACCTTATGCAATGAGGGGACCGCTACACCCCTTTATCGTAATTACTTTTACAAGAAAATCATATATTCGATCATTTTCTAATATTTTTGATTTTCTGAAATTTTTTCAATTTTTTTTAATGATTTTTTAAAATCACACCACCATGCCGCTACCACGCTACGTAGTGTTTCGACAGCGGGCCGTTACGCCCACCACTACCGCTATTTTCATCCTTGATCCAAACCATCAAATATTCTCATTTTAATAAGCATTAAAACATTTAGTTTCATATCCTAAATCTTCATAAATTTCAGAAACATGTTAGAAACACAAACACATCTAAAACTGTTGGATGTACTCATTTACTCACATGAAATTGGTGATTTTGACATACATGGGAATGTGCTTCACATATGTACATATGTAACATTCGCATGTGAAATGTTACATATGAATCCTTCACATTTGTACTCATTTTCAAATCTCATGTGCAAAAGGCAAACAACTCCAAACAGATATGTATATGACATGCACATAAAAATACAAGTACATAAACACACATAAACAGATTCTGAAGTACTGACCCCGCCAGCTTCAGATTCAACAAAGCATGAAAACCTGGGCTCCACATGAGATGGAACAGGAAAATCTGGTATAGGAGGAGGAGCAACAGAGAGTGGAACTTTTTGCCCAAAGTGAGTCCTAATCAACTCAACAACACTCTGCCAGAAAAAATAAATAAACAAATAAAATTACAATTTAGAAAGCAGAATCAAAGATTAAGTAGAGAAGAAAGCATCTTGGTAATTTAGAGTCAAATCCGAATCTAACCAATCCAAACCTGTGTATCTGTAAAATCCCCAACTGCAATCACAGCCATATTGTGCAGATGGTACCATTTTTGATAGAATTGTTTGACTGTATCAGAAGAGACTGTTCGGATCACCTTTTCTAATCCAATCGGCAGACGCTCAGCATACTGCAATGACCATGTAAGTTCACTATAGGTAAACATGATTGTCATTGTTGCTGAGTAAACAACAACAACAATGATGATGATGATGATGGGTTTTATGCTATTATTATTCAGATACATAATATTGTCATTGTTGCTGAGTAAACAACAACAACAATGATGATGATGATGATGATGATGATGATGAGTTTTATGCTATTAGTATTCAGATACATAATATTCTATTCTACAAACAAAAAATCCATAATGTTCAATCATTAGAAATGCAGCATGATTAATGGAAAAACTGGTCAGTTATCATTTGCAATCACTAGTTGAGAATGCTTTTTGTCATAAATATCGTTGATTGAGAATGCTTTTTTCCCTTTCCTTTATTAATCAATATCTGATTGCTGACAATGCCAGGAAACCACTTCTTCAAGACTCTACATTATGCTGCAATAAAAATCCGCAGGAATGTATAAGTACTCAGTAAGTCTATCGATCTTCACCAAATGTATTTCATCCATTGGCATGCAGATTTTCTCTCTATTAAAAGATCAATGAATGTACTTCATTCCATTAGCATACAGAGTTTTCCCTCTATTGGAAGATCGCTCATTTGCTTAGTCCAAGGCAGTTCATGGCAACATAGTTTATAGCTTGTGCTCAAAAGACTCTCTCTTTCTAAAAATATCCTTTGTTTAAATAAACGAACAAAAGATAACTGAAAATCTATCTCATGAACAGAAATGACAAAAAAATAATTAATTTCTACACACCCACATGAATAACAGCAAAACAAAAAAGATGTATCCCCTAAAACATGCACAGCCTTGACTAGAATTACACCCATGCTTATATTTGTGAACATTATAGTCAGGCACTTGCATTAAAAATATTAGTTTTTTAAGAATCGGTGAAATCAAATAGACCACCATGATGCCTGCTGGCAGCATCACTTCTGAGTAATTGCATGAAGAATTTCTAAACCTTCTACTGAAAGAGTTTGACAAGAAACAACGAGCAGCAGTATTGTTACATGTACAGCAGGCCCTCTGGCCACTGCCTATTTCAAATTAGTTGCCAATATTGGGACGGGCAACTGTTATGTGCTATATAACATAGGGGCACATCCGTCATTTAAGCCGAAGCTGTCACCTTGGATCTAAAAGCAGCTACCAAAGGGTATAATGGCTTGCTTGGATGTCCGCTCAATACCCATGACTCAAGTACTTTCAAGATCTACAAAAACTATTTAGCTACAATATGGTGCTTCAGACCTCAAAAATGTGGTCAAAGCTTTTTGCATGCGTACATAGATACATACATACTTATATAAATAAATATATATATGGGGGAAGCCTAGATGGCGCCTAGGCGTTTTAAAAAGAAGAACGCCCCTTCCGTTTGACGAATGAAAGAAGAATGACGTGGACTTGCATTTAAAACAAAAACTCTCTCCCCCTTTCCAAAGATGACTGATGACTAGTTTAAATGGCTCCTATTTTTTCTCTCTTGCTTTCTTTCTCTATTGGAAAAGGCAAATGGGCCTATTTTTTCTCTCCTACATTCTCTCTGAATTCTCTCCTATTTCTCTCTATTGGAAACGGCAAATGACAACACAATCTCAACTTTCCTTGTTTATATCTTTTTCAAGGAAATATTTGTACTTGGCCTTCTATCTCTAAGACCATTAAGACTCATAAGTGGGTCCCTTTATAACACCATATGGGCATTTTAAAACACAGAAAATGAAGAAGTGCTAATATTTTCATTTTTTGGAATGCAAAACGTTACCATCATTCTTCATTTGTTGGAATGTGAAACATCACCATCATTTATGGCTTATGGCTTATACAACTTGCTTTTATGGTTTATTTAATTTCTTTTGCTTTTGTACTGTGACATGGACCACATGGCATTAGTTAATTGGACCATCGAAAAGGGGCAAAAATGCACCTTTTCAAGTGGGGCATTCATTAGAATTTGCCCCATATATATATATATGCACTTGCTCCTGTGCATGTGTTTCACATGGAGTTACTGATGCGGGATAGCAAGCCGGGGCCACCTTATAATCAATCTGAATAGACCAACCCCCCCTTCCCCTCCCCACACCCATAGGTAACGGATCCAATGGGGTTTGCACCCAACCGATTGTACTAGACTATTGGATAGGGAGTGGATTTTTTTTTTTTTTAATCTAAACCAATTAAACTTGTAGGCCACAATTCAAGGGGTTTGGATCATTTGATTGACTTAAAATATCATATCTAGGGTGGTCCCACCTGTACCTTTCAATCCCTGCCTCCCTATGATTGGTGGAGCCACGCGGTACTCTTGTGCAAGACACGCACCAGAGCACAACCTTGGACTAGTGGGGATGGAAAGATCTATGTGGGACCACCACAAGTATCAAGTTTGACCCGAATGGACCACCACAACTATCAAGTTTAACCCCAATCTCATGCCCCTAACCCCTTCACCTATAGCCCACAAGTTTAATGGCTTCATATTTATAAGAAAAAAAAAAAAGAATCAACCATCCATCCAACGATCAAATCCATTGAGATGGGTACCAAACCTTGGGATTAGTGACTATCAAGGGGGTCCATGCTTGTGCACGGTTTGGATGGGTTGTTTGGTGGGCCCCACCAATAGTTCTCATGGAAGTACAGTGAGAACTAGTTCTCATTAGAATATTTCCGTATATATAACATTCTCCTACAGATGATTCCCATGGACATTCGTGCAGACAACCTTGTGGGGCCCACCTAGGGTCCCATCAATCATGGGGGGCATGGGGTTTGGAAGATCAAGATATGACCAATCTATGTGCAAAATTGTAAATATCAGATCATCCTAACCCATTAATCCATGGCCCACAAGCTTAACAGCTTCATATAGAAATAAAATAAAATAAAACATTCAATCCAATGGTTATATACAATCCAATCCCCTAGGCTCAGTGTGCATAGGGATTTCCATGTGCACCTCATTGTGGGGCCTAATTAGGGATGGGGCTAGAAGGGATTGAAAGATCTAGTTGGGGAATGCCCGTGTACAAAATATGGAGCCAACTTGTGATGCTTAAATACGGCATGGATATAGCAGGGACACACCATGGATATGATAAGGACACAAATTTTACACATAAAAAACAAAGTATCAGATACGATATGACAGGATACATTGCCCATTTTGAAGTACCCTTGCATCACAAGCCAACCTAATCATCCTTACCCCTAGAACAGCCCACAATGTTCACCCCTTAAAAAAGTACGCACAATTAATCCAATGATCCACTTCTTTTGGATGGGTGTAAAAGGAATAAAAAAAAAAAAAAACAAGAAGAGAGAATTGTTGTAATTCAAAGACTATGAGTTGAGCACAAATTTCCCCGTGTGCACTAGATAACTTTCTGTAAATCAGTCCCAATCCCCTCTATAGGGTGTGCATACGGATTTTCCATGCATAACTCATTGTACACACACAAAAATATATGAGAAATTCTACAAAATGCCCCTTCCAAAAGGGGGCATTTCAGCCCTTAATGCAATAGCCAATGAAAAAAAGTTGAGCTGGAGACCTTTTCTCCTTCTTTAAAATGAACAATTTATTACCTTCTCCTACTTTTTCTCCTCTTTCAAAATGGAGAGGTTGAAAGTGTTAGCTAAACTCTACATATGACTTGTACAAGCAAACAAACTTCTCATCATGACTTCCAAAATAAAAATAGGTTTTATGGTGATTACAAACAACTAGGCCCTATGGTGATTGCAAACATTAGAATTTATTAGAGGGTCCTTCTTATATCTTGTAATTTCTTTCTTCTTGAACTGTTAGAGGTGCCCATGATGGAGTTGTAGCATTAGCAAGGAAGAAATGCTAAAAAAAATTAGCAGGTCCACGTATAAAAAGAGAGAACTGTCCTTGCCAAAAATTAGGGAGATGTCCATGGGGACCACTTGCAAAGCATCCAAACCAATCAAATTAAATGGCTTTATTTTTTTATTTTTTATTCCCAAATTTCACTTCAATAAAGATGTAGGGCCCACTGTCCGATTATAAAAATGTCAATTTTTCCACAGTGCTCAATTAGATAGTGAGACCAACTCCTATAGAAGTGAAATTAGAAGGGCCAATGAAAGATGAAGCTATTTATTTTATTGAATTGGATTTTCCATAAGTGGATCCCACTAATAGGTTCTCCAAATTGTCCATTTACAGCATCTAATTCGACATTAGATTTTATCTGGCCCCATTTGTGGTTTCAATTTAAAAACCATAAGAAGTTGCTTGTTTTGGTAGCAACATTCCTTTAAAAAGAGAGAGAGAGAGGAAAAAAAAAAGGAAACTACCTAATTAACTCCTAAGAGGATAAGGGTGTCACCTCATTAACTCCTCTCCCTTAACTCATGTTTTCCTATTCATCATTCCAAGAGGGCATTTTTGTGCTTCAAAATGCCCAGGCATTTTCTAGCACTCATATTTATATAACAGAGCTCCCTAAAACCAGGACTTTCCTTAGAAGGAGTATGCCTTTTGACTGTCACACTAGTCATGATGTTGGTGGACTGGAGGCACAATGGTGTACTTTAAGATCAATGCTCAGAACTAAAAACAAGATGGGAAAACATGTAGTATTTATCTCTCATACAGTTTATTAGTACTACTGTACCCCTTTAGTTTCTTCTAATGAAGTATCTGTATAAACATCCGCTCAATCTTACTCCATTTTTCCTTGCTTATCAAGTGGGTACTGGTGCTGAGATGATTTCACCCTCATGATCCAATCTTCGTTGCTTGCTTTATTACACCGGCATATAATTCACTGACAGAATATCATCAAATCTTATAAAAAGAAATATCCTTCAAAAAGTTGGGAGGTAAATTGCTTTTTTGGAGAAGCCCTACTAAAGTATAGAAGCATATAAATTCCAATAAGATAAATGCACGATAATAATAGTTTCTCATACTTTTTTTTTCAGCATATTTTCTGATACAAAACACTTCAATTTCAATGAACAAATGTGAGAGGGGGGGAGAGAGACGTTGCTACATGTAAAGTGGGACAGACAGGAATATTGATATCCCTTGAGCATTTTGAGTGGAGCAAATTGGAGATTAACTCTCTTTTTGTCCCCCTTAATGTTCTTTCTCTGCAGATGTCTTCGCCAAGCGAGGAGCATCTTGGCTAAAACAGGTAGTTGCATCACTTTTACCCTCATAACCTATTGCCTCCTTGATAGAACTCTTATTTACCAAATAAAAGATAAAGAATGATTGCAATATAGAATGCAAATACAACCAAGTGAATATCAGCTGGAATTCTTAAGACATCACAAAAGAATAGTGGATGAAAACATATAAGCAACGTTCATTAGAAAAAAATTGCATCATTTGAATTTTGTTCTCACTAAAGAACTTACATAGGTAACCATTTCATAAGCACAGAACAAAGATGAAATAAAGTGTTCAAACAATCTAAAAATAACCTTAGAACCTTCCATCATCAGAACCCAATGTGCATCCTGCATCCGCCCAGCAGCATTCCTTCCCCCTCTGTATTCTTCCATAACAGCACCTCTTTCTTTCTCCAGGTCATCCACTGATACTCGAACCTATGCCACAAAGACGAATTGAGACTACAAAAAACCAGAACCTGAAAAACAATAGTTCAAACAAAAACACAATGTGAAGCTGTAGCTACCTCCGAGCTAAATTCTGCCAAAACTGATATGGCCTGGGATAAGAGCTCAGGCTTGTCAACAGGAACAAACAATTCATATACAGTTTCATCAACAGATGTTGAAGCATTCTGACAAGCACCAAACTCAGCACCAACACTCTCCAAAAATTTAATGATGTCATGATTTGTGTATTTTTTAGTGGCACTGAAAGCAAGATGTTCAACTATGTGCGCAACCCCCCGCTCCTCCTCCTCTTCCAAAACTGAGCTGCCAAAAACCCATTAAACTCGCTCATTTAATTTTTCTAGTGAGCAAAATATGCGAGATGCTAGGTAAGTATGAAACCTGAGAACAGTCATGGATGTTGACACAGAACACATGTCAGAATGTGTCTGATTTGGCAACTTTGAGAGGCCAAATATATCAGGAAAAAGTACAGTACAGCTATACAATATACAAAAGCTACTAAGATATAGGAATTAAAATAGAATATCAGGGATAGCAAATATCTGTACGAATATTTTCTTCCTATTACTAGAAATGCCACACTCTGTCACGTTTCAAATGCAGATAAGTACAAGATATGGCAAATTCTTTAGGAAAAATGGTTATCTTTGTTTATTAGGTATAATGAAATGTAATAATCACCGAACTCTTGGCATGGTAGTAGGGACAATGGGAGCACCAGGGTTCAAGTTTTAATCACCCCATTGGAGACCGTCATGCTAGTATGACAGCCCTCTGGCCAAAAAAAGAAATGGAAACAGAAAATAGTTCCCAAACAGAGCAAAAGACAACCACTAAGTGTACTCACACAACAAAATTGTGAAAACGTGCCAAATCCAACACGCATGAGGGATCGAGCAAGTGCCCTTGTCGAAGGTAGGAAGGCCCGCTTTTCAGATGGGCCACACGTGTAAGAACTACAAAGGAATAGATTTTTAAAATGTTGGTAAAAAAGCATTATGCAATGTATGTATGTGATAAATGTAGGAGCAGATCAACCTATTTTCCACACAGCACAGACAGTGGGCCTATTTGCAAGTAGATACATGACTCAGTGTATTACAATAGACCAGTGTGACATCAGATCCGAATGGGTTGTGCAAATAGAGACATGCAATAGTCCATTGCATTTCTTTTGTGAGAAGAAACAACTTTCTTGTGATAGTTTTATGTGCATGGAGAACTTTCATGAGAGAACAGGTTCCTCTTTTTCAAAGGAATTTCTAATGTGGCCCACCTATGTTGAATTCAATCTCTTTCACCCCCAACTTGTGACTCACACTGCTGGACTTATATTACAAGAATTGCACTTATCTACGAGTAAAAGATTGAAGCCCTAAATCAAAGCTTATGACTAGTTGATTGGAACCATGTTTGGGTCTTCCAGTAACCCATATGTAGCCGTACCCATCTCTCTTCCCCATGAATGGCATGCATCCATGGGGGCCACAGAAAAGTTCCTCATTTTAAAATAAGGCACCGGCTCTCTCTCTCTCTCTCTCTCTCACATAAGAGAATTCAACAATGCTACAAGTAGCTTCATGCTGAGACCTAACTTTCTATGAATAATTTACGCCCCAGAGCACAATGGGCTTACAAAAAACAAGGTCGATTGAACAGCAAGACACACAAAAATAAAAGACAGATTCGTTCAATGCACAACGTATACATGCACAAAGAACCACCCCAACTTGGTTTTGACTATTCTCATGCTGACCTATGTTCCCACTTGAGCAGTGCTGGGATAAAGCGGGATAGAAGATCTACAAAAGTATGGCATTAAAGAAAAGGAATCTTAAGCAGGAAAAAATAAATGAAAATTATAACAACCGCTCGAGCCAAAAAGGACCAACAAGACCGAAGGGAAATCTATTCCACCACCCAACAAAGAAAGTTCAGTAAGCGCTACTTTTTACAAATAAAACCAAAAATAGCAAAAGCAAATGCCCGTCTTCACATCTCAACAGAATTCCAAAGAAAATCACTCAATCAACGTATATCAATTCAGTTCATGGCATGAAATATCACAATCAGAGGAAAAATAAAACGCAAAGAAGATCTCGTGCTGCGGTTCAAAAACCTGAAAATTAAGAATCAACACAAAACAGTTCACCTACATCCCTGGATCAACAGTATTCCAGAGAAAACCACCAAATTCAAAACATCTATCAAAGCCGATTCATTTTCTTCTAATACACAAACTACAGAAGAGCAAAATTGGAAGACAGAAAGACCCAAGTTTCCGATTCAGCATAATCAGCATTACCAAATGAAACACACTTCATCAACTTAAAAACACAAATCCCTGAGCAGGATCTCAAGAGAAAAAGAGAATCAACATTTGGGTCAGTTAAATTCAGAAGAACTCGATTAAGAGAGAGTCAGTTAAATTCACAAAGTGAACTACAATCAATACTATTCAAAGACAAAATCTCTGCATTCTACCCCCAATGCTTTCATAATTGGAAATAAAAGCAAACCAAACACGACTAAAGAAAACCCACATCCTTCATTTCTTTAGAAAACAAATTCCAAGAACCCCAACCGTCAAAACCCGATAAGAACAAGAACCCATCTCCCAGATTTGCAAGAATCGATCCCCCAAAGTGAATTATCATCGACATTTTTCGCAGTTGCTACATTCTACTCTCGATACTTCAATGATTGGAAAGGAAACAAGAAGCAATACAACCCTTAATCTGCAAAGAAACCAAATCCCAAGAAAACCCAATTACCCAAACCCGAAAAGAACAAAAACCCTTCATTTCATTTCCAGAGATTTCGACCAAAACTGACCCAGAAGAACTCGATCAGTGAAAGGAGGAGAGGAGCTGGCAACGCACTCACCCGACCTTGACGGCGAGGGAGAGGGCGGCTCTCATCTTGGGCTTGGAATTGCATCGGACGTAGTAGGAGAGGCCGTTGTCGAGCCTTCCGTAGTCGACCCCGAACGGAGCCTCGCCGAGGACGTCCTCCATGGAGACGCTCACGAGCTTCAGCGATCTGAAGCCTTGCCTGCGACTGCGAGCGATCGAGGGAGTCTCTGTTGGAAGCAAATCCATTGAAGATTTGATTACAGAGAAAGAGAGAGAGATTGAAATCTCCTCTCCCAAACCCAAAGAAAGACTACTATTTGTGTTCTCTCCTGTTCTCGATGTTCTTCTTCTTTTGATCTTCGCCTCTCGCTTTCTGCTCGAAATTCTACGAGTCTCCCTCTTTGGGAGGGGAGGGTGCTGGATCATCCGAGGTGGGACTCACTAAATAAGTGGGGCATCCAATTAGAATATGCCACGTCAGCAATCTATGTTTTTTACCATCTTGACCGTCTGCCACTGAAGTGGAGGGTGAATTAACGGTTTCATCTGGTCTCTCTGTAAATGTAGGGCCCACTCCTTTCTGATCAAATGTGGCCGAGATGAACATCCCTGTCACTGATTAGTATTCATGGTATGTGTAATCTTGACCCTCTTTCACCAGGGTGGGTGCCACTACTCTTTGATGATTGATCAAATCCCTACCATTGATTGGTGGGGTTGAAAAATGGCCTAAATAAAGAAAGAAAATAAATGACATGGGGATCAGTAACATGGGGACAGATGTCTCAGCTTTGTCATGTAAATAGGAAAGCGTGTGACCCCAATTGTCGATTGAGGTGCACAAAAGTGAAAGCGTACATGGCCATTTTTGATCAATTTCTGTCGGATCCGGTTCCATTAATATCAGCAAGCATGGAATTGGGGAGGATCTGGAAAGCGTAGAAGATCATTTGTGTTGTTAAAAAGGGTAAAAGAAAAATATAGCTGGACCCTGCTTTTGATTTCCCTAGTTAGAGCCAACGGGGATCTCAAATGGGTGTTCCATCAAGTCACAGAGTGGGACTTTTTTCTTTTCTTTTCTTTTCTTTTCTTTCGGGGTACAAGAGTGGGGTTCTGCTTGAAGTAGAACTATTAAAATTAATTTGCCAAAAGCTTACATTAGTTGTGGTTGAATTTGCCCCAACAAATTGATAGCATGTAAAACACATAATTAAATTGCAACATTAATCTTTCTTAGCCTTTTAATCCAAAGCAACTAAATTTGACATATGGGTGGCAAATGGGTCAAGTTGGATAAAAATGGTCAAGCTGACTAAGATTATATATATATATTTTTTTTTGAAACATAACTCATGTTCAACTCATTTTTAAAACAAGCCAAGAAATATAAATCTGATGCGACCCAACCCGCAAAGCATACGCAATTGAAGAAGAAGAAAGAATGATGACAAGATGGAAGGGAAAAACAAAAAAATAAATAAATAAAGAAGAAGAAAACAATTCCAGTTGAGAGATTTTCAAAATGGTAGGAACAACCCCAATTAAGAGATGGGTTAACCCCACCAATTTTAGGAAGTCAGGTAAGTTTAACTATCTCCGAGTGTAAATCCAAAGCATATATGGTCCTACCATATATGGTCACAACAAAGGTGGCACGATATGGTCCTCACTTCTACTTAACACATGTAAAAGGAAGAGGTCACCAGTAGAGACTATTATTGCAACTCCAATGATGGTGTCAAAATGCTATGTAAGTGTGGAGCAACAACAAAAGTCATTACTTTAGTGCTCCAAGGGCTAGGGCTATGTCAAATTTAAAGGTTCAAAAGGGCAATTGCCTTTTATTTTCATTTAATACTTTAATATTTGGGCCTTTTAAAAGTTTGAAAAAATAGAGTTATTGGAGATATTTTGAAAAAAAAGAAAGACAATTACTTTTGACACATCTATTGGAGTTGCCAAAAATCTAAATCTTTAAAATGACACATTAGCCTTTAAATCTCATTTGGCATCTCTAAAATTGACATCTCTCTTAGAGATGCTCTTTAAAAATTACAAATCTTCTGTTTGCTAGAATCTCATCATTCCACTTCCTATTGGCAAAGGTGGTATTATATTGCCATTAAGGCAATGGCTCATTTGTTTGAGACTTGAATTTACTCTCCAAGTATCAAGTTCAACTATTACCTATTGCGCTATCCGAGCATTATTTGCATGGCTATGTATGTACCTAATAGAGAATAATCTTTGCTTGTCAGAATTGGACCCCTCCCCCCCCCCCCCCCCCCGACTGAAGACCAAAAGTCCGAGGGTTGAGCTAATGAGAAATATCCTAGGTCATAAACAAAAAAAATAAAAGTAGTATTATATGAGTGCTAGTTGTGTATTCTATGATAGATCTTATAATGTCAAGTAAAAAAATTATCACACTCAAGAGATGCGCAAGGTCAATTAGACGGAATTGTACAATGGGCATTTGAGAATGGGAGTAAGAATCTTCTTAGAATCTAACTCAAGAGCCCACTAACGAAAATCTAAATGCTCAAAAGCAATGCCTCATTTTCTATGATTTTTCATAAAAATTCACTTCAAAGCCACTTGGGCCCACTGTCATATTAATCTTCGTAACATTTTTAAAAACCTTATGATATAATATTCATATGCTTTAGAAGTGGTCGGTTTGATGATTGGCCTATCTAATATTTAGAGCTCTATTCACTTTCAATTGTTCAGAATTTTCTTTTGTCATCCTCATCCAGAAGCCTCACATAATTATCATAGGTGGAAACCTAGGGCCCGTTTGTAACCTTCAAATGATCACGTTCTCATTTAAAAACATGAAACGTTGTTTGGTTGACTGGCCTAGACGAAACCTGTGTGGATCATTTTAGAAATTCAGTCTCTTTGGAAAGGAAATTTTGAGTTTTACTTTTTAACGATGTAGTTTTTTTTTAATGGAAGAAATCTCTCACTATTCATTGCCCTCCGTTTTGAGACATTGAAGAGCCGAACACAGTCCCACCCTACAGGAACACCCATGTCCCAACCAACTTCTCTATAAACAACTCTCTCTCTCTCTCTCTCTCTCTCTCTCTCTCTCATATTCTTCTCTCTGCCTTCCTCTAAAAGTGGGCCACAATGAAGAAACAAATGCAAAGATCCTTCCCTGTGTGTTTAATTATAGGGATTTCTTCAAATTAAATTCTAAAAAATCATCTAAAGGGATCACCAAATTATAAAATGTACTTTGGGTGTAGGAACATTGAAGTGCTTACACGTGACCACTCGATTCGTTTTTTTCATCTAATTGGAAAACATTGATTTTGCCGCAAATTTTCTTACACCAAAAGCAAAATCAATACTCATGTTTCCATTTAAACACTGAAAAACTCAAGTATTTTTTTTTCTCTCATACCATTCTTCATTTTTTCTTCCTCTACAAATTCCTCTTTCCAAAATCATAAAACCCTACTTTCGATGTTTCTTCACAAAATCATACAATTCTCAATCAATCATCAGTATTTCTCACCTTCCTCCATTGGTCAAGGAAATGCTACAGAAGATCTGTCGAGAACAATTTTTACCCTCGCTTGAGCTGTCTTCGCTTGGCGAAAAGCGATCTTTGGAGCTTCTTAAAGAGATCTTAGCTACCAAAATTCATAATCTAAGTGCTCTTATCATGCACATGGCCGAGAAAGACGACAATGCGTCGAACAGAATGAGTGCGTGCTCCACAAATAATCAATCCACTCCTGTTTTTCAACTGTATTCGTTAGTTGCGGTTGAAAGCTTAGTATGTTATTTGAAGATCAGCATTTTAGACTTGGTTGTGGGGATTTTGTTGTGTCTCTCTATATGTTCAAACAGCAACACAAATTTTGGATTTGGTAAGCGGGGAGCACGAGATATGAGGTGGGGTACCACTAGTTTCTCCAAAACAAGGTGAAATATATGAACAACGGTTGCTACAAAAACGTAAAAAGTTCATATCCATAGTTGGAAAAATTGATAGCTAAGTATCTCTTGGATGAGAAGTTTGTAATTTGTTAATTTTGATTTTCCTTGTAAAGTAGGGTGTTGTGATCCTTTAGTACTATAAATCAATATCCTTATTTATGGTCAATCAAAAGCTAATTTGGGTGGAAGGAGGATGATGAAAAGCCTTGAAACCACTCTTTCATGAAAAGAAAGAAGAAGGAGAAATAATGGTTTCTGATGTTTAAATGGAAATAAGGAAGCATCAATTTCACCACTGGTGTGCAAAAACCTGCGGCAAAATCAACACTCCCCAATTATTAGTTGAAAAAAATGAACTATGACCACTCTGGTGCACCCATACTAATGTTAGTATCATGGTTTCGTAGTCCCCTTAAATGAATTTTTTGGTAAAATCCTTGACTTTAATTTAAAGTGAGAAAACTTGAAGAAACAATTGTTAAGATCTACAAGGGTGCATTTGGTAGCCGTGTTGAAATTTTAAGAATTGTAAGAAATATATTAAAAAAAGGAGGGTAAAATTAAAGAAACAAATGTAAAGATCCATAAGACCCCATTTGGTTTAAGGAACTCAACTCCTATGGATTCTAAAAAAATTTATCTTAACAAATTGGGTTGATTGAGGGAAAAAGTTGATTTATATTTACTTTAATGATTGCAAGCTAAATTTTAGTTCTTGAAGAGTTATTGTAACTTGTATGCCATGGATATATTAATTTGTTAATAATTTATTTATTCTTTTAAATGTAAGATGGATTTATGAATATTTTTAATAGATGTAAATTCAACAACATTGATACCCATGCTTCTATTGGTTTTATTCCTTTAAACAATACTGATATAATGTCATTAAGTTCTACAAAGCCTATTCTTTGTAGAATGATCAACATCTTGTCGCCAGACAAGTTCTGCACAAGCCTTCTCACCACCATGATCCAATCTAAGCACAATCTAACTTAGCAAACAACAAAGAAACAGAAAACTTACGGATGTCTTAGTGGTGAAGGCTCTCACTCCGATATCACCCATCGGGATGAATTCCTGGTAGATGCCTTTACCTTTCCCCTTTTTGGCCACTGAGCTCAGTAAGAGGAAAAAAAAAGACAAAGTTAAACAGGCCCATTGAGTGTTTGAAGTACTGTTGGATATGGATATGTCATTCGAGACCCATTCTAACTGTGACTTTTGGTACGCTTAATTTGAAAGTAGCAAAACAGAGACGTCAAAGGCTCACCATCACGTGACTCCGGTGTTTGAATGGTCATCTTCTATGTCATTGCTTGCAAGAGAAGTGAAGAAAAACATCATGGAGGAACTCCAGTGCCTTGTCACATAAGTCTCAAACATTTAAATGGACCGTAAACAACATTGTTGAAGGAGATGAACTAATTTGAAATTTATTTCTGCTCAAATCAAACCAACGTAGGGAAAAGGAGGAAGAAAGTTTGAAGAAGAATGGCAGCGGGTCATAAGGGTTATGTTGGTCAACTTTAGCCCTACACATTTTATTGTGGTTTAGAATGTGATGACTCGTATATTGTGTGGGTCGGGTAATAAGTATCTTAGATTTGATTAGATTTTGTCACTCCTATTGACAGTCAAAATTGAGGTTTTAAACTGGACTAAGCTCCCGGCTCGACCATGGTTGGATCTAGTTGAGCAGAGTTAAGGTTTTTTTTTTTTACATGACCTTCAATGCCTCTCTCTGCTAGTAGGTGGAGAAATGATTTGATAGGATTTGATATGTAACCTGGGGGATGGATTTTTATATTAGATATGGACAGAAGAAAACGGTGTTGAGGTGGTTCATTACAATAATTATTTGTTCACACCCCCAAAATGCACACAAAATGTACATAAATATATTTATCACATGGTAGTAAAAAAATATTTTTCTCACAAGGTGATGAATAAAAAGTGGATTATAGTTGTTATTGTGTGGTGCTACATAAGCTATTGTATATTTTGTATATATTTTAATGTATCTAGCATCACAACTGGGTTCATTATGCTCATCATGTATATGTTGAACATGCTAATCGAGTCATCTCGTAGCTGGGTGATTTGCCTTCTCCAATCCAAAGACGTTATAACCCTCCTCAGCTCTTTCCTCCTTGGATTTATTCAGTTGCACTTCAAAATCTGTCTCTCTGCCACAAAATTTTGCTTCTTTGATATTTTCCTTACTGTTGGGGCCATGGATTTGTGATATCAATTTCTTGTTTGGGATTTGGTTGATCTATTTCTTAGATTGGCTTTCTAATTTCTTTCACAGATCTCTTGCTGGATAGTATTTTAGGTTATAGGGGATGGGGATGTTTTACATGTCCAGTGATGCAAAGAGGAGTCAAATTAATAGAGATGAAAGAATCAGCAGTAAAATTAAAAAGTTCTAAATAAATAAATAAATAAAAGCATATCTTTTTGAGGATTTTATTCAAAAATTTCACTTAAACAATGCCTATACTAAAAAGGATCTAGTAATTCTGACCACATGAGATTGTTTCTCATGTCCCTTTAGAGTGAAAAAAAAAAAAAAACACATTAGAGTTGCTAGCGGCACTCCTCGCATCAATTTTTCACTTGCATCTTTTTGTGTTTCGCTTGTAAGCTTTCTTTCTTCCTCTTCTTCATTCTCTTTATCCCTCTCCAGTCTTTCATTCATCATCTTTTTCCTCTTAGAATTCCACTTCATTAAAACCATCCACACCAAACTACAACTTTTTTTTTATTTGACTGGTGCGTGTGATGAGATACAACTCTTATTCCTTATATTCAATACACGAGAAGGCAATAGCCAATGTTTTTCTCACTACCACAACACCACTATATGCACATGTGATGTGTTGTTACAACTAAGATACACATGTTCATCTAAAATCAAAACCAAAAGGACTTTACTTTTCTATTTGATTTGACCTCGTAAACAAAAAATGTAAAAGGAGAGATAAAGTACTTGCCTTTTACATGGAGATGGACAATACAATGTAACATGGCTCCTAGTTATATTCTAGAGAAATATTGCTCCTTCACATTGTTTTCTGATCTCATCAATCCATAACCGAATAGCGAAATCAAGTCTTTAAACACAAAAGGAATCCCTTTCAGAATACGAAGAGGATCGCTAGCGACGCTCGTTGAACTTAGAAGCGGAGTTAGCCTTACTCATCTCTTTCCATGTCCATCTCTTCTTTCATCCTCTTTTTCCTCTTCATATTTTGAGAGAGTTTCCTTTCTGTTTAAAGGGTTAAATCTTGCTATTCGATTATGGATTGATGAGATCTAAACTCGCTCCATCGTAGGTTCAATATCGGGCTATCTCAAATTTGTGCAAACCAAAAAAATATGATGGAGCAATATTACTTTAGGCACACAAATAGGAGCCATGTTATATTATGTTGTCTATCCTCACGCAGAAGACAAGCATTTGATCTCTTCTTTTACCTTCTTTGCTCTTGAGGTCAAGCCATATGGAAAAGTAAAATTCTTTCCCCAATTTAATTTGAACACATACCTAAATCTTGTGTGATTATTGTTAGAGAGAAATCAAGTAGAATCCCAAGTCTCAACGGCATAGTTGTGGGCGGAAAATGAATCAAAAAGAGAACTCTTCCTCTATGGAGCCATACTATTTGTGAGTGCAGTGTCGTGAAATAAAAAAGAACTTTGCCTCAAATGTTTATTTTATAACCTAAAAGTTACACATAAACATTACTAGTGGCTCCCCATAAAGAATAGATAAGAACCGCTAACGGCTCCCCTAAAAATTAATCATTAAAGAATGAACAAGCATCGCTAGCGGCCCTCTCCAGAATACTTTTTTTTTAATGTGAAATATTGAGGACCAATCAAGTGTGGTCAGAACTAGAATTACCGCGTACAATACAGTGTAAGTGCCGTCTACAGAAATTTTCGGGTAAAATCCTCTATCGTTTTTAATGAAAAAAGTTAAAAGTTATTCCCTCATGATACTAAGTGGCAAAAAGCCTCTTCTTCTTACTAAGTAACTGAAAAACTACTCTCTCATAGCACTAAGGACAAAAGGCTATAATTTATAGAGAATGTGTTTCTTTTTTGTTATTTAACATTTTTTATTTGACCCTCTATTCCATTATTCTCTCTTTATTGGACCTTTCTCTTTACTATATAAGTAAATTATCTAAACAGCCGGAAGAACAAAAAAAAAAATGTCAAGGGTCTTCTTCTTTCTTTTCTTATATTTTGAAGATCAATGCCAGTGTTTATTTGCAGGGTAGAGTAAAATGAAGTAGAATAGTGTCAAATAAAGAAAAAAAGAAAGTGGAGGGAGTTGGGCGTAAAAGCAAAAAATTGTAAAGCAAAAAATTGTTCTTATAGATGCACAAAATGATAAAAAATTGTTCTTATAGATGCACAAAATGATTTAACAAAAAAAGAATTCTTAAAAAGCATCAGATGTCAAAAATGGTGCTTTCACTCCTAACTCTCTTCCTTTTCTTTTCTTTTTCTTTTTTTTCATTTGACATGCAATTTTTTTTATTTTACTACACCCTACAAATAAACATGCTCACGTCTCTCTTACAGAGATATCACATAGACCTGTCCCAGTCCTATTTTGTATGGGAGTCAAAAGCCGGGCTTGAACTTAGATGAGTTTAAACCACTTATCCAAATAGATTATAGTGGGTGCCAGTAAATTTAAATTCTTACTTGACATGGGACGACCAAGACAATAAATTTTAATTCTTCCAATATAGCTAATCCATAAACAGATCTCACAAAATGGTTGAGCCTTTTGTTATGTCATATTTCTCCTCTTCATAAATCTGTACACAACAATCTAATGTACACTCAAAATAAATCTACACTAAATGTAGTCTAGACCGAATAGTACATTAGAGGGTACTACATTAGCCATCTACTCGAAAAACAAATTTCAATTATAGATTATAGGTTTTTTTTCAAATACATTAGATCATTACTTTCTCAAGATACATTAGATCATTACGTTCTCAAAGATGAATCAGATCTCATTATGGTTGATGATTGATTATAAAATTAATATTTATACATGTCATGCCCCAGACCCGAGATTAGGGCAAGCACGCCCTGCCCACGGCGCGATGCACACGTATCTCATTGCAATTTGAACTGTCACAAGGAAAATTTTTCCAATCACACGTGCAAGGATGATCCTTAGGCACGGATAACATTTCAGTAAATGCATAAAAAATATACAATATACATACCCATATAACCCCGTTTAGTAGAAAAGGCATCAATGATCACCTGTTAAGCAATTCATGTAAATATCTAGTTAAACTGAAATCTTAGGACATACATACTAAATGTCCAAAGGGTCGTCATCGGGCCCGGCTGGGCCAAGTTGGCCTGCGAATGTGTTACCCAAGCCCACCCGCAGGCTTTTTTCTAGTAGGCCAGGTGGGTCAAGCTTTGTCTGAAATATTTAAGCCCAAGCCCGCCCAACATGCTTTTTTCTGGTAGATCAACGCTTTTTTTAATTAATGTTCACTAGCCATTGACCCGTTGCATGCCTACAAATTAATGTCATAGTGTCACTTGTTCACTAGCCATTACATGGACATGAAGGAATCAATGTGACAGTGTCACTTGTTCACTAGCAATTAAATGGACATAAATTAATGGTACAAAAAGTTGGACATGAATTAATGGTGCAAAAGTAATTTAACCTCTCAAGTCCATATTGACGCATGTATGACTTCAATTCAATGGGCCGGGATAGCGGGTGGCAGGTTGGGTTGGCAGGCCGAGCTTCAATCCCTAAGCCTAAACCCGCCTGACGATCGGGCTTGGGCCATGCTAAAACCCATCAGGCCCCTGGCAGGCTTGAACCAGGTAATGGGCCTATGGGCAAATTGATGACCCTTGGTCCAAACCATGCGATCTAATGATAGTTTGCCCAAATGAGCTCAAATGCAAGGAAATAGTAACAGTCGTATGACCAGAATGCATTCCATAAAGATAGTCAATATAAGTCTCAAAGTTCAAGAAAAAGTGCATGATGGGGTCTATTCTTAAACTCAAAACCTAACGAACTAAGACAACTTATGCACTTTGAGGGACATCTAGATAAAAACATCTATAGAAGCACATTTCTCTAACCTGAGACAAACGATCAAGGGGTCCTTCGCGACTGGGTCAAATATTTGGTCTTGGTCCTGCAACACCAAGAGTAGTACCTTAAACACCTTATTTAGCAATAATAAGGAAGGTTAGGTTAGTATACATTATCAATAAGATTTAAAGACAAAGGCAAGATCATTTAAAGAAGGCAATAAAGATAAGCTACACATGTTAGCATATGATAGTATAAGTAAGGAAACAAGATAACATAATACATTTGTTCGTTGGCATGCCACGTTACTTAATTCCCTCCAAAGAGAGTAGCAATCAATTCTCTTCAAAAGGAGAGTAGCACGGTAGGAGAAAAGTGGCGCATCAATCAATATAGCTCGGTAGTGCCGACCCATGAATTAAGGAACAATAGAACTTGCATATGCTTACTTACTTACCAAACTTGCATGTTTTACATTTGTAACTTGCGAGTATGTGTGTAATCAATAGACAAAACACGGTAACAATAACAATAAATAAAAGCAGTAATTAATGCAACTAATAATAATAGAGTAGGAGTGTGAAGGTAATGTAACAGTATGCATACGTGTCTAATATATTTAATTCAAGGATAGATTACAATCCAATCTTTTTCTAAGATGCTTGTGTCCCATGCTTTCCGGTCTAGTATGAACACAAGATCCTCGATGTCATGTATTACCATTTCCTTGGTGTTGCATTGTATATAAGACGAACATCAGAACTTATACCCATGCATAATGGTATGACTTTAGAACTAACCAGCACATCTAATAAATGAAGGGTGATAGCTCTACGCTTCCCTTGTTATTTATTTTTCCCATTGTTCAAGTGTTACTTAGGAAGATGTAAGATCCCAACCCCGAATTTAGGGTCAAATTCTTAATTAATCATATTTTATCCATAATTACTATCGTGTTAGATTAATTGGGTTGATTAAGTAGATTAGTGCAATCAAGCATGTGATTCATCATGTTGCATCATCTCATCATGTCACTAACACTAATCCCCCCAAGGCCCCACAAGAAAAGGTTATGTCTCTCAAGAAAGCCCTTTTGATTGATTATGTAAATTGCAAAAAAAAAAAAAATGGATTTGTTTGTAATTTCTAAAAGCTACCCTAGCTATAAAAAAAAGGCACATTTCCCAAAATAAGGAACCTAGTGCCTTTTGGGCAAAAACCCTAGCCCCCATTCCCTTACCTTGTCTTCCCTCCTCATCCATCATAAGAAAGAGTGTGAGAGAGCTAATCCCTTCCATCAGAAAGCTTCACCATCATCCTCTCCATCTTCTCTCACCTCATCAAGTGTTTGTTTAGAGAGAAAAGACCTCATTTGGCTGTTTGGGTAGAAAAGAAGCTTGCTAGTACACTTTCCAAGATATAGACTCAATCTTTCTTGAAGTTTATTCCAATGATTGCCTAAAGGAAGCTTTATTCATTTCATACATCTCATTATACTTTTCTTTTCTCATGCACTTACGCTTAGGAGTTGGATTTGAGTAGAAGTTTGAGGATTTATGCTCTTGGAGCTTGGTTCTAGGCTAAGCACTCCACTAAAGCAAGTGTAAATAAACTTTAAAGAGTATGCATGATTAGATCTTGAATCTACAAGTTATATCTATGCTTATTAATATTTTAACGGCTTATTTAATACTTTATGTTTTACGAATGGCTTTAAAATGAGTGCAAATGAATGGTCCATTTGGGGAAAATCCAATGATTTGAAGTGATGGTTAAATGAATGCCATATAGTTAAATATAGGGATTTATGGTAATTTTATTACAAGCAAATGTAAGGAAAAAATAAGGAAAATGAGCAAAAATTGGGAAATCCCGACTGCATGGATGAGCACGCGCTTGAGCGCATGCTCAACTGTTCTCAAACGTGACCTAGGAACATCCTATTAAATCTTGACTTTTGTCAAAACAGGTGCTCGAGCTCGAGCGCATTCCGAATGCGCTCAAGCATGTACTCCTCTGTTTGGCCTGCTCAAGCGCATGTTCAACCATGCTCGAACGCGCTTGACTGACAGGACTGTTTAACCTATTTTAACTGTAATAATTTCCTTTGAGTGTAACCCCGATCAGACCACACTAACCAAATGCTATAGATTATAATTGAGCTTACCATGAGGTCAAGCTATGCTTTTGATTCTAGGATACCCTTATGACCTTGTAGGATCTTACCTGAAGACGCTTTCATTATTTATACTTGACCAATGGAAGAAATTAACACAATAAAGGAAGCGTAGAACTGTCACCCTTCCTTGTTAAATGTAGTAGTTCTAAAAGCCACACCATTTGTGAAGAAACATAAGGATCCAATGTCCGTCTCATACAAAATGCAATTCTAATAAATGGTAGTACTTGACAGTGGGAATCTTATGGTCATCCAAGTTGGAAGGCTTGGACGCAGGGCATATTAGTATAGGGTTAGCGAAATAATCCATCATTGCACTATAATAAATGGACACTCATGTAACTTGTTCATATAGTTTCATAATCTTATCATGTCTTATTAGATGCATTGATTATCGTTATTGTCACTATTACTCATTTGTTGTCTCTAACATAATATCAAAGACAAGGTAATATAAGTCATACAAGTAAGTAAGTTAGGTAAACAAGTGTAAGTACAAGTATACAAGTAATTCTATTATTCTTGATTCATTGAGTCAACACCATTAGCTACGCCTCTTATTAGGCTCTTTGGGCTAAGTATGAGTTCATTACACAATTCACGTTATCCTATTGCAGTAGTTTTCATGTTTTGAGTAAGTTGACACTTCTTTGGAGATTGGGATCACCACCAATTCTTTTGTATGTCACGATATTTTACATGCTCATTAGAGAAATGAGCGATGTGGTATGCCAATTAGCAAGATTCATTTTATCTTGATTTCTATTCATATTTCATATATGATAACATTCTTAAAATTCATTTCTAACATCTTAACTTATCTTGTCTTAATTATATTGGTAACTATGTACTAAGCACTAGCATTCATTTAGATTTGCCAAATAAGATATTTGAGGTACTACTTTTGGTGTTATAAGACCCATTCCATATACATGTCAGGGAATCAGTCAGGGAACGGAGGATACCACTGCGTTATCTCTAGTAGATCTTAAGTGGGCACTTGAGATTGCCTATGCTGGGCATTATAGTAAGCGCATCATGATCAGATAATTAGGATTGGGCCGGGATGGTCCTTTCCATTATCTATCTTAGTTTCATAGATTTTATGATTAATATTATGTTTATGGCATGTACTCAGTCATATGACCGTTATTTTACTTCTGCACTTGAGCCCTTGTGGCAAACTTGTAACTATGCATGTTGGACATTTATAATGCATGGGTAATAACTAATTCTTGATTAAGTATGATATATATATGGAATGCTAAACATATATTTGTTAGTATTCTCTACTAGTACAGGATCATGAAAGTGCATGACAAGCACATGGCTTCCACATATTTTGAATTGAAGAATGATTACCCATGAATAAGGATCTTCGACACGTAGAAATGTAATAAAATTTCCCTTGTAGTGGTCTATGTTTGCATTAGTGTAACGTGAATTACTATGGGATACGCAGGCCCACGCCACAGGCCTGGAGTTTCTAACCTAATCTCGGGCTCGGAGTGTGATGGAAGGTTTCCATAAGTAGAACTCTATGAGGTCCTAGGAGTATTTGTAAGGTCCCAACCCTAGATAATTATAATTTATAAAGATTAAGTTGGTTGTACTCTAATTAAGATGAGTGATTGGGTTAGTTGAGCCTAAGTCCCAAGAGGTTGAGTCATGGATAGGTAGTTGGGTCGGGCTCGAACCTTTATTAAATAGTCCAAGGCCTTTTCATTTAGTATTTTCATGATTTGACATCATTAAAGCATCATATTGGTTGCATTGAGTAAGTTTCATCTTGTTGAACATCTTTTACGATTGGCCCAAATCCATTTGGACCCATCTTAGCCCATTTTAAGCCCATTGACTTTAATTGGAAATATATAGAAACCAAGAGGGCTTGCTTGCAATTTCCAGAAACTTCATTTATATAAAAACCCTAACCCACCAACTACCACCGATATTCTTCTCCTCCATTTCCCTCTCTCTCGCACGTGCAGCCGGTTCTTTTTCTTCTCATTCCATCATCGCCTCCCTCATTCAGCCCATATTCTTGGGATTGAAGTTGCATGCATCAAGCTTGAGCTCTCTTCTTCTTCCTCTCCATCCCTCTTACCCTCTTTCTACGGATCAAGCACCATTTTCACCCTCTCGCTTGTGGAAGAGTTGAGGTTTCATATTCTCCATCTAGACAAGGGCAAATCGGTTTAAGTGAAGCACCGTACCTAAGGCAAGTATAAGGATGCATAATCTTACATGCATAGCTTGATTTCTTTGATTATTGATGGATCGTGTGATTTTACCAAATTTACAACCTTGTGGAAATGCATGGGTTAAATGGTGATTTGGTTGAATAAGGACGTTATTGGCCTTTAAGGAACTCAAGGGTGTAGAATGGAAACTATTGGAGTGGTTTCATTGCAGGCAAATTGGGGTTTTGGAAGGGAAACGCATTTGGGAAGAATAACCACCCGCAACAAAATGCTTCAGGGTCGACCGGTCGGTCCTGAAGCTCGATCGGTCGATTGCCTCGTCAGGTAGTCCAACCGGTTGGCTACCAAGCCCGACCGGTCGAATTCCACTTCTGGAAGGGTCCGACCGATCGGACCTTCACCCGATCGGTCGGGTAAGCCTGACTGATAACTTATCGGAAGGTGTTCAAAAATGAATTCTAAGCTTGACTATAAACTTTCTATAGTCTATGGCATAGCCTAGGGATGGGTTACTCCCTTAAACCATAGAAAATAGACATTAGTTTTCAATGTCAAGTCGCGGGTGTGGGCGTAAGGTGATTTGCCTCTGCATACATATGTGGTAACACCAAGAATAGTAACACCGGGACACTAAACGCCTTATAAATACACCGAATTAAATGACCTTGGAAACCTGGATTATCTAATATAGAATTGATAGAAATTGTCCTTGATAACCTATAATCTAATAGCATTGGTTTACATTAATATGCATTGGATAATCAGCATCTTATTAGTTGTGATTCTATAATAGACATCTCCAACGTGAGCGGTGGGTGTGGACCTCTTGAATAGGTATTCACGGGGTGCTCTGCCTAGCAAAGTCCCGCATTGCTTAAGAGAGTGTCTGGTGCTGGCCATATAAATCCGTGCGGGTACTCCCTGGGGGCTCTGCCCAAAGCCGACAATATAATCATGTGCCCTCGCATCCCCCTAGTGATGCGTCCTAGGTACTCCTTGGGGGCTCTGCCCAAAGCGGAAAATATCACAGTGGGGGAAGGAGGAGAACGTTACCTTATAGTTCTATTTCTTATAGGATGTTCGGTTACCATTTGAGTCGGATGATTCAATAGTATAAGTTCCTAAATTACAATATTAATTTCCTTTAATTGTTGTGCTACTCTAATTTAGTTGATCTATCATGTTAAGTTTATGTACCTTTATCTTGCTTAACCGTTGTGTTAACTGAGTTACTATGGTGTCACAGGTGCGGAACCCGCTGCCGACTCGGTAGTCAGCACGATCCTGGAGGCAACCCCAGCGTTACCTCGGGACGTGAACGAGTGGAACGAGGGGGACATCTTCTCGCGATCTCCCTCCACAGTGCGCAATAGGGACATATGAGAATAGGCTTAGGGTTCATTTTGGCAATTATATCTTTTGTATTATATATGGATATATTCATGTACAAGCATGTAGGTGCATTTAATTAACAAACTTGTTTGCTTAATGAATGGAACAAATGAATGTTTATGGATGCCCATGATATAATTACAGGTGAAATCTCCAGGTTTCTGCTTAAATTCCTTATATGGACAATATGTGTTTGTGGATTTTCCTCACACGTACCTGTGAGATCACCCTTGTGACAATTCGTACGTGTTCAATCATGGCACGAATTGTCACGGGTACATGTGTCATTCCTCGGAACCCACAGTTAATCCACAATTCTCCGGTTCGGGGCATGACAGTATTTCTAACGTTTATTCTTTTGCTTGATCCCTATGAACAAACCAATCACAATCTATAGGTATTTGGTTAATAGTGGTCTAACCATGTTTAGACCTAGAAGGAAAAACAAAAGCATTTGAAAAAAATTTGAGCTATTTAGGCCTACACACTTTAGCAAGTTGAGCACACACCCGAGCAGGTAATACAGAGAAAGGTACGCTTGGGCATGCATGAGGTGCGCTCAAGCCTGAGTAACATTTTGTGCTCAGTTGAAACTTTTTTATATGGGTGCTCGAGCAGGCCCCCATGTGTGCTCACACATGGAGGAAATGCTATCGGGATTTTTTCGATTTCCATTTTTCTTCTACACATTTTCATATATTCCAACTGCAATAATCCTCCATGTAACATCCATTTACACCACATGCTACCTCCTTTCATTGCATTCAAGTCAACAACACTTTCATTCACAGATTTTCCCTCAAAACCCTCATTCCATTCAAGAATCCATTCATTTCATTCCATTTCCATTAATAAGAAACTATAAATGAGCTATAAAAGCATTAATAATCAAGAAATCATTTGCAGAATCAATAAATGAACATGCATACAACTTAACGTTCGTTATATTTGCCTTAAATCGGTGGTTAGCCTTAAACCAAGCTTCAAATGACAAGAATCCCCAATTTCTAGCTCACACCAAGGTCCTAACACATGTATGCATGAAAAAAAAGGTAAGATAAATGATAACAAATGCTATGAAATGAGGTTCTCACTTAATGATTAGCACAAATTTCAAGAAATAATCAAGCTTTATACCATGGAAGATGTGTAAAGAAGAAGACAAGGCCCTTTTCTTTCTTTGGTAAACTTTAAGGTAACATTTTTCTCTCAAATATCATCATCATCATCATCATCATCAAAGCCTTATCCCAACCATGTTGGGGTCGGCTACATGAATTCTGTTTTTCCATTTTTCAGAATTCATGTTTGGGTTGTGATAAAGTTTTACGCTGGCTGTCAACCTACCTAATGCAACCCTCCTCCTTTACCCAGGCTTGGGACTGACAGCAAAAACTGGCGGAGTTTTCCTCTCAAATAAACATTAATGAGTAAAAAAGATGGTGTAGAAAAGGGTGGGTAGCTTTTTAATGGAGGTGGGTAGCTTCTCTCTCTTTCTTTAATCTTGAGTGGTGATGGGATAGCATGAAAGGAAAATGGAGGCTAGGTTTATACAATAGGCACAAGAGAGAGCTCTTTTGGGATAAGAGAACTTATATAGCTGGGGTTACTCTAGAATTTGCATATAGATCCTAGCTCTTGGTTACATTACAAAATAGGGCACCCGTCTTTGGTTAAAAGAACAACTTAGGCTCCGTAGGTCCACATGTGGATAAATATATATTCATGATATGATGAGATATTGCATAACCATGAATTAAATGTGGGGTCCATCTAATGTACTTAAATGCATTTAGGATAGATTTCCTACCAAACCAACCCAATTAGAGTAGAAATTCACAATTAAGATATATGTAAAAACTCAAATTTCTAATTTTGAAAATTTAATCTAGACCATAGATTTGATCTTTGTGGGCCCCATGCATTTCTTGTTTTTTTCAATCAAGTTATTACTATTATTTGTTTTATCAAATTGATATGACAAGTTATTATTATTATTTGATTTTAATAAGTGTGACCCATGATGGGAGTATAAATTTGAGTTTATGTTTAGATTAAGGAAGTTGATAGGTTGTACATAATTAGAGGTTTCGATTTCCGCAATATGGATATGTCATTTTGCATTCCTTGAATTCAAATCCAATTTAGTGTGCAAATATGAAGAGATTTTCTTTTGGCATTTGCTGAATTTAAAGCCATTTGCAAACTGCTGTCGTTATGGTCATATTACTCTTTCAATGAGTCAGCATGCACGTACTTTTTGGTCCCCCTCTCCCTGCTATATATACAGTCTATTCCTTCAGCTAGTCCTCTCTCTCTCTCTCATACGCAACTCTCTCTCTCACCTCTTGTAAACTTCCTCTCTCTCACAAGCTGAACCCAGCCCATCTCAGCCCTGCAAACTGCCTCACTCCCATGTCCAAGATAGATCGATCTGAGTCGATATGTGATCACTCCACTCTTACTCTGCAAGCCACCCCACTTCCATCACTGTTCATTACCATCCTACATAGACCCACCATCGTGTCAATCTTAGTTAACCATGTCCCTACATTCCAATTTTATTAGTTGAACAAAACTACACCAATCAATTGGGCCATGCACTCACTTGCAAAATTACTACTTACATCTGTACTGTGCTTAACTTATACTCAGGGGCGAACCCACATGTTCTTATGTGGGTGCACCTACACCTGTTATATATTTTGAACCCTTTAGAGGTGATTTGGGTTGCAGGCCCATATACCCATTGAAGGCCCGCACCCCCAAACTTAAACCCATCCCATATATTGCAACCCCCCCCCCCCCCCCCCCCCACCAAAATCCATCGAGCACTTCCCCCTTTCCAAAATTGAAACCTCCAAAATCTGAAACCCCACAACCAAAACCCTCCAGGCTCCATCTCCAGTCCATCGAAAATCACCTTCATCAAATGGGCATATCGCCTCTTCAACGATGCTCCTTTTCTCTGGTTAGCTCTCTGTCTCTCTCTTGCTTGGGTTGGTGAATGTGAAAGTGGGCTGACCACCAATGGGCACCGCCGGGGTAGTTTTGGCGGTCATTGCTTGCTCCAGCGCTGTCCTTCTAACCGTCAATGTAGCAGACCGCATTATTTCAAATCGAATGAACAGGGCTTCAAATGATTGAATTTCAACTAACCATCCCTTTTGGAAGATGCATTGTTTGTTCTCGTCTGAATTAAAAATTTTTTATGTTCCTTTTTGTATGTTTCATGCTTTATAATTAGTGGGTTGAAATTGAACTTTGATAGAGACATGGCGGATACAAATCTTTGTGTTCTGGAGTGAAATTAGCAGACCCCATTATTTCATTTCTAAAGAATTGGGCTTGAAATGATTGAATTTCAAGCTACTCTCCCTTTTGGAAGATGTATTGTTTGTTTTCATCTGAATTAAGGTTCAATGGTAAATGAATTGGATATGATGTTGTGTTCTCATTTTTGTAGGTGATAAATTAGCATTGATGCTTGTTGGTTAGAATATACGTATTTAGGGAAAGAATACTCATTTGACTCTGAAAGCATGATTTTCTTAATTCAATGATATCTTACAGTGTAGGATTTACAACCACAGATGCAATGCCATTGCAACAATTATCCTTTCTTTATTAGAAGATACATTTCTGAAAGTTTAATATTCCCATAGGATGAGGCATAAAATTCCTAAACATAAAAGAAATTATAATTGATCTAGTGCTCTTAACCTTATGGTTGAAAATTTTTTTTTCAACTTCTTGTTTGAAATCTAAGAATTGATTTCCTCATATTTGGGGGTTTCCACTAAAACACAAAAATACAAGGATCTTTTCTTTGATCCTAACATGGAGAAAAATGCACCTTATAAGGAGTTCAGAACCCAGTTTGAGTACTCAACTGCTCATTTTGCAGTTATCTCGTTTGGTGAAATGCTCATGGAGATTCTAAGACTTGGTTTAGTTATACGTTTGTAACTTCCAAAATCTATAGAAGTAAGAAAATGTTAGAATGTGTGACTTATTGTTGACCAAGAACTTTAACTCATATAGGTAAGCTTTGTAAATCATTTTGATCACATAATCCTCTTTAACTTTCACCATCTATATTTCCTCCTTATTAGGTGAATAATGATTTCAAACGAGAAAATGACTAGCAACAGTTGATTTCTTTCATTGTACTCAGGAAGTAGTTTAGCAGATGATTTGGAGGTTTAATTCATCTAACAATTCTATGACTTTGGTGGGTTGTCTCTTAGTCTCTGTCTCAGGTGACACAGCGTAGGCGTTCTTCTCTCTCTGTCTGTCTCTTTAATTTATGTTTGTTAATTTTTTTACTTGAAAATTTCAATTTAATATATGAATATTCGTGTTTCCATATTTTATGTTGTTTAAACTCATGTAATTGTGTTGTGTGCTTTAAGTATTTAAATAAACCCATGCGTTTGTATATTTCAACATTGCCAATGAGAATTAAGTTATATTTGTGTGTTCTAATTAAGTTATGTGTTCTTACTAAGTAATGTGTTTTTTAGTTAGGTGTTGATTTTGATTAGATTTTCTTTATCTTTAAATCAGATATGGAAAATTATTACAAGAGAAAATCAACTTCTAACCTACCGTGTCCATCGCTAGAGAATGATAACAACAATCAAGTGTTATCAACTTCGAAGAAGAGTCATGTAGAAGTTAACTTGGCAGATCTTCCTGCTGATCTGGGATTACATAATTCAATATTGAGTTATCATCATGCGGACCAAGATCAAATCTGAAGAGCGTATTTACAAAAAGGTCCTTGTCAGCCTCATGACTATAAACTTCCTACTACGGAGTGTACATAATATACGAGATGATTTACTCCTGCTTGGTTTTAAGGATTATGGTAGTTGGTTGGAATAGAGCATAGAGAAGATGCTGTATTTTGTCTATGCTTTTATCTTTTTGGAGGGCATGCACACCATGATGCTATTATAACTCATGGATTTAAAAATTGGAGAAAAAAAGAAAGAATTGGAGAGCATGTATGAGGCCGAATAGTGCTCACAATCAAGCATATAAGAAGTGTCAAAATTTATTAAATCAAAAGCAGCACATTGAGATAATTATTGTCAAGCAATCGAATCAAGTTCAAGGAGACCATCGAATCTGCTTGCAAGCGACACTTGATTCTATTCTCTTTCTTCGACACCAAGGGTTACCTTTCGTGGCCATGATGAATTACACGATTCAAACAACATGGGTAATTTCCTTGAGCTTTTGCAAGTACTTGCCAAGCAAAATGAAGCTATTAAAAGATTTGTATTGCAAAATGCTCTAACAATTTTGAAGTTGACATCACCTAAGATTCAGAAAGACATTGTGAGTAAGGCTTCCATAGAAACAATTGAGGTTATCATTTCTGAGCTTGGAGATGCACCATTTGCCGTTTTGGTGGACAAATCTCATGATATCTTTATGAAAGCAGTTTTACGCTATGTGGATAATCGGGGATATGTGATTGAACTTTTTTTGCTAGTTGAACTTGTCACAAATAGTATTGCATTATCTCTAAAGGCAGCCACCGATGCAATACTTTCTAAGCATGGATTGAGTATAACAAATTTGCACGGGCAAAGTTATGATGGGGCTAGTAATATGCGTGGTCATCTCAATGGCTTAAAACACTTATTCAAAATGAAAATCCCACTGCTTTCTTCGTTCATTGCTTTGCTTATCAGCTTCAATTGGCACTCATTGTTGTTGTAAAAAAGCACATACCAATTGCCACATTTTTTGACTCAGTTTCCAATGTCTTGAATGTTGTCGAAGGCTCTTACAAACACCATGACATGCTCCAAACTATACAAGTTGCTAAAGTCGTTGATGCTTTTAATACTGGTGAACTTGAAAGTGGACAAGGTCTAAATCAAAAGACTAGCCTCAAACAGCTAGGAAATACATGATGGGGCTCGCATTATGGCACATTGGTTACCTTGATTCTTATGTTTTGATCTGTGGTTGATGTGTTTGAAATTATTTTAAACGATGATACGAGTGAATATGTGGGTACGGTAACTTCTTGTTTAAGTTAGAATCTTTCGATTTTATATTTAAAATGCAGTTGATGAAAAATATTTTAGGGATCACGAATGAATTGTCAAAGATGTTGTAGCGTAAAGATCAAGATATTGTCAATGCTATGAAAATAGGAAGAGCATCGAAGAAAATATTGCGAATGATGAGAGACAATGGGTGGGATTCGCTCCTCTCTAAAGTTCATTTATTTTGCAATGAAAATGAAATCTCCATTCTTAATTTGGATATTTTTTGGTTGATAGAAAGCAATCACGATGCAAGGTTGAAGTAACAAACTTGCATTATTTTCGCATTGAAATATTTTACACTACAATTGACATGTAACTTTAAGAGTTCAATGATCGCTTCGATGAGGTAACCATCGATTTACTTCTTTGTGTTGCATGTTTAAATCCAACTGATTCCTTTTTTGCTCTCAATAAGAAAGAATTGATTGCCTTTCTCAATTCTATCCAAACGATTTTTCAAATACAAATTGGATGATTCTTAATAATCAGTTGGAGGCTTACATTTTTTATATGCATAAAAATAGCAAGTTCCAAGAAGTAAAAGGAATTAGCGGTCTTGCTCAGAAAATGGTTGAAACAAGAAAGGACATTGCATATCCTTTGATTTATTTACTTTTGAGATTGGCACAAACTCTACCAATTGATACCACTTTTGTTGAAAGGGTATTTTTTGCTATGAAGATTGTAAAGAGTCGATTATGCAATTGAATGGAAAATGAGCGGATGAATGATTGTTTGCTACTACATATGGAAAAGGGCATATTTAATATCATTGGTGATGAGATAATCATGCATCGCTTTCCAAATATGAAGACTTGTAGAAGACAATTGCAAACACTTTTATTTTAAAGTCGAGATGTGACTTTTTGATGAGAAAATCTTACTTGACACAATTAAATAATTTGTATCTTTTTGAATGAAAATGTTTGTTCTTTTTCAATTATTAATGTGAAGAAGTATAACAAAATGATTATTTTGGCTTTTTTAATTGACTATTGTCTGCACCCTTCAAACAAAAATTCTAGGTCTGCCAGTGCTTATAGTAGCCTCATCACCAACAAATCCAACCCATGTCAATTTGCGTTTGGAGCTCTAGAAACAGAGTCTACTTACCTATCAAAGCTCAACTCGCAGACCTAATCAACCTTCTGATCAACCCATTGCACTAACCTATCTATTCAACTCAGGCAAACCTGAGTCCATATGTGAGCCTACTTATTAGATTGACCCACATCTAATTGCCCAGATCTGGTGAACCCATATTTCAGCATAGCCCAACACCAAATAGTCTAGGCATGTGCCCACAAATCCAACTTAGTTGATATGTATACCCATTAAACCCTATGCCTAGCCTTGGCCAGCATTGCATGTATGATTAAGCTGTGGTGTGAATTGTTAACTTGGACCGCACAAGGATATGCCATGAAACTCAGGCCTGAGCCCATTGATGCAACCCATTTAAACCACTTGCTCTAGCCCACTTAATGAGTTTGTTTAACAAAAAGTTTCTTAGGCCCATGTAGCCCACTGACAATTGAACCATTTCATGTATTTGTTTAAATCAAGTACTTGAGCCCACCCACTGATGTTTCCCACACCATTCATTGATCTAAGTCCAATCTATTAACCTATATGCATGAATAACTCTCATTACTTAGGACCACTTGCATGATTAAATAAATTGAGCCCAAGCAGGGATATGCCTACCATCACTTTGTAACCATACCTTAGCCCTGATTCATCTTACATGATTATGACCCAAGCCCAATGGTGCCCGCATGAACCCATATCCAGGACCCATTTACTATCCCATGTGTAAAAATCATCACCATCATGTTGGTCACTTTCATCATCGACCGTTGATCTAAGGTTGGGGCATCAAAAGAGGTAAATAGTCTTACTATGTTACTTTAGTACTTGAGTTTCATTATTAAAATGAGTGACCTTTTTTTTTTATTTATTGAAAAGAGAGCGCTACATAATGCCTAAGCATTTTTTTTAGGAGAAAACACCGCTTTTAATTGGGTCCACCGAAATGCATAATAATTATGTAAATCCATTATATAAAAAGATCCATATAAAGCCTGCCTATATGTAAATTTTTGAATCTATAAGATTATTATCATATGTTGATCCATTACCTTAATATGTAATGGTTTAGAGGCATTATCTTATTATAATTTTAATATATATTAATGAAAAGTTAGATGAATGACAAATTTGAACTTACGATTATATGGAGATAGGGTGTGTATGGAAATACTAGATTAACTCAACGTAGCTCAATGACCAAAAAAATGGGGGGTCGAGGGTGGGAAATGATCATTTTTTTTTTATAATTTCCCTTATTTAAAAAGGACAAAATCCATTTTTATTCCCCATGATGGCCCCACCAATGACCAATCACCAAATCCACCTACCCTAGTGGAGCATCTATTCCAATCCAACAAGGATCTAGCTATTATTTCACCATTAGATTAAATCATGATGGTTTTTCACAATCCTACATCAGGTGCTAGAACCATCTTAGTTTGAATGATATACATGATCAAACCCTGGTGGAGTAACTATGATTCACTACTTGGATTAAATCATCACATTGGTTGATTGATTGGAATCCAGCTAGGTGGGCCACAAGGCGAGCCAGCACCATTTAACCTGCACTAGGTCAAGGATAGTAAGTCCTCTCGAACCTGCGCCGCCTGTTCCTATCTTTTCCAATCCAAAAGAGTGAGAAAGAATGCTTATCCTGCGCACCTGCTCTTCACTGCCACTCCAATGGCAGAAGCTTCCATCTCTTCACCCCTTTCATCCTCCTTCATTTCCACTCAAAATCCTTCCTTTCTTCACCAAATCGAACCAAAACAGAAAGATCATGGAACCCATCAAAGGCATGCGACATCTCCCAGTCCAAGAAGTAGACGACTACGACGCCCACTTCGACGACGACACCCACTACGACGACGACGTGGACGACAAAGAGGGAGAATCCTATGAAGAAGGAGAAGAAGAAGAAGAAGGAGATGATTTCGATCCTAAGCCTAGATTTACTGGAAGAGAAGAAGAAGAAGAAAAAGACTACGACAAAGACCCAGAATTTGCTGATATCCTTGGCGGCTATTTGGACGAACCCGATAAAGCACAGAAGAAAGTGAGCTTTTTTCTCAAGTTTTCTTGTTTGGGTTTCAACCTGATGGGTTCCTTCTGCATGGGTTTCTTTTTTTTGTTTGGATTTTGATGGGTTTTTTTGCTTTTGGATTGTAATGTGAAGTTGGAGGAGAGAGTAAGGAAGAAGAGGAACAGAATACTGCACAGCAAGACTGGCTCTGCAAGACCAATGAAGGTTATATTCAACAAGTAAGAACATCATAGAAACATGCATGGTGTGTACCCATTTCATTTCTAGTTCATGGTGGGAGGCAATTATATTGTTTAAGGTTGATGGGTCTTTGTTGGGATTGCTCATTATATAATCAATCTTTCTAAAGGAAATTCTTAAATGAAGAGATGAAACATCTTGCTATTGAATTGGATGTTTCACATTAGTTTTTGGATTTGACACTAGGACAGGGTGTCTGACTAATAAATTAACACCAAAAATTAAGATTTTTAGATTTAGCATTGGAAATAAATTAATTTGTTATAAATAATTACTTAGAGGGATAAAAAACAAGTCCAACCTGTTGCAATATAACAGTATTCCAACCATGGTGTGGGACCATTCAAGCCTACCTAAGATGCATTGTGGATGCTTGGACATTGGATATGACATTAGATTTCAATAATCACAATCAAAGAGTTTATAGCATTCAAAATGGGCGGTTGGATCTAACTGACCTAACCATCTATATTTGACGCCCCTTGGAAATGCTTAGATCATTGGATGAAGCTGATTTGTAGGTACTGGTTACTTCAATCATTTATAGGAATTGACTTTTATTTATTTATTTATTTATTTTTTGTTTTGTTCTTTTAGTAAGTAGGAGTCAGTTTTATGAATTTGTTTAGCTTCTATTCTACATCACCAGAACAGAGGTATTTTCTTCTTACTATATTTTAGTAACTTGTCCATTATGATTGGCTTTCACCAGATTTGATTTCTCAAACTCCTACATATGGTTTGAGTTCTACAATGCTCCATTATCAAAGGATATTTCCCTAATATGTGATGTAAGTGGCCTCTTTTAAGGGCCTGTTTGGATGTAAAGGAATCAGGTGAAGATAACTGTGCACTGCAAAATTAAACTATGGATAGTTTTCTCCGCATTCATTTTCTCTACCTTTTCTCCGCATCCAAATAGAGCCTAAGACTTATTTTTTATTTCTTGCCAAATGAGCTTTTGCAACTAAGTTATGATTTATGTGCAGACCATACGATCTTGGTACATCATTGGCCATCTTGGTGGATGCAATTCTATGAATATGCAGGTGCAGTTCCTTTGTGTTGATGCTAGCTTTAGAAGTTTTGAATCAGCAGTTTACTGTAATACATGGATGATTATATTTATGCTACTCTCACGAGTCACGATATAAATTCGCATTTGAGAACCCCATCCCGATATGTCATTCACTTTCACGCATAAATAACCAAAGCCTTTTGAGTAGGCGAAATTGAAATTTAAGAAAAACATCTCAACATGTGACTGGAATCTGGATCCTGCCATTCTAAGAAAAACTTCACAACATGTGACTGGAATCTGGATCCCCCAGATTGACTTGTAAAGTAAAACAAAAGTCGCTATAACAGCTAACTATAAGTTGTACTAATGCAACAGCTAATGACTCCTTAACCTTTTTTTCAGTTACTTCTTGCTAGTGTATACTCTTCTACTGATAAAAAAAATACATATTATGTGAAAGTAGTGCAAAATTCCTGTGTATGTATATTCTTTTTTATTACTTGTCTCTTATAAAGTTCTTCCATGGTTTACTTAATTTGTGATACGTTGCATAGATATAAGTAAATATTATGTCCCTGCTTGGGAGAAAGCAAATGGTATGTGCCAGCTTGCTTAATGAAAAATGGACTAACTATTGAATGAAACACCAATGTAACTTGGTGTGCTCACTACAGTCATGATAATTATATTTGTTTACTTATGAACTAAAGGTCTTAAAAAATCGTACGCACTTCCCCAGTAACAAGATTGGTAGTGTTTTCATAACTCTTAATCAAAACTGTTCTGTTTGACATGAAAAAACTTGCTACCTTTCCAAAAGAAAAGAAAGCAAAAAATTATTTGTTGCTGAACTTTTAAAGTCTTATCCTTGCAGTTATCACAGTCTTCTCTTGATAAAAGGCCAAGCTATGATGCCATTCAGGGGGCAAATGTGACCCCGACAACATTTTACAACATTGGAGACTTTGAGGTTCAAGACACTTTAGCACGCATATGGTATAAAGCTTTAATCACTTGTTAGTTTGTATTTTGGGTTAGGACCAAATATGCAATGGGTGACTAGCACTCTAGTTATCTATATGCTGTGTGTCCAATGGTTTGTGATTATATTTTTGGTCAAATTTTGACAGGGTGGATATTGGGACAAGTGAACCATTGCTTTTGGACACATTGATCAATGCCTTGACGCAAATAAGTTCTGAGTAGGTCTCAACTTCACTCACTTGGTTGCATTCTATATATAATGAATTTTTATTTGTGCACTCTTGGATGTAGAGATGTAGTTACTTTTTAAGTTACTGATTCTTTGTTTTGCACCTGTGCCTTTTGGTCTGAGAGCTTCTGTTTTTGTTATAGATTTCTGTTTGTGTATATATATTTGATATTCAAGAACACAAAATATCAATTTTTAAAAATCTCTTTTACAATCAATAGTTGGCATTAATATTACTCATGAAGAAAATGTGCTATAGTTGCTATAGTTGGCTTTTGCTTCTTCATGACCCCATATGGGGATAAGGCTTTAGTGATGAATACAATGGCAATAGCTTGTGGTGTGTGCTTCTTGCTCCTTGATAATTTTGATTCCAGAGTGCAACAGCCACTCCATAGATTTTATTTGGGAAAGTTATCTAGCCTGTGGCAGACTTAGGATTCTCACGTGAGGGGGGCTGGTGATGGTCCACTAAAAAAGGCAAACATTATGTTATTGTACTTTCTTCACATTACCAATGGCAAAAACAGAAAACAAGTCAATTGTGTATCCCTTGAAGAGCATAATCAATCAAGACTTTGGGTACAACAATGTGCAAACAAGTCAATTGTGCATTTGTGTTCATTCCTGTAATACACGACTTATCCTAAGGGAATCTAGGGTTCGTTTTGTAGCAGGAAAAAAGTGAGAAGTGGAAATTTTCTTATAATTAAAAGCAAGATAAACTTAGATGTTGAAAAACTCCTAAATGATGAAACCCCATTTGTTAATTGACTCATGTTTAGCATTTTCCCATGAATAAAAATATATTCAATGCTTTGTTTATTTACGAGTTAGATTGTATGTGTAACATTTTTATTGCAAGAGGTTCCAAAGCACAATATACCTCTATCCTCATAATTTTTTTTTAAATCAAGTCCCTGATTTGTCATGTAGGAAAATTGGAGATTCGGCTCTTCGAAAAGTTTGTTTGTTTTTCTTTTTTTTTTTTTTTCTTCTAGAACTTTGAAAAGTCTGTTAAAAATGAATCCATGTGGCCAGTTGAAAAGAATAACTAACAAAGTATTTCATGGATTTTACCTATTGCTATTTGGCAACTTTGATTGGAAACAAACACATCCTTTGATGTTCTTTCATTTGTTTGTTCAAATCAAAACCAAAACTACTTCCTAAAACCCAATCTAAATGTCCTTCGTAAAACTCTTAACACAAGCTACAACCATAAACAACCAAGTATTACATCAAAATTAAATAAAAATTAGCTAACAATCAGTAACATGCATCATTATCTACAAATCAATAATGATAGATTAGATTCATTTCATCCCTGCCTCTAATCTGAATATTTGCTTCATTTTTTTGCTGAAATCAAATCCAACTCTATCAAGAGAACCCATGTTAGTAATGAGGTTTTTAGAAATGTTGGATGTTTAGGAAAATCCTCCATTTCTTAAAAATCTTTCAGAAATCAAGAGTACCTAAAAAGTGGGGATTTTCAGAGGATGGAGGATTTCCAGAAATCCCCCATTTCTAATGTCACCATCTCTTAAAAATATTTTTGAGACTAAGCGCCTAACAAAACAGCCCCTTGCAACACCTAATCCATATGCAGAGGAGGAGGAGAGACACCGCGATGCGTGTCGGAGCTGGAGGGGATTATCCGTCCCTGATTTGGAGAGAGAGAGAGAGAGAGGGTTTTGTTCCATGGTGGCTGGGCCAGCTAGCCCATATAGCCCTTAATGGGCTTTTTCCAGTTTTTTGTGGAGTTGAAGCCCCCAGGCACCTATACATAGGTCTGCCCCTGCATCTAACAATATTGGATTCGTCCAAAATGCTTTAGCATCTTCAGCAAATAATGATGTTAAACGGAAGAGAAGGATATGTGTTAGTATTTTTTTTATTATTATTACTGACATCTTATATGGAGCCAGTGCATGGCAAAATTTATCCCAGTGCATGTCGAAATTTATCCTTTCAGAAAAATTTTCAGTACACTCCTTGAATAAATATGAGAAAGTGGTTAGCTTCTTGTGGAAATGGATTGAATCAACTTGGTTATTTATGTCAAAGGGATTGATATCCCACTTTGGAACCTTTTTTATTTCTAATATCCCGGCAGTTGTCATGAAGGGTACTTTTATTTTTCCCCAAGAAAACTGCCAGGCATTGGATTTGGAACAACAATCTCTCTTTCTATTTTCAGCGCTGTTTCATTGGAGATTGCTAGCCAAATTCTCACTTTGAACTGTCAGGACTCAGATTTTCTTCTAATAACACCGTATTTGAGCTCTTAGGAATAAGGTGTTATAGAGGGCCTTTTGTGATCTCCTCATCATGATATCCCAGTCCTCTACACATTTAAGGGAAAACAAAATCCATGTTTCTAGTGCATGCTGATGCAGTCTAGGCCCCAACAGCACCTCTTCAACTTAGATTAGGATTATTATTAGTAGAATTTTAATTAAATTGTTATTAGGAAAGTTTCCATTTTTAGCCTAGGGTTTTCTTACACATTAAGTTTGCTTTTACTATATATATGGCATTGTAGAGAAGAAATTCTCAGATTTGGTTGATTAATAGAATTGGGTTTTCCCAGAGGTGTTTCCTCGTGTGTGTTTGAAATCATCTTGACGGTTTGAAGTGTCCTTGGACACGTGCTTAGGCACCTCCGCGCAAGCCCTAACCCTAGGGCTGCATTAGATTGGTATCAGAGCCGAAGGATCTGCACGATCTTCCGGCGTCCACCCCCTGCACCCCAGACGACCACCACCCACTGTTGACACCCCTGTCCTAACCTAATCCCCTTCGAAACCCTAAAACCACGCCTCTGTTCAAACCCATTCGCCGGAACCCATCCAACCCCATCGGTCCATCCCACATCAAATCCCTCTTCAAATCCACAGCTCTGGGACCCAACTCCACAAAACCCACCTTTCCTAAAATAGGCCCTGATCAGTCCAAACCCTAACCCTAACGTCGCTGTCTCCACCCTGTCCCCAACCCCTAACCTTACCGTACCCAAATCCCTAAATCCCTGACCAACCGAAGCCTCTGTCAAATCCCTTTGCCCTCTGTTGACACCAAGTTCCACCCTTATCAACCCTCGATTGCCAGATCTAAAATCCTTAAACCCATTCCCAATCCGCCCAGACCTCGACAGATCCCTTTCCTAACCACCATCTCCAAACCCAGCCCTCCGCTGCCATCCCAGTCGGCCCTAAATCTTCTCCCGAAACCCCCTGGGCATCCAACCATTATCTCGACGACACCCCTACACCTACCGGACACCCTCGGACCCTGCGAAATCCCACTTTCCGGCCAAACCCACACCCTGAACTTTTCCTCAAACCCACTTTTCGGCCAAACCTTCTCCTCCCCAAACCAGAGTGAAAAAAAGAAAAAAAAAAGCGCAGAGCGAGAGAGAGTGAGAACGCAGAGCGAGAGAAAGAGAACACAGTGTACCTTCTCTGCAGCTCGCTGCCTTCTCTGTGGAAAACCATCATCGCCGCCATCTCTGTCGCCCGCAGGTAATGCTCGACAATCGCCACCGCCATCGTCACCGCCTTCGCAGCACCATCGTCACCATCGTCCGTCGTCGCCATCTCCATCATCTCGCCAGCGCTCTCATCGTTGCAGCCTCTGTTTGAAGCACCTAGGGCAAACGAAGTCTTATTATCTCCATCTTCCTGTCACGCAGAACGAGACAGGGGAAAATCTGTATTGGGCCCGAGTTCAATACGGGTATGCTTCAGCTGGTTTTAGGTGGGTGAGCCCATATACTAATTGGCCCACAAATGGAATTCTTCTTAAAAGTTTCTGCAAAAGTGTTCTTATTTCCAATCTGTCCTTCTGAAGAGTAGATTTGCACATCAGATTAGTCAAATTTCAATTTTGCATTAAAAAAAAATGCTTCCAAAGAAGCAAGTGGATGCTGAATCTTCATGATCTTCACTTGAAGATTTGGCTAGTGCCATTAGAGATTTATCTGCAAAAGTATGGCATGCACACCACCCTCCAACAATTGGACATTAGAGTGACAAATCTGGAAAATAATCAACGTGTGCATCACCATCGTGATGATGGTGCAAATATTCGGAATCAACGGGATCCACCAGTCCATAATCCTGATCGAGATTTAGGAATTAAAATTGTAATTCCCGAATATGATGGAAAATTACAGCCCGTTGAATTTATGGATTGGTTAATGTGTGTGGAAAATATTTTTGCACATAAGCCAATGACTGAGCATCATAAAGTCACACTGATTGTTACTAGATTTCGAAATTATGCTGCAACTTGGTGGGCTGAATTGCAAAGAAAACGGAGGAATCAGAACATGGACCTTGTTGATACATGGACTGAGATGAAAAATATTTTGAAACAAAAATTCCTCCCTGTCAACTATGCAAGAGATCTCTGTTCCAGTTTTCAAAATTTGAAACAACGGTCCAAGACAGTTGTTGAATATTCTGAGGAATTTTTGACTCTGCAAGCTCGTTGTGGTTTGAATGAAAATGATGATGTGGTAGTTGATAGATTTTTCAATGGATTGAGACTAGACATTCAGCATATCCTTGCCTTCCAACATTTTGATAATGTCGATGAACTCATCCAACATGCTATCAAGGCTGAGGGAATTGCAAATCATCGAGTACAAAAATCCAAATGGGTTCAACCAAAGAATTCCCCTCTACAAGAAGCTAAATCCAATGGACAGATTTTTGCTAGGACTGAAGGTCAAAATAAGATAGTTTGTTTTCATTGTCATCAGCACGGACATCGAGCAGCAGATTGTCCAAAGCGAATACATTTGATTGAGATTGAAGGTGCTGATAACAATATTCGAGATGATATTAAGGGTACTGACACTGATCCTAAGGATATTGACAATTCCAAGGATATTGACACTGCGGAAATTAAATTCATCGATGCAGAGCCCCCAGATGAAGCTCTTATTGTCCTCAAGGATGCTTCACCAACTGTTGAGCATAAGTGGTTGCGCAAAAATATTTTCCGTTCCACAGGAATAATTCAGGGACAAAACTGCACAGTTGTTTTTGACAGTGGAAGTTGTGAAAACCTCATCTTTCATGCTCGTGTTGATCGCCTTCAATTGAAAGTTTATAAGCATAACTGTCCTTATTTTGTCAAGTGGCTAATGAATGGTGATCAAGCGCCTGTTCGACATACTTGCAAAGTTACTTTTGCTATTGGTGAGACTTACACAGAGACAATCCAGTGTGATGTGCTACCTATGGATAGTGGTGATATCTTATTGGGCCGTCCATGGATATATGACAAGAATGGGACTCATGCTATGCGCGACAACACCTATACATTCATGCATGGTGGACAGCAAGTTACTCTTCATCCCGAGAAACTACAACCGCCAAAGAAGAATTCCTGGAAAGTTGCCACAAAGGAAGTCCTTCATGTTCAACACATTTACACTGGCAATCCGAAGCATAATCGAGTTCGAGGACGAACTCTTCTTTCAACCCGGGGAGGATGATGCAGTCTAGGCCCCAACAACACCTCTTCAACTTAGATTAGGATTATTATTAGTAGAATTTTAATTAAATTGTTATTAGGAAAGTTTCCAATTTTAGCCTAGGGTTTTCTTACACATTAAGTTTGCTTTTACTATATATATGGCATTGTAAAGAAGAAATTCTCAGATTTGGTTGATTAATAGAATTGGGTTTTCCCAGAGGTGTTTCCTCGTGTGTGTTTGAAGTCATCTTGACGGTTTGAAGTATCCTTGGATACGTGCTTAGGCACCTCCACGCAAGCCCTAACCCTAGGGCTGCATCACGTGCTGGCAGACTCTCCTACACATAACTATATCAGCCAGGTTGATCATATCTTAGTTGACGTCTTTACATTCAATAGAAATCAGAAATACATACTTTGAAGTCCATGCAAGCAATGTTTATCTCCAATAAAGCCTGAGCATCTTCTTTTAACCCTGGTTGTGGTTGTCCCTTTCCTCTTAATGAATATTGTCAGATTCATAAAAAGGCATCAGTATTAGTTTTCTTCTTGGTTAGCATCAAGTTTTTGTGTCTTGTGAGGAAGTGAATTGTTACATTCTTTGGGCCGTTAAGTTTTAATGGCACGCAACAACTCCCACTACCACCCTAAAAGTTAGGGTTTGTTCGCCTTTCACACATGAGATAGGAAAATGCCTTACATCTATTGATGTTACGTATGCAAATATTTCATATGTGAAACATGTTATGATGTTTGTCAAAATCACCATTTTCACGAGTAAAGAGTACATCCAATGCCCAATGGTTTTACAAGTGCTTGGATTTTTTGAAAGTTTTTCACAAATTTCTCAAAATTCATGAAGATTTATGAATGAAACTAAACTTGATGCATATCATTAATATGAGAATATTGAACGGTTCAGGTCATCAATTGGGGGCCCAAAATATTCAAAGAATTAGATCTATAGGTTGGATTTTTTAGACGTTTTTCACAAATTACTCAAAATCTATGAAGATTTTAAGACAATAAATCTAAAAGGTCCTTGGGTTTATCAGTTCAATAAAGAACTTGAATAGTTTGGATTACAAATATGGGTCCAACGGGAATGAAGGAAAATAAAACAAATGTGGTTGATGGGATTTGAACCCATGACCAATTGCGTAACTAAATGCAATCACTCTGTGAATTCATGTAATGGCCCCCTTTTTAAAGTGGGAGATGTGAAAGTGTTTCACACCTTATAGGTGTGAAAATGGCCTTATTTACACATCATTTTCACACCTCATTTACACATCACATGTGTGAATGAGCGCAAACAAATGTGATGATGTATAACTATTCCGCATGTGAATCATTTTCGTATGTAAATGAGTCAAACAAACCAATCCTTACTGCTTTTTGATGATCCTTTTTAGTAATTAATTCATCCATAGCAAAGAAGGCACGTCCTAGGAAGGTCATGGAGGCTGATCTGGATGGAAGATACCTATGGACCACATCTTGTTAAGGCTTAGGGTATCGTTTTAATAAGATGGGAAAAAATGACTCCAAACCAAGGTTTAAAAAATCGGACTCGTGACCCGACTCGGTCATGGCCGAATAGGAGTTGACTCAGCCGAGTCACATGATTCGGGTATGTGTCTCAGAGGACCCTATTTGGTATGGGCCGAGTCGACTCGGACTAGGCCAACTAGGCTGATTTTTTAAAACCATGCTCCAAACCGAGGCAGTGCGTCAATGCTAGAACATGGGTGTAACTTCTAGAACGAGTGAGTAAAGGAGCCATGATATTTCCACTTTACTACTTGTAGCATGATATGTAACAGATGTAGTGTCTACGAAGGAGTGTTTGATCCTGACACACCAAAATACTGCAGCTGGATGACCTTGCCCATACCAATACCAATAATGTATTGGAGTTATCCTAGTTTGAAGATTGTACTGATCTGTTACTTTGCCCCATATCAAGGAATATTTAAATATTTATTCTTAACTTCCTATGATAAGAAAACACGGCAACGATGGACATGGGAGGGTTAGATGCAAGTGTGCCTGCTTCAGACTTGCCTGGAGTCCTTAAAATGTTTTTTGCACTTGAAGTGCACAAAATGATCCTGGCCTTCACTCTATCACTCCTTTCTCTCTTTCATACAAACAACATGATACATAAAATAGCCCTCTTCCCATCAACCGGCTTGCTGTGCCACTCCTTCAGTGCATACGTAAGCATATCCTGCATGGTCCAACAAACCCCAATGAAAAAGTTCCAGAGCTGCCTCATAAATTTGCAGAGACAGGGGATCAGTTGATTCCAACTTATCCTTGACACAATACAGCAGCTGGGAAAATTTGTTTCCTATTGCACCTCATCAATTGTGTGCTTCTTCTTTATCACAACCCAAGAAAAAGTTCTCATCTTTGGCACTCTGTGGTTTTTTGTGCATAAAACCAGTCAGTGGATCGAATGCATTGTACATTTGGGAAGATGGACAGACGAACTTTACATTTTGATAGGTAGTAAGCAGCAGTCAGTGGATGACTCAGGTCTAGGCAATTGTCCTTAGTAATCTAATTTTAGGTATTTTGGGACAATCTACTGTTCTCCCTTGGTCTTGCTGTTACCTGGTTTATTTCCTTAAGTATTACGTAAAAGATAGAAAATAATCTATTTATTTGGACGCTTAGAGGGTTGTTTGTTTGTACTCATTTATATATGTAAATGATGCACATGTGTAATGGTTACACATGATTATGTTTGTTTGTGCTCATTTATGCACGTGATGCATAAATGAGGTGTGAAATCAGTTTGAAAATGATGTCATTTTCAATGTAAAAAATGTCATGTTCAGCCTTTCATTTACATATGTGAGGAGGTGGTAAATGGGTAAAATGTTTACTTATGTGACGAGCTGTTTGGGTGCATTAAGATTGATACACCCAGACAGATTATGGGTTCAAACCACCCATCAACTACATTATTTTCTTTCACTTTTGTGGGCCCCAAATTTATGATCCGAGCTGTCATCTTCTTTATAGGGGAAGGAATCCTAAGATGTTTAATTTCATGCCTTAAATCTTTATAGATTTTAAGAAATTTGTGAAATAAGTCAAAAAACCCCAACTTATGGATCTGATTGTCTACACTTTTGAGGGGCCTCCAATTCATGTCAGAGCTATTCAATATTCTCATATTAATGACAAGCATTGAGACGTTTGGCTTCAGATCTTAGATCTTCATAGGTTTTGAGAAAGTTGTGAAAAATGTCCATAAAATCCAACACATAAAACCGTTACATGTACTCATTTACTCATGTGAAAATGATGATTTTGGCAAACATGATAATGTGTTTCACATGTCTAGGCATTTGCATTTTGCATATCTAAAACCCATTTTCCCATCCAATGCATGATGCATTGAAGGGAAATGACCCCTTAAAGCTTAATTCACACACGCAAGCGGGTGGGCTGTGAGGCTATTTGGACAATGTTAATGATTCTCTGATGTAAAAATGTACTAACCTTAGGGTAATCAATGCTAAACAAATAGTAGCTAGAGAGATTAGCCCCTTTTAATAGATGTGGAACTCTTTTGGCCAACTCCAGATTGATAAATGAGGTGCGGATGGTGGTGACTTGGAGAGCTTAAGACTTTGGTTGCTCATGTTTTAGTAGCCAATATTTTGCGGGAGTTATGCTTTCAGTAGAATAACCATAGGGAATGTGGACAGTATTGCTTTCACCTTCCACTGAGAAGGAATTGAACATAGCTTAGCCTAAATACCAGATCAAGTAATGCAGTAACTGATTATGTTTGAATCTAGTAGATGCTAATTACATAGGAGGTTTTGATCCACAGATATAAGAGCTGTTACAATGTGAATTGTCAATTTCTTGTAAGAAATCCCCCTTTCCTGTTTATTACTCTAGAGTCTAGACATTGCAAATTTCCTGTACGAAATCAATTTAAGAAAAAAAGGGGATAAAAATTGTCATAAGAAATCTCCCTTCTCTCACGCTCCTTAAAGAACCTTAGGGTGCTGGATGTGCGTGCCTGAGTTCCATCTATTCACTCATAGTACACATATGTGCATGAATTTTTGGAAGGTGGGGAAGCAATCGGCCTATGTTAGCCAAACTGGACATTGCTTGAATTCAAGCAGTGATTCATTTAAGCCCTTTGTGAACATTGTCCGAACTGTCCAACCCTTATTTTCAGGGACCTGCTGCAGCACTCACCCAAAAGAGCCATCTAACCGGCGTTTGTATCCACAAGGCCTGGGCTAGTGACTCGCTCTTGTTATTTTAGGTGCTAGACAGTTGAAGGCGTGCCCTCCTTGTGGGTGTTTTGGTATAGTGCCAACTTATTTACATTGCATCAAATCTGATGAATTCCTCAGATGTTCTTGTGAAAGAAAGAGCTGCTGCTCTGAAAGGCTTCCTCAAAACTTTTGTTTCTGTTAACGGCCTATAGAATTAAATGAGGAATAAAGTATAGGCAACTTCCTATATGGTGACAACTAACAAGTTTACATTCGGGATATTGCCTGTACAGCAGTCCTTAGACTTGACATTTGCCCTTGAACTGTTGAAGTTTAAGTATTTCCCAAAGATTTGTTCGTGTGATATCATAGGGTCATGCGATATTACACAGATCAAATCGTGCGATATCCTAGAGTCATGCGATGTGACACATATCGCCCTATGCAATATCCTAGGGCCATGTGATATCACACATATCGCCCTATGCGATATCTTAGGCCCATGCGATATCACATATCGTCCTATGCAATATCCTAGGTTCATGCAATATTGCGCCATTTTTGTACAAACAGTTTCGTGAGAAATATTTAAAATTTACTTGTTTTGGGGTAAATGTCAAGTTTAAGGGTTATTGTATAGGCAATATTTAAAATTTACAATCCATAGAAACCCTAGAAAACTGTCCTACTGTAAATTTGAAATGCCATTTCCAATTAAGAGTTTGTTTTTTTGCTTTTGATGGTGACAACTCCCAATTTTCAAATTTCAATTTGTTTTTTCCTTCATTGTTTAAAGTTTCTTGCTTTATGAATATCAACAATCTACTCAAGAATAACAAGCACTGTATTAAGTTTGATTCACTCAATTTACTTAAGTGTGATTAAGTCTGGCTGGGGATTCTATATGAAGATCCGCTAAGAATGCAGACCACGGTTGATGAAAGGCTCCCAATTGTTATGCTGGGAAACAAAAATCTGAAATGGATGAACTCAGATCTTTTCCTTGTGATCAGATAAGTACTAACCTTTTATTGAACATTTATTCTTGTATTAACTTCTCTCTCTAGTGTCTTACTCGGCTAATTAACAATCTCTTGTGATCAGATCATTTCCTTTTATTGACCATTGACAATCTCTCTCCTTTATAGTTTTGTGGTTAACATGGGATCAAATATATGATCTCGAAATCAAGATGGACAGATAAGCAGTTCTAACAATTAGGGATAAGGCTCAGTTGCATGTCTCATTGATGAGGGTGTCAACAGGTTGGTTTGGCCTGTATTGGTTGGGTCAGGTCAACAGTTCACGTAATTGGACTATACCTGTTTCGAGGTCATTGATACAATGGGTTGGAACGGACCTGCAAACATCTGGGATCTAAGAATAGCAATAAAAATAAATCAATAATAATAGTTATGTGATAAGTGATGATGTTTTATGCGTATTAATGTTTACATATCATCAGTTGGTCTCAATATTAGGCTGACCCTGTTCTTGCCTTGACCAGCCCATTGGCAGGCAGCTTTCCAGTGGGAGGGTTTATAGGTGCACTAAATTCATTTTTTGGACCCCAGCTGACCTTATATGTGCTTCCTTTCAACAGTTTTGTTGGGATTAAGAAGGTTGTATTTGGTGGTTTGGAATTCGAGGATTGGAAGGAGAACTTGATGTCAGAAGAAGCCGGATGCAGTGTTCACAAGATCTAAATGACACATTGTTGGAATTTTTTAAGTCCATTCTGAACGTTTGCCTGGCGGGAAAAAGGAGCTACAGCTTTCAATTCCAGGTGGCGCTTCAATCGAGAGCTGAGAGAAAAGTGCAAAAACGTCTTGCATGCATTTTAGAACCATTGGGTGGATTGGGCAGTCTATGCATGTGCTATGTTTCGGGTGTGCTTTATTCTGCATGTACATAAGCATGCTTGTATTTTACACATTCACCTATACTGTTGCAAGTTCTCATTGATTTTATGTGGGTTTATCAGATCTTTTTGCACATGCATTTATATGCATGTATGCAGGTACCTCATTTTGCGAACTTTTGTTATTTCATTGATGTAGAAGCATTTAATGAAAGTGGAAAAAAGGGAGTCCTAGATACTCTTCTTTTGTGGCATATATGTTTCCTGGGGATTAAATTTTTAGGAATTCATAGTAAAGTTAGATGGAATGAAGTAACAATAAGGGTATGTTTGATAACAAGATCATCGAGGGAAGGAAATGTGATTTTCAGGGTATCTATTAATATTCATGTTTGGAGCTCGCGAATCTTTGATGATTTTGGCATAATCAAATTTTCACTTCTTGTGATTTCCAAATTCTACCTCCTCCTCCTATTGGATTTTCAAATTATCTCATTCAAGCGGTTTGGATAGAATAATTGGGCATGGCTTGGGTTAAATGATAGAATGCCCAAAGCCTAGCTAAGCCCATGTAAGCAACGCATGTGTTTTAATTTAATTTATACAAACAATTATTAATTACTAAAATAGACGCAAAATTGATATATATATATATAAAAGAAAGTCCTATTCGGCCCGATCCAATTGATTAAATGGGTGGGCTTGGGCCTGACTTATATATGCCATTTGGGGCTTGATTGGGCTTACACCAATGTTCCTAAAGTCTGACCATTTATGAATATGCCTTAGCCTAGCACGGTTTAACCTATGAATATCCCTATCGAAAGGTGTAGGGGTGCTCATGGATTGGGCTGGCTTGAGCTCAACCAGGGCCTAGCCTACTTTGAGCTATGCTTGGGCTAGGGATTTATGGCCCCAATCAAGCCTGGGCCAAGCGTAGATATTGTTTAGCCTGGCTCAGCCTATGAACATCCCTAAATACACACAGCTTGCAAAAAATCTTCAATCATTCTATATTTCTAACCAAATGTGGAACGTAAGAAATAATCAATTATAAATTCCTTAGTAAGGGGTTTTCATTTTCAAGAGGTACTAAGAAATTTGTGGAACTGTGAATTCTTCACCCGTTACCAAACATGCCCTAGAAGAAATGAAAAAGTGAAGGATCTATTGTGGAGATGTGGATGGGACCTTCATTTTTTTAGAATTTTATTTAAATCTTTTTACTAGTGATGTTGTTTCTTACAAAGGGGAGATCATTTAATGGCCATTTATAAATTTTTACTTTCGATTCAATTTTAGCCCGTGTTAGGAATGCTTAGGAAATCAATACTGAGCGAACAAATGGTCCCACGCAGTGCCTCTGGTGGTGTAGTTAGGAGAATGAAACTTTGTCGTTAGTCTCCTAAATTTACCACCCAACGGACATGACAACCATTGAAATAATTCCATGTTTATTACCTTCTTTTGGTCACCCCATGGACAAGCCATGTGGGGCTTAGTTGCTGCATTCTGATTTGCCACCAAATCGAATTTGGCATTCATCCAGTGTTCTAACCTTTACTTCTACTCGACCAACAAAAATTTTAAGCTGTAGTGCCATGCCTCCACAATCTCAGATTTAAATGATAAAAGATTCGGTAGGCCCTCTGACAGGTGGACCTTACTGCACTCTTGCACACATCGTGCTCATGTGAACATCCATTGTTCCATTCAATTCACCGACCTCCACAACATCCTATTATAATTATATCGTATTTTATATTTTAATTATATTATATTATTGCAGAAGTATTTCAATTCCATTTTGGCTGTACCTCTCAACGAACCCCACCTCCACCTGTTTTTTATATATTATAGAGGAAGGTTTTCAAGTCAATTTTGCTTGCTCCCTTTAATATTGCCTCTCACCTAGCTCCACATCAACCATTTAGTATCCGTGGGACTAGGGTTGCAAATGGATCTCTAATTCTCTGATTATCTAAAGATTCTTACCTTATTTAGACTTTGATAAGCAAATGGGTTCGGTTCTAGATCCTTTTTTTCGACCGAGGACCTAAATGGGTTCGATCCCGAATCCACCAGGGTTCAGACCTCTGGACCCTAGACCTGAAACATGAAGTCAACAATATAAAAGTCGATATCTCAGGAATGTTAAACGTTTTATTATATATGATTGTATTTATAGAAGTATTTTTAGGTGATACAATTGACCCATGGAATAGTTTGGTGGGTGATTTTTCATTAAAAATGAAAGAATCAAGGTAAAGTAATATCATCTTGATGTTTATTATAAAATCATTGTTTGTTTGTCATATTCATGTAGCTTGTTGGAATGATATTTCTCCAATTCAAACTGATCAAGAAGACGAAACACCTTCATTATAAAATCTACTAGTCTTCAACATTTATTCAAAAGAAAAAAGAAAATGAAAAAATGAAAGGTTTTTTGGTGAAAAAAAAAAACATAATTCCAATTCCGATTTTGGGTCTGAGTACCGGAACCATGTGCGGAACCGGAACTAGACCAATCCCAAATATGGTTCTGGTTTCAATTCCAACTTTTAAAAAATGGTTACGGTTCCGGAAGTGACCCGTTTGCAACAGTATATGGGACTTCTCATTACCTAAGTTTAATTTTATTCTTAGTTTTCAAGTTTGTGGAGTTTATTTTAAATGTTATGTTAAATTATGGAATGCAGAGATACATTGAGTGTTACCAGGAGATTGTGGAATTGTAAGATTAGTATAAATTAGTGTAGAAGTTACTGATTAGTATAAATTAGTGCAGAAGTTACTAGACTGGAATCTAAAAAGTTCTTTAATCCATTCGTGAGTGATATGTGGTTCACTCTTAGCCTTTCATTGTATAAGATAAAAGTATAAATATGGGTATCAAGCATTCATTTGTGAAGTTCCTTAAGAACTAAATTAAGAAAGCTCTCAAGCTCTACATGTTCTCTCCTTTGGGTTTTTTGGTCCACTGCACCAAAGCTCTACACGGGCATGAATCGATGTGTCAGATTTTTGTAGTAGATCCTTTCCAAAAAAAAAATCACATGTAATGATGAAAATTAGCCAATTGAAGAAATGCTGTTCATTCGAGGAATGTAAATGAGAGTTGGGATGCACTCATCCATGGGCTTTGTAGGGTCTAGTGGATGGTATAAATTTATCAATAATTTCTTTGGAAAAATGGAGTATTTTCAATTTATCTATCTTAAAAATCATGTTATAAATTTATGGGCCCACGACAGAGCCATTCATTGTACCATGCTATTTCACTGGGTTGCATCACTTTCAACCATTGGGTCCTGTGAACTACTAGTTACTGACACGATCCTTGCAAAATTTTATTTCTTCTATCGATAAAAAAACTAGCCACTTTCTTTTTCAAAACTTTCTCCTTGATCTTCAATTTTTTTATTGGTAACTGAAAATTATATTAAAAAAGGAAAAAGAAAGTATAATGAATACCAAACACCCTAACCAACATACAAAAAGAAAAAACCGATATAAAAAGATTATATGGACAATAAGACCAAAGAAAAATAACTACAAACACCAAATTTAAGATCCATCTAGCTCTTACTTTGCTAAAGAGTCAGCAAAACTATTCATCAAATATGGTAATACCGAAATCTCACAAATTCATCAAATGTTGTAATACTGAAATCTCACACCAAGAAAAGGCGAGATAAATACAATCTAGTTTATTTTACCAAAGAGTCTACAAAACTATTCCTCAAATGTTGTAATGCTGAAATCCACAATAGCCGCAACCTCCGCGTTATTAGACTCCATACCACTTACATAGAAAATAAGACAGGAACAACCCCATCACCGCTGCAGAGCATCCCTCCTTGCTTTTCACTGGTTACATGATTGTCAAATGTATATATTGTACTGAGCCGGAAGAGAGAATGATAGGCTGAACATATATAGAGGTTGGGTTTGTATAGACGGTGAATATATATAGAAAGAGGGGGAGAGAGAAAGAGAGAGGAATGTTCCCATGCTTACTATTCTTCTCCTCATAAATTCTTATTGAGGACGGTTCGATTAAGGACCAGTTACAAAACATGCCCTTCATATATTATATACAACAAATTTGTGGCAAGTTCCATTTAATACTTTTTAAACAATATCTTTATATAAAATTTTAGGTTTTGGGTGGTACTAGTAGCTATTATATCTTTTTAAATGCTGCCGAGTGCCATGATGTGAGTTTTTTTTAAATGTTGAACTCCTCTTTAATTAAAAAAAAACCCTAATTAATAAGAGCTAATAAACTATGCTCCAAAATCATTCTATGCCCCAACAGTGGATGCCACAGGCATATGGTTGAGATTATTTCTGACAAACAGATAGAAATAAGATCCATCGGAAAAATGTTTAAATTTCCTGCTCCTCTTGAAGGGGCCACCTTAGATATGGTAGATCCTGAGATAGGTCTAGTAATTGGTCGTGTTAATCAAGTGAGCTGCCCCATCTCAGCCCTAGCAGGGGCAGGTTTGGCACTTGATTTTATGGAAAGATGGATTTACAAATTTTGATGAGGGTTCAAGTCTAGGCTGCCAGTGCCTGACCACACCCCTTCCTGACGCATCTACATATTATGGACGAGAGATTTTTAATAAAATAATAAATATACATTAGGACAACATTTATAATTTCAACCGCATCTAAGCATATTGGAACTTTGTATTAAACTGCCATTCTTGGAAGGTTAAGCTCATGTGATTATGCTGATAGATGAGGACCAAGGCCCAACAAGGTAGTCATTATCAAGGCAGTTTTCCTTCTAATAGTTGAAAAAAGCCAAAATATTTTGAAAAAAAAAAAGGCCCAAGAAGCTTCTCATTAATTAATTAAACCTGAGACATCATTTGTGGCAAAATTAAAATAATACGGACAATTAGAGTTATTCATTCCAGAATTTTAAAAAAATCCAAAGCAAAACCACTTGCAACATAATTTCTGGACAGAATATTGTTTTAGTTATCATTTAAATAGATGATTAGAGCACAATTAAAAATTGAGGATTTTATAGAATAAAAGCCCCTTAGTTGGACACTGCACGAAATTGGTCCAAGGTTGATTTCGTGTAGAAATTTTTTTTAAAGGTGGGGAGGAGCGACGCCTCTTTTACACTTTCTTTTTCTTCCTCTTCTTTCTTCCTCTTATTCCTCCTCTTTCTCCATCTCTTAGCCCTTTGACCAAGAAAAGCAGCATCTTCGTGACCCTCGGATTAGACCCCTACAAGCTACAACTCCGTCTCCACACGATTCGATCATGATGGTGGGACATGACCCTATTGGGATGAGAAGCTCCACCTGGCACTCCCTCCCACCGCACAATCCATCACGGTCGAGGTGCATTGCAAGACCGGGTTCAGGTTGGGTTCAAAACTAGCGGGATCGGCCGAGATTCCCATGCCGGATATTGTTGAAGGTTACGTGCCGGCTCATCAACTGTACTTCCTCAGCAATTGATTAAGACGGGAAGGGGAGTGGAATGGGATCGTCAATCTATCCGTTCGAATGGTGGGCCCCGATTGCATGGGACGGTCCGCCGAAGTGGAGAAGGTGTCATTGTAGTATGGGAATAGGATTGCCCATGGGATTCCCATAGGGCGTTATCAGCAACAGTACAGGTCCATAGTTTTAGATATTAGATTTATTCCTTTTCAACAGTACTATGCACAACAGGGAAAATAAACTTTTTTTTACTTCAATTATCATATTTGCGTAATTAGCAATTGCAATGGAAATTTAAGTTAATGAAATCCTCCTAGCACACATTCGCGTGCATTGTCTGTGTGCATGCGGTGGAAAACTGGAATTTTGTTGAAATTTTCATCTTACGTGGAAAGCGGGGTAGATGATGATGGGTGCGGATGATTTTAATTAAGAGGATTACACAAAGGAAAAAGATGATGAAAGAGCAGATGGAGAAAAAAGAGGCGATGAAGAAAAAGAACATAGTGACAATAGCATTGCTCGTGTTAAAGGAAAGCGACACTATCACCCCTCCTCCCACCTCACAATATATATATATATATATGTATGCACAAAATTAGTCCAAAAGACCCATTTTGTCCACTAAATGTATTTGAGACCAATTCCATACAATGTCCATCTAGAAGGTTTTTTTCCTGTAAAATCCTTTTAAGAATTCCTAAATACATTTAATTTGTAAACAGATATTAAGACAAATTATTTTTAAAGGCAACTTCTTGAGTTACATAAACTATTTGAAATGCCTCATTAAGTGTTAAAAGGAAATTTCAAAGCATCATGCCTCACGTTTCAAAGTTCATTTATAGTATAATGTAATCCAATTCCTAAATACATTTAATTTGTAAACAGATCTTAAGACAAATAATTTTTAAAGCAACTTCTTAAGTTACATAAACTATTTGAAATGCCTCATTAAGTGTTAAAGGGAAATTTCAAAACATCATGTCTCACGTTTCAAAGTTCATTCATAGCATGATGTAATCCAAAATCATCTTAGAATAAATAAAAATGGATAAAATCGTGGTTGAGCAGTGTTGACACCTTCACATGCCTAGAGTTTGATATTTAGGTTCTCAAATGAAAGTACTACTTCTAGACTAGTAGCCCACGTAATAAAAAAAAATGTTAAAAACTACCACAAACACATTGTCATTTCATTAACAACAATGGTATGACGCATCTCAAAGCTCCCTTAAACTGGTTTAGCATAATATTTAGAAGAGAAATATTCTACGCAGGTAACGCAAGGGGTGGAATTTGAACTTTGAGACTTTAGAGAGCAAACCCAATGCTCAAACCAACTGAGCCCGCTTTGACGTCTTCTTTTATACATGAATATTTCTAATTATGTAAATATCAATTACCCTCTAGTAAGAGATGGTTGCAAATAAATATTCCTCGTATTAGAAAATCTTAAAAAGGTAAGAGCCACAAGGACAGATCCTAATTTGATAAAACCCTATCTTCATGCAACTCTGCCTCCTTTCTCTAGTAGAGGAAAAAACCGTTTTGAAACCTTTCTTTAAAACAAGAACTACCAAATAGTCGAGAGGAATCGTCTCCCATCTGAACCCCATTCAGAAAAGGCCGTTCCTTATCTCCTCAAAAATAAATCCCATAAATCCCATACTTGGAAAAATAAAAAGTTCAAAAATTAACTTAATGAACATTTGTGCACGCTCATGGGAACTTGAATCGGTGAAATTTATCTTCTTTCAAAAAAATATATATATGTAGAAAAAAATTTTCCAACGAATCATAGAAATTTTAACCTTTTTTTTCCAGCTACAACAAACATAAAACTTCCTATGTTATAGAAAACCTTTTCTGTTCCACGCCTTTTTTTTCTCTAATGGAAAACCATAAACACAAATGACCGTGCTGGCCAAACGTAAAACCAAACAGGGAAAATAGGTTTGAAACTTTTTTTCAAAATTGTCTAAATGTGGAATTAAATGTCGACGATATGCTCCCCAAACACAAAAAATGGGTTTGAAAGTCTCTGCTCCACTTCTCTTGTTTAAATGAATTTTAACACTAATCATGCCCCTACAAAAATTAGAAACTTTAACTGCCTAAGATGAACGATAAATATGACTTGATTTATTAGACAAAGTCATAAATTTCAAATCCAAATGTGATGTCCTCCTAAATGAAACAACAATTATAGAAGAGGATAAAATAAATTGATATCGATCAATGGCTTATAGCCAAAGGTCAACTCCACTCAATGTTGACGTCGATGGCCAACTACCTAAACTTTCAAAACTCTAATAGTATACATTATTGATGAAAACAAATCCAATCAATGACAACTTCTATTCCTTTTTATTGAAGAATATCTTTAATTTTTTTTAAATTGAAGAATACGTCCATGCTCGAGAAATGTAGAATCAAACATAAGTAGTAATATTGTGGTCCATTAGGAATAACAATTAAGAATGGTGGGTATTTTTCATTAGGCTAGCTAAGTCAATCCCTAATTCAGCTACCTGATTTTAGGCTTTTCAAAATTGGATCCTACCCTACCTTAGAGCTTTAAGACACGCGCACACAGAAAAAACCCTAACTTTGCAAGGTTGTATAATTGTGGGGAAATCGGTTCCATGAAATTTTTCCTCTGCCAAAAAATTAAAAAAAAAAAAAAAGACCCAACAAAACCATGAAAGAACTTTCTAAGGAATCATTGAAATTTTAGTTTTTTTTTTTTTTGGGTCCGCTTTTCTGAGGCCACACCGAACACAATATTTAGTATTTACTGTAGTGCAGAAAACCTTTTCCCTTCAACAGTTTTTCTATGAAAAACAATGTACACAACTGTGCCCTTGCCCTTAGGGCTTGTTTGTTTGTGAGGTAGTGTCCCCCATCGACAAGGAAAATGGGTTTGAAAGGTTTCCACCCTACTTTGATAGTTTAAAATAGTTTTAATGCCAATCATACCCAACCAAAATCATATGCTTGTCAGCATTTACTTAAAATCTGCCAAATGCAGATAAGTTAAATCTCATCATCTGCAAATCACAATCAGTCACCACCACCACCACGAAGAAAGTTCTCAAAGCAAAAAAATATGTGGCTACTATCTCCAAGCAAAAAAAATTAATAGTAATAAATGGATACAACTAATGAATTTTATGCATTTCTAAAGCACAAGGCTTTTCCAAGAGTCAAAATGCCTTTCTCATGATATTTGGCAACCAAAGTATGGTCTTCAATTAGAAAGAGCAATTCTAAAATGTGGGACCCACTCGATTCCAGTCACCAGTAGGTTCTTCTTTCATTTCCGCAGAAGGAATTTACAAGCATCGACAAGGAACAGAGCATGAAAACTAATGTAGTAAACAAAAGAAAGGGAGAAAAAAGAAGATATGACAACAAATACAACTCTGGAACTCTTCGACTCTGACAACCCCTTGTACCGTCTACACTGGGGACTCAAAACTCAACACAGTCTCACACACTCGTGCATCCCTTATCCAGCTGACCTAAGGCCAAGGAGAAACAACTACATACAACCATTGAGAGAACGCACTGAAATAGAAGGGGGAAAAACTTAATTTATCTCCTCAATATCATGAGCCAATTTTCCATAGGGCCTTTCAACTAAACCCTCCCATGTAACTGCATTCAAGGAATCTACATCAATGAGAACTAACAAGAGGAAAAGTCCTCTAAAAAACCAAAAGCTTCCCTAGTTACCAGCACTTCCACCACATCTCTGCCTTGAAAAGAGCCATCACCACCAATACAAATGAAGAATACCACCAATACTAGCAAGATAGGGCTTTCCTCTCTCCACTTGGTTTAAGTTTTTCACGGATGATCTTAAACAACATATGCTTTACTTTCTTACACCTTATTGAAACCAACGATCTTGAAGTAAAAAAGGATCCATTTATTAGTCAGATTCAAATAGCCAGTTTTGCATGTGCTAAAAAACTAAAGAACAAACATTCTGCACCAATTTTTGCTTTTTATTGGAAGTCCTCTAGTTCATTTCCTCCCATATTTGACTGTCCAATAGCAATAACAAGAACCAAAATCCGTATCTTCTGCCCTCTCTTTTGGAATTATCCATAGCCCTAAGATTTGTTGTCAAGAGAGTCAACAAAAGTCCAATCTACTTGAGCAAAATATCATCATCATGCAAGAAGAGTGCATGAAGAGATAATCAATCAATTCATTGTGCAAATAATGGATTCGAAAGGAGCACTGACTAGAATCATCTTGTCCCGAACAAGATTGTCCTAAATTAGAATCCTCCTCACTACTGTCTGCTAACAAAATGCCTCATGGCACACTGGTGCACTTGAGTGGGGAACCAATGCAGCCTCAAGAATCCATGCCCCCATGAGACGAGAATGACTTTCACTGAAAATTCCTCTTAAGGATTCCATTTGCATATCATCTTCAAACTTGAAAATAAGAAGATCATTAGGACAACTCAATGAACTCTGGTACCCCAAGAAATTCCACAAACAGAACCCCAAAAAAACTCTTAAGACTTTGAAAAATACCAACCAATACAAAATAGCCAACAACATGACTTCCAGTGCAACATCCCCATCCTCAACGAGACATCATCCCAAAGAACAAACTTTGTTCCTTTTTCTAAACCCAAGATTGAATCTCATTTTATTAATCAGCACCGCAATAAAATCACGGCAACTTTTTAAACGCAGCTGTGATCTTATTAATAAAAAGATGAAAAAAAAAACAAAGAAACTAAAATGGAGGCATAAAAACATCCTACCAGCTGTAAAGGCAATGATGAGATCATCATCAACTTGGTGATCTAACAAAAACAGGATAACAGATGGCTCCAAAACCTCTCTGTCACTAAGTCCCTAATCCTCGCTTTTGGTTTAGAAGCAATGGAGTAAAGCCCAGGAAGACTAATCAGCGAGACCCTCATCATGCAGCCAATTTGTCTGTTCAGAATCAGATTCGATCTCCCTTGCCACTTCTATAGCGAATATACTGTCAATAGACTTCATCCTAGAAAATACCTCTCCAAATACCAAGAGTGTTCAAGAGCCTAGGTGCTTAACCAACCATCACAATGAAGATTTCCATCCATGGACCAATCAGATCTAAGGGGTCATAGTCATTTCTCGAGACAGAATCATTAACCAGTTTTCAGGATGTGATGCCCAAGCCAGCTTGACTATGCAGTACAACCTCACAAGGAAGACAGTTATACCTGTCTTCCTCATCATACAAACATCCTTTGAAGCATTTCAGTTTTCTCAATTACCAACATCTTACACTAGAAAAGGCACACGAAGTAGATGGAGATTAGCTAGAACTGCTTTCAACAGCATGATACAGCCCCTAAAGGATAATTATTTAGACTTCCACACAGACAAACCTTCGCTCCAGTCTCTCCACAACAGGTTCCAACAAGGACTTAGATGCAGACCCTAAAAATAGCAGCAGTCCTGAGTATCTCGAAGGAAGGTTACCCAGACTGCAACCCAAGATATCAGCAACTTCTCTGATAAGCACTGGTCACCAAATCTGAACCCTGTTAATCACACTTCCAAAAGTTGATTCCAAACATGACACCACTTAAAAGAACATCAACACAGCCTCAACATTCTGAGTTGGGTCCTAATGGCATTGCAAAAAAATTAACATAGTATGGTGTAAGGGAAAAAGAATGTATGTAAGGGGCTTTAAAGATGCCAAGCAGGAGAAGCTAGGCAAACCATTAGCAACACAACTTTCATGAGGTTCGGATGCTACAAACACTCCTACAAAGCCCCACACCAATGAGTAACAGGCAAGGGAGTGGACAATGAGAAAATTACAGTATTCATATGCCATCATCAAAAACTATAGTTAAGGAGGGGGGGTCCTCATTTGCATTGACCTCCAGAGAGAACCTCCCTTCTACTTGAAGCACCTTCGTTTTCAAGGTTTGAAGAATATCTGAAGAAAGCTTCTCAAGCTCCTTTCTTCTTTTTCTTCACCTTTGACCTTGAGTTCGCAGCTCCAAAAAGTGATACAATGATCTCCTCATTTCTAGGGGTTTACCTATTATCCAGCACCCATTTGCACCCAAAAACCCTTTAAAAGCAAAGATGAAATCAATAAAAGAATCCAAAAAACACTTACCACGCAGTTAGCCGCTTGTGTTGTGATTATAGTTTTCATCAAATAACCAACACTATTTGTTGTTTCTAGAGATGTTCCACGAAGAAATGTTTGTTTAACGGTAACGAATTTCATTAATATTAATACAAAAGTCCAAATTAACATTGTCTCGCAACTGGTAAAACAATACTAATTAATCCATTTCTCAGACATCCATATGCAGCCTAAAGAAGAATCCATGAACAATATTGATCCTAAATCCAGCACATAGCACATAGCACATAGCACATAGCACATAACACAAACCAAACATTAAGTTCCATGTAGTAAACATTGAAATATACTTACATCAACATCCATGCCCTGAATATCTAAGATTCGAAATGAAATTCGCATAGATCGACACAGAGCTAGAGGTCCAGCAGTAACAAATTACTTACATATATAGGATAGGATAGTAGTAGAATAGGAAACGATAACAATGAAGCGATAATGGGAGTAGGGAAGTGAAATAAATTACCTTAACCTCTGGCCTTGAGCTCGGCGAGGCGCCTGGAGAGATCGTCCTCGTCGACCTTCTCGGAGGAGGTGGTGGGGATGGCGTGGGCGGCGGCCTGCGGGAGGCCGACGGAGACCTCGAGGCCGTAGTCGTCGGCGACCTGCTGCATGAGGCTGTTGACCTCGCCCTCGGGGGTGGAGAGGGAGGTGCTGCCGGCCATGGAGCTCTCCATGAACTCGGCCTGGACCTCCATGTTGACGAACTGCTTCTCGAACTGGTCCATCGTCTCGGACATCTTCTGGAGGTTGCCGGTGGCGAGGGAGGAGTCGAGGGCCTTGACGATGGAGGCCATGGACTTGTTGATGGTGGTCATCTTCGCCTGGGTGTCGAGGCGGGCCACGACGGCGTCCAGGCGGGACGAGAGGCGGAGGTAATTCATCTGCTCGTTGCGCTTGCGGATGGCGTTCTCCGCGTAGATGCGCGCGCCGTCCATGTTGCCCTTCTCGATCGCCTTCTTCACCTTCAGCTTCTCCGACTTCTCGTCCTTCTCGCACTTCCTCGCCTGCCGCTGAAGGCTCTTCGCCGTGAATTTCAACTCCATGATCTGGTTCATCAGCTTCTCTGCATTCCCCATCGTTCTCTCTGTCTCGAGATCTCGACTGATTGATTGATTGATTGATTTCTAGGGTTCTTGGACGATGCCGATTTCTAGCGTTTGGGGCTGCTAGGGTTTCGATTTGAAGAGGAAGAAGATTGGGAAATCTAGAGAGTGGTAGGGATGGGTTTCTTCGAAAGAGGGGCTTTCTTTTTCTTCGGTGTGTACAAGTCGCGGGGTTCCAATTTCGATGGCGTTAGATATTTGTTGGGATTTGCGGGAATAACGCGTGAGATGGGAATTTTCTATGCGGGTAACAAATTGAGCGACACGATCTGGTCATGATCCGTCAGGGACCGAACCCGATAGCGGCACCCCACGATCTTTCGGCTTTGGTGATATCAGTCTCCCGTGCTCCATGGGCCGGACCCACAGTTGTGTAATCTGGGTCGCAAGATTGGGGGAGAAATTCTTGGTTGAGCAAATTGGGATTGGGTCAATCGAAATTTGAATTTATTGGACCAACCTATAACCGATTTATTTTTAAAATGGGTTAGGTACCTTCAACCTGGTTTGATCCATTTAACCCGAATTTGATGTGGGTTGGATCGAATTGACCCGACCTAATATATTTAATTTTCTTCTTTTTTTTTAATTTAACTCATTTTATATGACTCAATTTCATTTGTAAAACTTTTCGTAGGTCCAAAATGAACTGTTTTATTGAGCACAAATATATAATTTACTAATTTTTAAGAGTTAAAATATTTAACCATATCTCATAAAATAAAAAAGGCAATTGTTGCATTACTCATCCACTTTAAGAGTCACACAGTTTACAGCTTACAAGAATGTCAAAAGTCACATGAAAACTAAAAATTTATGTAAATTTGTAAATCTTAAATGAGGCAACCAGTTTGGTGGTGGGTCAACACGAACTCAATCGATTTTTTATGGCGCAGTAAAATCTAACCCATGATGGACACAGATTTAAAATGGGTGGGGCAGGCAGGTTAAAAAAATGGGTTGGTTCAATTAAGGTTGGCGGGCCAACTAGTTTTTGTGGGCTCTGGATACAAACAAGCCCCGGTCCAAACCCACAGCCCCAATTTTCAAATAATATAATGTAGGACCTCAGCAAAAAACCCATTTTCCCAATTTCCCACTTCCTCTGCTTATCTGCTCTGTTTCAACCCAACCATAACCCAAACACCTCTATCTCTCTCTCCCCATCCGCTAGAAACCCACTGTGCATGCAAATATGCAAACCATGAGTTCCAGCCACTCTTTGTCTCTCTTTCCCTAAGGACCCAACCCACCTAAAACTAGGGTTGTAGACGGGTCATGGTGGGCCTCAAGTTTAAGAGTTATATAATTCCTCAATTATTATTATTACTATTTTTTTGCTTGGTTGGTCTAGTGTTCAAGACAAAGGAAGTAAAGGGCTCCCACTAGGTTCGAAGTCTAATTGAAGGTAAGGGAGCAGGCGTCTTATCTACAAAGCCAACCCTCTATTTTCAATTATTATTATTACTATGTCATTTTTTTTTTTTGTAGTAGTAGCTTTTCAATCTAATAGCCAATCTGAATTGGAGGCATAGGCTGTGGCATTCAAGAGATGTACTACTTTGCGAGGGGGTTTGATGGATCGTATAGGATCCCATGTGGACAATGGCGGATCCAGTATTTTTATTTGAATGGTATAAACCATAATTAATAAGTAGTTTAGTATTGAGAGCAGAATAAGAAAATTTATTTAGAGTCTGAAAGTGAAGCTAAAATTTTTAGTGAAATTTTAGATGTAGACGGGGGGGGGTGCGCGCCTGACAGATGCGGCCACACCCACATCGCAATACTTGAATCTGCCCCTACATGTGGAGGCCACAAATTGTATTGCATGGTGCAAGACATCCACACATAGCACTAAAATTAGTGTACGCGTGTCATCAATATGTAAATTTGTATGAGAAAACGACTCCCGAGTTGCTAAAATATCCTTTGGCTAACAATGAAATCAAATCATAAGATCGGTCCGCCAAAATGACATAATCGCTGTGGGATTATATATTCACTTATTAGACCCATGGGTGAAATATGCGAATAGTGGGTCCTATAACCGGGCTGTATGTGATGCTCATGTATTCAAAGACAATGGATAAGTTTGGTAAGTGGATTGTTGCAGTGGATCCCATCTAAGCAACTCAAGTAGTCCCAAACAAATAGGAATATAGATGGGTGCGGTCCCAAACAAATATGGGTGGGAGGTGACATAAGTTGTTGGTCGATATTTCATATAGTGGATCACACGTAGATAGACAAATCGAGCGTCATCAGATGTGGGTAATAAGCGACGGGTGTACTATCATATCTTGTCGAACACATCCGACTTGGTTGATGTATATGAGTTGATGGGTTGGCCATGTATCCAATATTTCTAACCTGATTAGGTGCACAGATTGGAGCTGGTGCGGTCCTTGTAGAATAGCACAATGGCACGTGGTTGGATATTTTAACCAGTGAGTTTCACCTGAACGATTGGTTGTGTGGATTGCTAAATTTAGTGGTCCCCCAGGTCACTTCGAAGCAGCCTACTTCTTAAGCTATCCCATGGTGATACGGGGATTCTCATCCGCTGATCTGGACTCGCTCGGTCACTCCTATGGGTGGGTTGAGAGTGGAGAATAATAACTTACTCCTGTATAGCCGACATGGCTTGCAAAATGCTACAATATGGTTCATTACAATATGGTTCATTTTTCAAGTCAACACGTTCAATTTTATGGTTCTCATTGCGTAGAGGCGCAAAAGAGGAACCACGGCAATACGTATCCCACCTGCCATATTGGACCTCTGAATTCATCCTAGCGTGGAAAGAAAGCACAAAATTCAGTTTTCTTTTTCCGTCTCCATGCTGCACCAAACATTATGATAAAAGGTGTCGGAAAATTCGGTGCCGTGTCTCCCCTAGTCTCCACAACAATGCCGGTTACACAAACAAACCCTACTGTGAAAAAGGAAGGTGCAACACCAATGTCTCCAGCACATCCGAATCACGAATTCCCCTATCATGTGGAGAAGGCCCAAAATATGGAGGGATCTATTGGTTTAGATCATTGCAACAAGCAACCAGCAGGGAAGGCGCTAGAATTTCTATTACATTTTTCTCCCATTTCTACGGCATCCCCTTTTGTACAGACATACCCTACCAAGAATTTCATTTTTACCCCTTTTTTAATTAGTTCATTTAACTCCCTACACACCTCAAAAAAATAAATAAATAAATAAATAATAAAAAAGAAGCAAAGTAAACCCCAAGACAAAAACAATATTCATGTAAGCCTCACGACTTATGACCAACGATGATGACAATGAAAAGAAGAGAATTTCATTTTAATGTTCGTGGGAGAATTTCCATGTAAATGAATAAAGACCAAATCAAACCCATCTTTGCTTGATTTTAACTGATCATATCAAAGGTTGTCCATGTAAGGGACTTAGAGTCCTGTTGTGATTACAGCAAATGTTCCAAAATGCAAAAAATAATCATAGTAGTACATGAAGAAATTAATAACTTCAAACTTACAGAATATGATCAAGGTTAATGTTAAACACTATATCATTGAGACAAAATTCGTCTCCGCTGCAGTGCTCATGGTATACAGACGCTTGTCTCACAAGATACAATAATCGACATGACATAAAAACAACACTTCAATCTGTATTGCCCAACGAATAGGACTGCGTTGTTTCTTTCTCAAACAGATTGTGCTGAAGAAATTCGATGCACAAATACAACAACGAAATGGCTTTAAATAGATAAATTGGTGACTGTTCTGAATAATAACAGATGAGACACTACTGTTGAAAATTAGACACAGTTGTTGGTAAAAGTATTTTCTCCAAAAAGATATAATATACATGTGTTAGTTGTAGTGTCATGTAGGTCCTCTTTCCAAGATAAAATATGGGTACCCCTTGGGGCTCAATTTTTATAAGCAAACTAAAGGTATATAAACATATACAACTTTAGTAAATTAGCAACGTAGGACTTCCTGTTTTTCATTACTAACACAAAGCAACATCAACTAGTCACTTTTTGAGTTAATTTCTCATTCACTTTTTAATGGCTTGTAACTAAAGAATAGTTTAGTGTTATTCTTCTCATACAGAAGAACAAATTAATACTGAGACCCGCCTCAAAAGATGTGTGGGACCTACATTTATTATACTCCAAAGTTGCCCAAAAATCAACGTTATAACCCATTCTTCCAACAATGATTATTTGCTCCCTCAAATTTCACTGCGATGAAGGTGATGAAAATGACCCACTAGTGCAAACTTCAAAATTGATAATTTTAACAGAAAATCAAATCCCGGTTTTACACAAGTGTTAATTAAAGAGTATATACACAGCTGAAGTAAAATTTCGAGTTGTGCATTTTAGGGGGTGAGGGTGGAGAGGCCATGTTAGATGAATTTGATCAAAGAAAGTGAGGCCGATGTCCAACTACTGCACAAAATTCATCAAGGGGTATGCTAGGGAGTAATGTGATATAGGGTGACCCAAGCCGTTCATAAGTTCTGATGGATCACGTGCATGGAAATAAATCTAACATAGAGTTTACACTAACAGTGCCTTTCAGATTTTGAGAATGATGATGCTCTGATAAACCTTTCATCACTCACGAAGTGGAAATCTCTTATCTCTCGCATTTAGAGTGAAAAATCCCACGTTGCAAAGGGGTAAGCGTATTACAAGTGCCCATTAGATGATTGGATTTGGGTATAAGCACGAGGATGGCTTAGAGTGGGCATCAAAGTACTTTTCAATGCTGAGTGGCCTACTCTCGGATAAATTTTTTACTTTATGTAAAGTGGGTCTTTTCCAATTTAGTTGGGGGCAGAAAGAGGCCATAACCCCTAGTTTCGCCCACGACTCTTCCTAAGGTGAAACCAAGTTGGCGTACTTTTTGTGACACATGTTTTTCTGACATCAAATCATTCTTCCTAGTATCCGAACTCACGATCGATTGGCTCTAATACCATATTAAATTTATTTAACTAGTCATTCTGATGCAGCTCTAGGGTTAGGGCTTGTGTGGAGATGCCTAAGCACGTGTCCAAGGACACTTCGAACCGTCAGATGACTTCAACACACACGAGGAACACCTCTGGGAAAAATCCAATTCTATTAATCAACCAACTCTGAGAATTTCTTCTCTACAATGCCATATATATAGTAAAACAAACTTAATAAGCAAGAAAACCCTAGGCTAAAAATAGAAACTTTCCTAATAACAATTTAATTAGAACTCTATTAATAATAATCCTAATCTAAATTGAAGAGGGGCTGCTGGGGCCTAGACTGCATCACATTCGTACAAAAACTTGAAGGTGTTAGCATATGCCGTACATAAATACTTTTTATTATCCCCATTGTGTGGAGTTTTACCCCTCAAGCGCTTTTTACAATTGATTGATGTTGTGTTATTGTATCTTACCCTCTTTTTTTATTTTTGCATCAGGTTTTCTTTCGCATTTAAAACTAAATAAAAAATAGGTATTCGAATATATGATATAGGATTTAGTACCCCATCTACATCCCTTTTGGAGAGTTTGTGTAGCAGCTAAAAACAAAAGGGGAAGAAACATCTGTTTTGAAACTAGGTTATGTGATAATAAAAAGAGAAATGAAATGAAATAAAAAATCATATTCCATTGGTATAATTGTAAAAAATGTATTCTAGGGACTTAAGGGTTGGCTTCGTGGTAGGCAACCTATTTCCCATAATACCCACCAATGATCAATCCTTAGTGGGTGATTTGGAATTTTCCTCCCCTGGCCACTGAGCTAGACAAAAAAAAAATGTATTCTAACTTATATCTTGCAATTGAAGGGGGAAAGTGTATTTATTTATTTATTTATGTGATGAAACCAGGATGTTTATTTCAGTGTCCGAACTGCGAAAGGAGGTGGGACAACATTATTTTCTACCGGTGTGTGTATTGGTGAAGCATATTTTCCTTTTAGACTATTTTAATTTTTCAAAAATAGATGGGCTGACCGTCCCATTTAAGTAAAAAAAAAGGGAACAAAGGAAAACTAATGAAGTTCAATCATTTTTCTTGTATTTGTTTAGTCCCAATTTAGGTAAGCGACCGGGTCAGTTCCGGGTCCAATGCATGTGGTCTTGGGCTGAAACCATTTTGAAAAGGCGGTCCCGATTCTGGATCTGATACCAATTTGGAGCTGGTTTACATGGTTCGCAACCCACTTTCGATAAAATGACAGCCCAAATTCAAAACCGGGTCTAATTTCCCTTCTTATTTTTGCATTTATTACTTAAAATAGAGATATCATTCAACGGAAAAATAAAATGAAGAATATCATTCAACCCAATAATTGTCTATCTTCTGCAACTAATAAATTCCAACATCTTTAGTACCAATATAGGTTGTTTTATTCAGTTTTTGACATTAGTCTTATACACAATGGAGAACCATATCTTGAAACTGCACATCCGCGTATATAGTCCTCGGTCCACAGTCAAAACTTGTAACCTGTTTTTAAATAGGAATCTAAAATAGGTTTCGGTTGAAACCTTTGGATAGTTGGAAAATTGGATATCTATTTGCACCCCTCAATTCCATGTCACCTAGTATAGAGTCTTTAGCACTATCCGTAAGGTTGTCAAAGGGCCGGCCGAGCCGAGCCCATGATTGTCCTAGCCCTACCCTTAATATATGCAAGTTTGCTTGGCGAGCCGAAGCTCTCGGAGACCTGCACCACCAAGGCCCTTACCCTACCCTTGGAAGCCAGGGTAGGGCTCAGGGCCTCAAAACAAGAAAACCATTATTTAATTTTTTAACATTGCTACTAACTATTAAGTATTGACTGAGCTTTATTTTGACCACCAAGAAAACATTTGGAAGTTGTCTTTAAAAGTTATTTTTTCTCTTTTTTTTTATCAATCAAAGTTATACATGCTTTCGTGACTTAGGTTTTAGACATATGGTTTGATTTATGAGGAATATTTATGTGCATCTATCCCTTATCATATGGTGAGTGACATACAATTAAAAATATTCATTTGCAAAAAAGGAAAAATCATTTATGGTCATATGTAGAAAAGATATGCTTATGTGTAAATATGAAAAGCTATTGTAATGCACATAAACATTTTCCTTTATATATAGGATAAAATTACTATGCATGTGCCTCATGCTATGGTGAGGGATATTTTCTTTTTTGGAATGTATTAATGTGCAAGAAAACTAAACTGTCACACCTCATGACATCTTTTTAATTTTATTAAGTCTAAAAAAGCAATTGATATATATATATTTATATGCGAATATACAAGTTTGTACATATGTATGTAGAAATATACAAAAAAATATTACGAGAGCTAGGGCCGGGCCGAGCTAGTACTATCCAAGCCCGGACCTAGGGCTTTTCCTAATAAATAAAAGCCCTTATTTAAGAGCTTTTTGAGGGCTCGGCCGGTCCCTTTATTCTAGGGACAAATTCACAGGCCTAACTGTTGGCCTTTAACATACATCTTTAGCACTCATCTATCTAGTTAACTAATCTCAAGTGCCTTTTCCATCTTAATATAGGCTTGTCACAATATAAAAATTCTACCATGGACATCCAAAAGCCGGCCGAAGTCATTATCATTACGCCAATGAAAAAACAACCACAAGCAACATGCATTCCCACTTCTGGATGCAAGTGCAACAACAAAGGATCCTCTTTCCACAAAGCAAGCCCAATGTACCGAGATATCATAAACCTCATGAGAGCAAGAGAATGCCTAGTGAATATCATCTTCCCCCGGAAAAAGACAAAAAAGGCCAAGGAAGAGATGTACATCACAATAGAAAAGAAAGTGAGATGGGAAAAGTTGGCAAAAGGGTGATGCTTCCTCTTAGCTGTTTGCCGGTCTATTATCTTGTATCAAACTGCAAATGCCGTTTTTTATTTCTTCTATCAAAGGTGGTTGTTGATGGGGCCACGGGAATTCCATCTCCATGTGAAAAATGTACCAGTGCCTATTGCAAGAGAGGCTTCAAAAGTAATTTTCACACCTTTTAAATATGAAAATGGCCTCATTTACGTATCACTCTTAGACATTATTCATGCAGCACATGCATGAATGAGTAGAAACAAGCATGATTATACGCAATTGTTATGTTATGCATGAAAATTATGAATAATTACAAACAAAATACCCCTCAACGAAAGTTTTCTTTCTTTTAAATTGTTTCTCTCAATGAAATCTATATTGTAGCAAGTAGGAATTTAAGATGTAAGAACAAAATCTTCTCACTAGCATGGCATAGGGAGCTCAGGATTTTTTGCTCTGCTAGTATATTAGAGATATGATATGCTATAGGAAAAAAATATAGAATGGACTAGTATCCAAATATTTTTATTTAAAAAGCAAGCATGCCTTAAGATTATCATTGGATCCGAGAATCAAATCAGGCCTTTATAGAACAGGGTACCTTTCTTTTAGTTGCAATGATAGATATAAATATATTTGTATATATATACATGTATATACTTTTTTTTTCCCTGGTAATAGTGTCCTAGAAGTAGGGCTGCAAATGAGTATTTATTCATTTAAATCTCCAATTCCGAATAAAGCAAGCCACTAGTTTTGAATTAAGGACAAATTTGGATTTAGAGCATTTGGATTCAGAACCAAATTGGGATCCGCGTGCTTTACATCTCATTTACATATTAAAAGTTTATATAGGTTTTAAAAGCCTAAGCAACATGAGCTTGACCCATAGTTCTCTTTAAATTTTAATCATATAACATTATTCGTTCTATTCTTACATCTCAAATCTATTAATTTTAGGTTATTTTCTCCGGTTATACCAATGCAATGTACATCTTTTTTGGAGTATAGATTCAAATTACAAGACCCAATTACCTAATAAAGAGATACCTAAAGTGTTTTTAGGTTTCTTAATCTAAAGGAGTCTTTATGTGCATATATTTCTCATTATTTTAGTGAAGGACACTCTTTTCACATGGATTTAAAAAAAGAGTGTCCCTTAATCTAATCAATAAAATTTCTCCCTTAATCTAATCAATAAATTAGTCCTAGACGGACCATTTCATGGCACAAACAAGCCCCGCTAAGAAATATTTCTATAATGCCATGATGGTTATCCTAACTTCGGTTTGATTAAAAAATAAAAAAACTCTGGGTTACATCACGAGGTCATGGGCACAATCCGCCGCACCAAGATCAGGTACACACATTTGAATGGTACCGGCGTGCACACGACCGCGTCAAAAAGCGGGCGGCGGGATTCTCTTCAATCGTTAGGTTTTCAACTCATCTTCAAAAGAAAGACGACGCAACGCGAGAACAGAAGAAGAAGAAGTAGAAGAAGTGCAGAAGGACGAAGAAAGCAAGGTAACTGCAGCAGATTCGTCATCTTCTATCTCAAATCACCATTTCAATCATCTAAACTCAATGCATTCGATCGATTGTCTATTCACGAAGCGGAAAAATCTGGTTTTTAGAATCTCCAAATCTTAGGATTTCCTACAAGGTCACCATCTGTCAATGGTTTGGATTGCTGTGAATAGCAATGATTTAATGGACTTTGAGTCGATAATCTGACATGGGGTTTTCATAGATTCATGAACTGAGCTATTAAACGGAACCCAGTTGAATAGCGTTTAGTCTTCTAACTTCGAATTGAATTCCTTTGTCATGTGGAAGGAAGGGTTAATTGATAGAAGAAGAAAAGATGCATGCTTGCAGTGGATCAGTGATGGGTGCAGTGCATCAATCAGTTTGGATGAAAGGTTCGAGGCTACATCCAAAGATTTCTACTGGCGTTGATTTTCCGTCGGGGGTCAGGGTCAATTCTCTCATGCTTTGTAAAGCTTCCAATGTTGAAGGGAGCTTGGTGACTGGAAGGCCGCCTTCTTCAGTTTCTGTACCTGCGCCTGGAATTGATGGTAAGACTATATCTTTGGGTTTATAATTTATGCTATAACAGTGTGTCTGATTCTGCTTCAATGTTGTTTTTTCTGATAACATCTATTGTTACCTTCTATATTGGGGTCATCTAAATGAATTTTATTTTTACATTTTGATCTATCCCAAGACAAGTCGTCGGATAGATTGCACTTATTGAAATCTGTCATTACTACTCTCATCCATATCCTCTTAGGCCTACTCCTTTTTCCTTAGTGGGCCATCAACTTGCATAGAAAAACTTCTTCAGCGGCGCTTTTGCTAGCCTCCATTGGACATGTCCAAACCATTTTAAGCGAGTTTCTCTTAATTTATCACCCATTGATGCTACCACTATATGGGCCCTAAAGCGCTCATTTCTGATGCTATCTTTCCTTATTTTACTACATGTTCATCTTAGTTTTCTTATATTTGCTACACTTATTTTGAGAATGTGTTACTTCTTGATCGACCAACATTCTGCGTCATAGGTCATAACTAGTCTAATCATTGTCCTGCAACATTTTCTATCACTATTGTTGGTATATATATGTCGATCACAAAGCATTCCAAGAGTAAGTTTCCACTTCTACCATCCCACTTCTATTTTCTGTTCAGCATTTTCCTCAATCTCTTCATACTTAATAATTATCTAGCGAATGTATTAGAATGAATCCTTTTGTGGTATCTCTTGAGCTTCAATTCCTAGAGGAGTTGTACCTCTTTGCACATCCATGGTATGCAGTTGCAAACATTCCATATTGATGAAATTGTATAAAGATTTTTCCGCTTATCTCAATATCTTACATTAATTGCCTAAATAAGAAGATAGCTTTCATAGTTGACCTGACTGGTGTGAGACCAAAATGATTTTAAGATATTTTGATCTCTTGTCTGAGTTTTTGCTTCATTACTCTTTCCTATAATTTCATAGTGTGAGGTTGACGTATGACAAACCCATGATCCATGGGTTGACTAGTCCTTTAGGCCCGCCTATATTTAGCTTTTTGATTTTTTTATTTCATGTTATGTTATCAAGAGTTGTTATTTTAATGGCTTATGTTTTTAAGTGCACATGTTTTAATCTTAGCCCTCAAAAGTGTTTCCAGTGGTTGAGAATTGAGATTAAGTATAGGGTTAGGTTTTTTCCAATATAAGCATTGCAATACCTCTTTGGCTTTTAGACCAAATGAATGAACTGAAAATTTCGAGTGTCTATGCTCCCTCTCCTGCAAAAGGAATGGCATAAAGGCAACGGTGTGAAGCCACATATCATTTTACTGAAAGTCATTATTTTAACGGCTTATGCTTTTTAGTATGGATGTTTTAATCTTATTCCTTGAAGTGTTTCTTCCAGTTGAGATTTAGTCTGGGTAGGTCAGGGTTTCTCTTATATAAAGCTTTGCAATGCCTCTTTGGTCTTTTATACCTAATGAATGAAAAGAAAATTTTGAGTGTTTATCTCCTTTCCTGCATCACTCATAAGTTTTAATCCTTGTAAGTATTGATGCAACTTTCTATATTTTCCTTGTTTTTATATTTTTAGGTACTACAACACTTCTTCTCCATTCATCTAGCACTTTTTTGGTCCTTAATTTCTTATTAAGGAGCCTAGTTAACTAAATCCATCCAAGTTTTTCTAAACATTTGTAAGTCTTTATTGGAAGGCCACCTAGCCCCGTAACCTTTATTGTCTTCATTTGTGCCAATGCTTTCTTCACTTCCTCTACCCTAATTTTATAATAAAAAGTATATCGTGTGATCCAGGACAACATGAAATCTACTCTAATGGAATGCAATGCAATCAGGAATAAAATTAATTAACAAAGAAAATTTAAATTGTGCCAACCATGTGTAAATAAATATTCCAAGTAGTGAATTAGCCATAACTCTAAAACCTTTTCTCAGATCCATCAGCAAAATCCTCTGATTTAAGGGGTAGGATCCTAATGGAAGATAGAACTTCCAACACTTAGGGTTGTCATTTTTGAAAAAAGATTTATGGGAAAATAAGACAAAAATATTCATCATCAGATCTGAGAGTATTGGCTCCACATCTATTCAGCAGATTTGAAAGTGTAATGGGTGTAGTAAAGCTCTGCAGAAGGAAAAAGTAGAAAAGATAGTGGTTACCTTTGTTGGGCTCTCACTAAACTCCAATTACAGGAGGCATTAATGGCAGTTAACAAGAAATGTGACTTGCAAACCCAACAAGAAGAAGAAGAAAAAGAAGAAGAAGAAGAAGCAATCGCCTTTTTTTCTCATTCAATATTTCAAGTTCATACCTAGCATGATGAAAGAAGAAAACCAAAAACTGTTTTAACATTACCTAGAACCAAAAATGGAAAGGAAAGAAAAAAAAAACCAAATTAGAAGGAGGAGGTGGCTCCCCTTGTCTCGAAATTTGTGTGCAAGACTTGCGCACTTTTTTCTTTTCAATTATGGTGGCCCCCTCCTTTTATTTAATACAGGCCTCTAGAAAAAAAAAAAAAAAACTTAAAACATGGGCCCTCCTCCTTAACATACTCTTAAAAAAAATTAAAACATGGGACCAAACAAATTAAAACATGAGACTAAACAAATTAAAACATGGGACCCTTCAACTTTAAAAGGTCCTTATTTCAACCCATGTTACACTTTCCAATGTGGGGCCTTTAATGAAATTGTGCACATGGGACCTTCATCTCTCCACTAATACGATCATCCAAAAGCCAACTGCCGGATGTCCTTTGGATGGTAATTTAACTGTGGATTTATGCTTTCATTGCGATCGAAGCTTGGACAGTGATCATCCATCCATATCATGGCTAGATCTACTGCCCTATGCCTTCTTCTCTAATAAACCTTGTATGGAATTGGGGAATTGGGTATGATGTCCCTATCATCTTGCTAATGAAGTATTCCCTCTCATTCTTAAGCTTCCCATAGAATCTTCATCTTGAAGTTTGCTCCAACTTTCTTTAATATTAGTGCCCTTCATTCAAACATTTTGGTCATCGCACTTTATACATTTGACATGATCTAAATCCTTACTTTCCCTTTCCCTCATTTTTGCAAATTTAAAAATATATCTCTCCTCTTGTTTTCAACTTATTACATAGATTATATGCTTTGGATTTTGTATCACTCACTACTTTTTAAACTTCCTTTCTTACCTTATACATTTTATAATTTTTCATATTCCTAGTCCCCTACCAAATGTTGTAGCAACATCTTTTCTCTTAAATAACTTCTTGAACCTCTACATTCCATCACTATTTTTTTTTAATTAGAATGCCTTTTCTCTTTCCATTCTCTAAGCACATCTCTTGCAACCGTTTTGATACAAATTGCAATTTGGTTCTAATCACCATAGTTTCTCCCAACATATTTCATTCGCCCCCTCGATCAGTTTACATTTAAATGTTTTTGCCTTTCTCCTTTCAAATCCCCCCACCTTGTTACAAGTCACCTTTTTGTTTATTACTATTCTCGTTTTACTTCTAATGCAAACATCCAAAACCACTGCCATATGTTGTGTAGTCTAACTCCTCCTAGAAATAACATTGTAGTCTTCATAAACCAGTTGGTCATGTTTTCTAAGTAGGAAATAGTTTTTTCCTCCAAAATCATTTCTTTTAAATTCTTACTTACTATGATTCTCACTTCATGCGATTGTTCTTTCATGTGTAATAGATTCTATAGCCATCAGTGACCTCCTTTGTTTTCCTCGCTTTCCACTTTGTTTCCTATTGACAAGCTACAATAACTCCTCTTCTTTTCATTGTATTGACCAACTTCATGCTCTTCCTTGTCAAAGTTCTTATATTTAGCATGATGAATCATCATCTTCTTCTAGACCAACATCTTTATCCATGTTCGTCCAGATTGGTCTAAGAACCCTTGCCTACTTTCTACTTCAGAGAATCACCTATAGCGGAGGATGCACGAGCATGATCATGGAACCATTGCCTACTTTTTATTGCAACCGCGTGTTGCTGCGATGTACTCCTTATAGAGGGAACACCTTAGTATGATCATGGAATGTTGTTTTCTCAGAATTCATATTTAGGTTGTGACAAAAATTTTTGCTTGCTGTAACCTACCTAATGTAACCTTCCTTTATCTGTGCTCGGGACCAGCAATAATAAGAACGTGTTGCCAAGTTCCACAACAGCCAGTAGGGGTTCCCTTAGAGCATTAGGTGCACCTATCCCCAGTCCACACCCACAAAAACACCACACACACACAAAAACACCACAACAGCAAAACAAAAGTAGGGAAGTATGTTACTGTTGCGCCAAGCCGTCAACTGCAGTTGGGCATTATTTTCCCTGACATAGTTTTCATATGTTATCTAAAACTGGTATAATAGTACATTTATTTATGTATGAATGTGTCAGTTGCTATGATGCCCAGATACAGTGTGGATACGGCAGGGGCACACCATGCATACGGTAAGGACACGGATTTTAGACATAAAAAGTAAAGTATCAGATACGATACGACACAATACGTTGCCCCATTTTGAAGTATCTATGCATCATAGGTTAGTTATTCCTAGCTTTCCCTGTGGCCATACTTATCCATCTCCAAGTTACTTAAGTTGTCAGCACTCAGCAGAACAAGTTCTGTGCATAAATCTAGATAATCTATTTTGAACATTTTAAGTAATTTGTAAGATGAGTTGTTTTCCTGTACTCGTCTGGTCTTGTCTCATTAGTCTTCAGATCTTATTAGGTAACTACTTTGATTACGAAAATGAGATTCGTGTCTTGCTGCGTAAACTTTAATTGTTTCGAACATTAGACCACCTTGGATCAAATAGTTTGCTTAAAAAGAAGATGATCAGTAAAAAGGTTCTGTCAAAGCTATCAATTGTTAAGCACCTTCCAAGAAAATAGATGCTTAGCGACTGCTGTGAATCACTCACTGTTATGAAATTTGTGCACAATGATAGTGTGTTACTGGAATTAACCTATAAATTGACAGGAATAAGTGGGTATAATAATTTTGAATTAATTCCTTTAATTTGAAAATTACTTTACAATAACCTTATTGCAAAATCATAACTCTACTTCCCTAGTATTTGAGAATATTATGAAGCATTTATTTTCGTGGGTAAGTCAACATCACAAGCAAAGATCTAATGAAAGGAATCATGATGAACCAAGCAAAATATAAAACTTCACTTTTTTTCTTTTTCTTTTTTGAATGCTAAAGAAGATATATTATGAGCGGCAGAACTCCACACTTCATGAACAAGGTTCAGCGACAAGCAAATTCTGAAATGTGAAGTCAGACCTAAACTAAAAAAACTGGGGAACATGGTAACTTTTGGATTGGATATATTAAATTATCACACTGGTTGGACACACAACCAGCTGATTTTGCCTCTTGAATTTGTACAATTGTCTTGTCAGCCTTCCCTGTGATACTCACTAACTGAATGGCTGTGATATCCTCATAGTTTGATTTTGGGACATGCTCCATCCACAGGGTACTTGCAATTGTAGTCTGGGTTGAGCGGATTGGCATACGTTATTTACATGCACCGTGGATGAGTTACCATAACGTTTTACTTCATGGAAGACACTCAAAGGAGTCTAGCACATAGAAATTATATTTATCTCTGTTCATCTGTACAAAATGTAGTTAGGCTTTAATGTCTTTGGTTCTTGCTTACAGTGATCGTTCTTTTGGTGTAATAGATGTTTAGTCATGCAATAAGTCACCTTGTCCATTTTCCATGGATAATAAGTGCTTTGCTTGCAAAATGTTTTCCTTTACTTAGATTGTGGTTTATGCTTGCAGATTTACATATTATGTGGGTAGATGCAATAGTAACAGTATAAAATTAACAAGAATCCATTGCCATTTATTATCGCTAAATGATGTTTGGTCTGGTTTTTTGTAATTGGATTCTCTGTTTTGTTGTGTAGGTGGTGTCAGTAGTATGAACGACTATAGCTTGAGTGAAGCAGATCCAGAAGTGCATGCAATAATTGAGAACGAAAAGCAACGTCAGTTCAGCTGCTTAGAGCTCATTGCTTCTGAGAATTTTACATCTCGGGCTGTAATGGAAGTAGTTGGTTCTTGCCTCACAAACAAGTATTCTGAAGGTCTGCCAGGAAAAAGGTGAGCCTTTAACAAGTGGGACTTCATATGTTTCTATTTCTTGGTTAACTTGCTGAAATGGAAAGCCTTTAACAGTTGGGACGTCATATATCATGGTCATATGCTCTTGGTTGTTTGATTTCTTCTGGGCCAGGTACTATGGTGGCAATGAGTTTATTGATGAAATAGAGATTCTCTGTCAGAAAAGGGCTTTGGCAGCATTCCACCTAGATGAAAGCGTGTGGGGTGTCAATGTTCAACCATTATCTGGCTCACCTGCAAATTTTGAGGTGTACACTGCACTTCTTAAGCCACATGACCGAATAATGGTAAGTTTTCTTTGGGTGCGTTTGGATATATACTCAAACTAGAATTGGTCAATTTTTCTGTAATGCATACCGAGCTGAATAGAAATTGCAAGTCGCATGGGTGGCATACTTTTTTTTGGACTCCATCCCATGTTCCTATTAATGCAAAGTAAAGGATCTAGTGTTTTTCGGTCCCAATGTATCAAATTTGGGCCACAGGGGTATAAAGCCCAGCCCATCAGTTTCCCATCCAGTTGGCTTTAGTTTTACTTTGAATAGAATTGGCAAATGGTTTGGTCAGTTTTTTATTTGCCTACTGCCAACTCATTTATTTGGACCTGGAATTGACTTATGTAGAAGAAAGACAAATGGTGAAAGAAAATTAAATGGCTTTTCCCCCTGGGAGATAAGTGTGATTTTATTGAGAAGAAGAGGAGAAAAGTTTGGTGGTTTTGTGTGCCGGCCACTGCCAGGCTAAACCCCAACCATGCCGATGAATTGACAAGGTCCAAGGAATCAAATGAACAGACTATACAATCAAGCATCTATTATAGTTGCAAGAATCACATATCAAGCAACAATCCCAAGTGTGAGGTACCGTCCTTAGCTAGAGAATCAACAGAAAAGTTGACCATGCTGACTTCTGTGCACGTGAGAGAAAAGCTATGTTGGCCATGTGAATATTCCTAATCTCATCTAGTCACTGCTGGATCTTCTGAGGACCTCTGCACTTGGTCTCAGCCCACCTCACCACACATTCTGTGAAAATGTTCTAGACAGCTTCCATATGGAGTAGATTCAAGCACATCTTGCTAGTTTCCTCCTAATCATATTTTGTTCTTCCATCTTCTTGGTTCTCAGTTTAATTTTACAGACTTGAGGAGCCATCTCAGTTGCTCTTGTAACTTACTCAGGGTCTAGACTTGCCTCATGGAGGGCATCTGTCTCATGGGTTCATGACTCCGAAAAGACGAGTATCAGGCACATCTATTTTTTTTGAGTCTATGCCTTACAGGCTTGATGAGTCTACAGGTGATACCTTTTGTCTTTCAAATTGAACTTGGTAGATATAATATACTAATAAATCTTTGATTATTTGTTCTCATTACAGGTCTTATTGATTATGACATGCTTGAGAAAACAGCTAATCTATTTCGACCAAAAATCATAATTGTTGGTGCTAGTGCATACCCTCGGGATTTTGATTATCCGCGTATGAGGAAGGTATCTGTTTATATTTTTCTGCATTTCCATCGTGGTATTTGTCTATTTTTTATTTGTATCCAACCACTAATTGTTTCATATGAAATGTTATTACAGATAGCAAATGCTGTTGGTTCTTTTCTTATGATGGATATGGCTCACATAAGTGGACTTATTGCTGCTTCTGTCATTGCTGATCCCTTTGAGTATTGTGATGTTGTCACTACAACAACACACAAGGTATGAATCAAACAGCTATTTGATATTAGATAGTTTGTTACCCGAAGAACTGCATTGCATGTTACAGTTCCATATATTTTCCAAGATAGTTTATTAAATAGTGCTTATGCCTTGCTGTTTATAAAAAAGAACCAAATCATAAAATCCTTGTCATCTGTTGGAAATCTATAGTTTCTTGGCATGATGATCAAAACTTTTCATTGTTGCTAACACTTAAGCAAATCATCTTCTGGTGTTATGGTGCTTATGTTGGGTTCTGTTTTCATGTATTTATTCATACTAGCACCAATTCTCTCTCAAAGAATTTTAAAAAGGGAAAAACAGAAGAAAGAAAACATATCTCAAAGGTTAATACACGGTGTAAAATTTTCAAATCTAGCTCAATTATTTGGATCCTTTACTGATTTGGCTGTCATATGTTGGAACTTGATTATTAAGGAGTTTTGTGACATTATCGTATCATTTGATACATGTCCTATACTGTTTTTTTAGTCTTAAATCTCCTGCCTCTCCCATCTACTGCTAGATTGTGTTTTAGATCTTCCTATCCCCTTTATAATCCATTAGTTAGTAATGAGCTACGTGGACATCTTCCATAAATGGGTTTTCTTCTATTCAAAAAATGAATTTAATTGTATTCATATGATTGATTAAAAAACTGTTTGTACTCTTTATAAGAAAAGTACAAACACTTCATCAAGGTATTTGCAGAAATCGGCTTTTCTAGATTTACTTAACCCAATTTGTGTTAATTTTAAAATTAATCACAAGTCATGCTTTTCTGTTAAATCCAGCTGGTGCAATTAATTGCAGACCAGAATTTTCATCTGGGTGGTGCAGGCAATGGACAAAGTGAACAAGTTAAATAATAAAATAAGATTTTTAAGGTCTTATTCAACGAGTTTTTCCAAGTCTCATGGGAGCGACCGCTCTACACTTGGGTCCGCCCGTTTCTTTCTTTTTTTTGTTTGGTCAGCTAATGCAGTTTTGTCTAGACTATAAATAATTTGCATTCAAAACACACTTAGTACCATACCGTCCCATTATATGTATTTATTTATGGATTTATTGAGAGCTTGTGTTGCAGTCCCTGCGAGGTCCCCGTGCTGGCATGATATTCTTTAAGAAGGATCCTGTTTTGGGAGTTGACTTAGAAACAGCCATAAACAATGCCGTATTCCCTGGTCTGCAGGTCAGTAGGAGTTTTGTATGATTTTTTTCATTTCACTCATGTCTAGATATTCTTTACATGGACATCTTGGATAGAGTTTGGCATATTGAGTGACATGTTTGGAGTTTGGACTGTGGGTTTCTCCAAAATGCATGGTGGTTCATCAATGTGCATTTTAGGCCTGGGAATTGGAGAAACTAACACAATCACGTTGCAGAAGACACTTCTCCATCTCTAACCAATATTAGTGATTGGTGCTGAATGCCAATTGTTGATAGTTTGTAAGGTGGGAAAGGTGGAAGATTGTTTCCACTTACAATCTCCAAATTTCAGTGGCACCCCAAATGCTTAACAGAACAAACAATCCGTTCTGCCAAAGTATGAAACTGCTTGCAATTTTAGATGTAACAAAGCTTCCTATGACACTTGGGAGTTGGTGGAGTAGCATAAGGTGTGAGTTTACTCTCCACCGGTGTGTGTTTGTGTGGGTTTAACGGGCACCGGCTGGGGTAGTAATCTTGTTAAGCCCAGACCTTAGTGATACCCACATCATTAAAAAAGGAATGGCATAAAGAGTTAACCTTACATTTGCAGGGAGGTCCTCATAACAACACGATTGGGGGTGTTGCTGTATGCTTAAAGCATGCTCAGTCTCCTGAGTTTAAGATTTATCAGACCCAGGTACATACTTGTCTTTCATTAGTTGTAGAAACAGTCACCTTGTTTCCCATCAATTTAATTTGAAACAAATTTATGTTGTGTTTTTATGCTTTTATCGGGTTTTTATCAATTGGTTGGCTGCTTCTGCAGGTCATATCTAACTGTAAAGCTCTTGCAGCCCGTTTGATCGAACTAGGGTACAAGCTGGTTTCAGGTGGAAGTGATAATCATCTTGTGCTGGTGGATCTCAGGCCAATGGTAAGCTTCTGGGGTCTTCTAGCCCTTACTGGCTGCTTTGTTTTTCACTTTTAGCAGCTTGATAGCTGCTTAGTTCAGATCATTCACAGAACTGCCCATTATGTGAGATCTCAATGAACAACTTGGGTTCTAAAGATCTGTCCGAGCTCTACCAATTTATTTGAGCTGACCATTATGTGAGATCTTGAAGACCTGAAGATGGTGTCCTTTTTATCTCCAGTGATCTGATTAATGCACTATGCGGCACACAGGTTCTTTCAAATGAGTACCTCATCTTTGTGGGACACCTATTAAATGGCACCATCTAGTTCTTTGCGGATTCCTATATAGTACCAATTTAAGCGTATTTTAAATTGATATAGTATGATTATGCCTTCCCATTTGAAGTCCAAAATGTCTAGAAATTTTTATTAACTGTCTAAAGTAAGATTTATATATTACATTTGCATGCTAATTTTTTTAAGAGTAAAGTATTAGCTAATTTTGTATCAAATATTATGTTGAATCCAAATTTTATGTTTTGGGATTTGCTGAACTGGACAAGTTGTATCAAATATTAGAGTCCAAGACAAATCCCATACTCAAATACTTTTTACCAATCCATAATTGTGTTGAGGGCTTAGCACCTGACTGATCTTTTGCTTCTTGATGCAAACTGAAGTATGTTTCTCCAGTTTTACTTCGCCTGGCTTGTTTTCTTTCTTTCTTTTTCCCCCCTTCCTAGTTGAATTCTTGCCCCTAACTCGATCCTCTTCCCATGGCCAACCAAAGGGCATTGATGGAGCTCGGGTTGAGAAAATTTTGGACATGAGTTCTATCACACTCAACAAAAACTCGGTCCCAGGTGATTGACTTTCTTTTGGTTTTCCTTAGTGTTCTCAATTATCTTTTCTTTGATTAACTGGAGTTTACTCCTCTGAATTCTTATTGCATAGGGGACAAAAGTGCCTTAGTACCAGGTGGCATCCGCATTGGAACACCTGCTTTGACTACCAGAGGATTCAATGAGAAGGACTTCTTAGCCGTAGCAGACTTAATCCATGAGGGTGTGCAAATTGCACTAGAGGCAAAGGGATCTGCCAGGGGAACAAAGCTTACAGACTTCATGGATTATGTGGAATCTCCAGAGTTCTCTCTTAAGGAGCCTATTTTGAATCTGAAAAGGAAAGTTGAAGCATTAGCAACCCAATTTCCGATGCCTGGAGTATAAGATGGTTGCCTTTTGTTATGAAACTTTCTGTTTTATTCCATATATAAATAACAATATAATGGAAACTACATGAGGAGAGATAAAGTGAGTTTCCAGTGACCATGGATTTGCATTAAGGTTTAGTTTTAAGCCCTTATATCTTTGCGCTAATTATGAATGAGGTAATTACTCATTTTTATGTGGAGATACCTTGGTGTATATTATTTCTAGATGATATAGTATTGGTGAATGAATTGAGTGATCATGTGAACGAGATTTGAGAGGTCATGCGAGGCTTGAGATTACAATTTCAATGAAGATGTGCACAGAGCTGAAATTACTCAAAAAATTGAAGCTTAATAGATAGCACAAGAGATTCATTCTTATATCATGGCTCGATAATTAACAAGGATAAATAGGTAGTGGAAGATGTCAAACAGAAGATAAGAGTAAGATTGTTGAAGCGGTGACTTATTTCTAGAGTGCTTTTTGATCTATTGATTCCCACAAACACTGAGAGGATGGGGTTAATTAGGAAGGACAGAATTAGAGTCAGCATTTAGAGATAGCATAAAAAGATGAAAAATTAAGATAATTTTTTTGAGATAGTTTAGACCAATCCAACATAGGTCAACAACGACATCAACGAGTAAAAGTATTTCTATACAAGTTGGCCCAACATGAAACTCGTATGAAAGTAGGAAGGCTTGAATTTGAAGAATTACAACATAAACGAGATAGAACGGTAAGAAATAAATTGAGTTCACGGAACTGAGGCCAACATGGTTAGAATAAGACATCATGATGATGATAGAAGTGTATTGAATTGAGATTCGGTGAGGAAAAACTTGATGCAGACCGTGGGCATTGGGTTTTTTGACAGAGGATATGGGCTCGAGTGTATCTTAAGAACCAAATCATAGCCAATGCATTAACGTATTGTCTGGATTCTTCGGGGTTTTTTAACTTATGGGTGACCCTAAAAGGACCTACAAACCAGATGGAAGGTCTAGACTGGAGTCATGTGGAGCTGAAATGAATGATTAAAGAGTGACGGGTGAGGTTTCTTTATAAATTGGAAATCCCTCTAAATGCAACCAGAATTGAGATTAGAAGAGTGTTTACCCCATGGTGACAGTGGGTGGACTGACGTCACGGAGGGTCCGTCCACTGTCACTGTGTGTTGCTAGGCCCTAATGGTTCATTGTAAGCAACAAATGAATTTTGCTTCAAGTCACAGCCCACAGGACTGCCCAATTCATACCGGAGGCTCACCAACTTTTGGGGCAACTAGATCTCTCTCCCTCTTATGTCGTCCCTGCATTGTAGTCTTTATCCGTAAAGGCGGTGGCTTAGTTGATCTACGTCTTGAGTTTGTTTTCCAAAGTCTCAAGTTTGACTTTTACCCCTTACATTATCTATGTACTATATGTGCGGCCATAAATGTACCCCCTAAGGAATAGCCTTTGCTTGTCAAAATTGGGCAAATTCTAGGCCGGAGGCTAAAGATCTGAAGGCTGGGTTGACAAGGGATACCCTATGTTATTAAAAAAAAAGGGTGATCACAATTGTTATCTAGCCAAAAGAGCTTGTGGCCTGTGGATGGGCCATGGCCCTGAAACCATCAAGAGTTTACCACTAACAAGACTTGGGGGGCTGGGCCCCAATTTATATGCCAACCTTCTCATCGCAGGAAAGAAACAAGGTTTTTTTTTTTTGGCCTAGTAGCAGGGCATAGGAAGTAAATGACTCCCACCAAACTTTGAAACCCAGTGGGAGCTATGGGAGCCGGTGCCTTATCCATAAGGCCAGCCCTCTATTCCTAAAAGAAACCAGGATTTGAAGCCTGTAAAATAGGATGAGAAATCCCAACATGGTTGGGATAAGGCTTTGATAATGATAATGATGAAAGTAGAATGAGAAATGGGGAGCCAACCAACTGACTATCCATCATTGAAGGAACCGCTGGTGGTGGCGACAATGAATCAAAGGCAAAAGGACCTTTGAGGATGATGTCCATGGCCCAACTTGAGTGCTCCTTCAACTCTGATGCTATCTTATTTCCATCATCCATCGCCTCTGTAATATTTCTTTGTTGGTGCACATTTGACCATCAATTCTCATGTTTTCAATTATATCTAAATATACAAAAAAAAAAAAAAGTAAAGTCCTTGCTAGTTAGAATGTGGTAACCATCGGGCTAGAGGCCAAAGGTATAAAAGCAGAGTTAGCGAGAGATTCCATAGGTCATATAAAAAAAAACAAACAAGCAAAACAAAACAAAAAATCATTTTCAAGAGGAGGGTGAAACCAATCATTTGGCATCCCGAAACGAACAATTTACATTACTTACTTTAGCTTACTTTCAAATATAGGTCGGACTTTTGATTCAATGAAACGTTAGCCACTGTCCTTCGAATTACAGAGGTACAATTAGAACCTATTTTATTGAGAATTTACGACAATTCAAATTTTTAGGAATTTCAAATTATCGTGGGAAGCTGTTGACTAAAATCCTCTATTTAATAGAGAGAATAAATAAGACATAATTTGCCACGATGTCTTGGCCATTTTGACATTTGAATGTAAATTTCAAAATGCCTTTTTGAATATCTGGGATGAGACATGTGTTGTGTACATGTGCTGTGGAGCTGTGACTTGTGAGTGCCCGGAGAAGGATTACTCGCGTTGGAAGAAATACCATGAGGATACCGTGAGACACCCCAAGTGGGATTGAACCGTGGGCATATACTACACCACTGACAAAGCAGCAGGAAGGAAAAATAAATCTATAAAAGGAAAATTCTCAAAAAAGGCCCTAAGGTTTTCTGTTATTTCACAAAAAAGGATATAAGTTTTAGAACTTTTCAAATTAGTCTCTAAATTTTCTTAAAAGTTTTCAATTAAATACATTTGCCCATTTAAAGGTACTTTCTGTCTACTTTTATCTCAATTTTCTTAAAATACCAAATTGATAATCTTTTAGAGTCATGACCTAGTTTCAATAGCCTCAATATACAGTACATCACTGTGGAAATGCTAATTGTCATTGATCATTGTAAGGGTTCTAAAAAAAATGAGAAGAATATAAAAAAATTGAATAAATGATTCATTTTAATAAAGGGTAATTTCGGTATTTTAAAAAATTGAGGAAAAAAGTTGCCAAAAAACAATTATATACGGACGGATGTCCTTCATTGAAAACTTCTTGAAAAATTTAGGGGCTAATTTGAAAAGTTTTGAAACTTGTGTCTTTTTGAAATAAGGCAAAACCTTAGGGCCTTGTTTGAAAATTTTTTTAAAAAAAATAAAAAAAGAAAGAGGACATTGTGGGCTCCCCTCTACATTGGCACAAAGTATGACACACATGCCCAGGGCTCAATCCCTCGCTCTTCCAATTTGAAAGTATCACCCTTGATCAAAAGCCAAACTTGCAAAACAAATAGGAAATAAAATTAAGACAACCCTTTTTTATTCAGTAGAATGACAATTCCTACAAGAAATTCCTCTATAAAAACATTAATGACACCTTATTCCACGCCAAAAAAGAAAGAACTTTTTCCTTAAATCGTTTGGGTTTTTTTTTTCTGCCCTTCATCACTATACACAAAAGTGACAACCAACAACATGATGGTTAGCTGCCACTTGCGGACCTTGACTATATAATTTCTAGTTCAATTTTGCCTCATTTGCTAGCATGGAATTTAATTCCTATTATATTTCTAAGGAGCCGGTCAAAATAAAGAAAAATAAGCATGACGATATACAAATGGCTGTGAATAAAATTTTCTTTTGTGGAAAATGATTACCTAGTCATTACTATAATAAATTAATCTTTGAGAGAGCCAAAGTCAATCAATATTTTCACCTTATATCCTTCATGCCTCACCTCTTCAATTCTCTATCTTCAAAGCTTATTTTACCCTAAACAAAATTCAACCCTGTGCAAACAAATGAGTCCTTTGTAAATTGTAAGTTTATTTCGAATAGCCTCCAAGAAAAGATTTGTAATGGTCTAGATTTGTCAATTGAACCCCATGGTTGATAACTTAAAATCATCATTTTAAAACAATCATTAAATGCGTTGGGTTCAATTAAGCCCATACTTGTTATTTCACCTGAGAACTTGACATTTCCCTGCCCTGACCTGTGAATCAGGCATCAATCCAAACTGCTAGTTGACAGCATTGTTTTTTTTTTTTGGTAAAAGGAGACCATTGTTATTAACATCATTCCCCTCACCAAATAATAATAATAATAATAATAATTATTATTATTATTATTATTACCAGGAAAGTAACGTGATGGAAAATATTGGGGAATTTTTTAAATCTGGAATTTTTATTTACATATCATCGCGCAAATGCAGTGGAGAGAATACAATTTTTAAACAAGCAAAACAGGAAATAAGAGTGAAAATATAAAATCCTGCTAAACCAAAAAATATATATATTTCCTACTCTTTTCCCTTCCTATTCCAATTTATCACATATTTTTCTCATAATATTGAAACTTGTTGATGCTTTCGCAAATATTACAATAGCATCAGCAAAATATGTTGCAGTGAAACATCTTCATAGTACGTATCATATGGAGAATGTTCTCCTATGAACAAACTACATGTACAATCCACCTTATTAGAGCCCACTTGGGTCCACCTTTTATTAGCGAGCTATAGTTTTGTCATATCATGCTTTGGCACGAAAACCAAGTTTACATTCATTGAACTTTCATTCATCGTTGGATTAAATATAAAAAAAAATCTACAGTTCTAAGGTTGTTAAATCAAACGCTAATACAATTTTGTGAGGCTGATGTTTTGGCGTCCCCCTTATTTATATCAATAGTTAGGATAATCCTATGCAGCTAATGTTTTGGTTTCCCTTGTCTATAGAGAGACCCTTCAATATGCTCATTTCTTACTTAAAAATATGTATATAAGTGGCACCAATGAGTTGGACTACATATTGCTAATATGTAGTTCTTAGGAGACCAATGTCCCATTATCATATTTTATAAATATCATTGATACTTTTGACTGCAATTGTCAATTCATTCTTAGCTCAATGATGGGGCAAATACCTCTTCAAAGAAATAATTAGGATTTATCACTAGTCAGGGGTTTGGGTAGAGCATGTGAGTGACTTGTATAGGTTAAAAAAAAAAAAAAAACAAAAGCTTATGACATTGTTAAGTCTTAAACCAATTTTTGATTTCCTATTTAGTTCGGGTTGGCATTTCCCAGCCAATTAGAAAGCATTACTATAGTTCAACCTGGCAGATCAAACCGAAGACTAGTCCAATATGGCTGGTAGATACTGCACACCCTCATTTACCTTCTGCAATTTTTTTTCCTAGTAGCTGTTCACATGTAGAGGATCAACTACGGCCTTGGTCACAGCCTCATAGATATCTTAGATGTGTATAAAGGTCCATTTAGGTGTCAGAGTCACATAGGCTTCAATGAGACCCTAACAAAATTTTGGCATGTTCATTTTTTTTTTTTAACCTAGCCATGTTAAACTCTTTGATCAGTTGAGCGACACAAGACAACCAAGTGTAAGGGTATTTCTAGCGGACATATATAAAACATAAAAAAGCATATCAAGCACTATAGTAGGAGAGCATGGAGCAGCAATGTGGAGCACTTCATGGATGAGCCTTGGTTTTTGTTTTTTGGGTTTACAGGAAGTGTAAATTAGGCTACGGTTTAAAATTATTATCGTTTACCATCATTTCTACGTCCATCATTATCATTATCATTATTAAAGCATTATTTCAAGCATGTTAGAATAAGCTACACGAATTCTGTTTCTTCCTTTTAATTTACCATGAGTCAATTTTTCAAATAAATTGTTACTTTTCAAATTTATTACTTCTTCTTAGGTTTACATCTTCCTCTTAATGATTCATCAACTTGCACAACTAAATTTTTTTTTTACCGGCGCCACTGTTGATGTGCGTTGAATATGTCTAAACTATTTCAAATGAGTTTTTCTAATTTTATCTTGTATTAATGCTACTTCTAAATATTCTCAAAATGGTTCATTTGAAATTTTCTCCTCCTAATTTTAAGACATCTACCTCAACATTCTCATCGCTCCTACCTCCATTTTATGGATGTATTGATTTTGGTTGGCCAACTATCATTTGAAAAAAAAAAAGGCCAAACCTAAACACAGGGAAACTTAAACATACGGACTGGACCCAAGGCAGCGGAATTGCCACGGACCCAACCCGTCAACCGGATTAGCCATCATTAAATCCAAGGACAATATTGCCATTTTGAAAATGGCCGGGTGCCCTTTTAGTCCATTTGATGAAACCCTAGGGTTTTGGGTACATCGTTATAAGAGAGCATGCTAGGGTTTACTTCTTCTTCTTCTGTCATTTGGAAGCTGCAAGAGTAGCCCTAGAGCAGCAGCTTGCTTTCTTTCACCTCTGGTAAGAAATCGAAATCTTCTTCATCTCTGTACAAAAAACCCTAAATCTCTCTCTTTCTCCTGCTCGCACTACATGAATCTGCTGTGATTGGAGCATCTCTTGGATCTTGATCTGTTTCTCATGAATCTGCTACACATGTGGTTTTCTTCGGTTTCCATGCTGCTTATACAGTCGATTTGAATCTCTGATTGATCGCTCTCTATGAGTCTGACCTAATGAGGAAATCTATTGGATTGTGAAACTTATGATGCAATTGCATGAACTGCTCTATGTCGATTTAGTTCTCCTTGCAGTCATCTGTTTTGATCTCACTTTCAGATGTGTTTGTCATGGATCTGCAATTGTTATTGCTTGATTATGTTTCATTTCATGTTCTGATACGCTCTAGCGTTTGCATCTCTGTTTAGACTCGTGGATTGTTTATTTTGCAGCGTTTTCCATCATCTGAAGTAGATTTGTGTATGTATTTCGATGTTAGGTTATGATTTTGAATGAATCATTATTGCAGCAGTTTGCGAGTTTTAAGTCTTGGTTGGTCTTTCGGATGCCTTTCATGTTGTAGAGATTCAGTCAGAATGCTTGACTTTCCTTTTGTGGTTTCATTCTTTGAATACGATTTTCAAATCTTGTAGAGATAGGAATGGCTACTCTTCCGGGGGATTTGATTTGGCAGATTGTGAAGAAGAACAATGCCTTTCTTGTGAAGGAGTTTGGAAACAGCACTGCGAAGGTGCAGTTCAGCAAGGAAAGCAACAACCTTTACAATGTTAACTCCTTCAAGCATTCAGGTGTTGTGTTTGCCTGCATGAAGTTTTAATAGATTTCTTGTTCTTAAGTCTAATTAATATTCATTCATGTGTTTTTTTTTTGTGTAATTCATTATCTATTTTTGTGAAACTAATAGGGCTTGCAAACAAGAAGACGGTGTCGATTCAGCCTGGGAAAGACCTCTCTGTTGTGCTTTCGACGACAAAGACAAGGAAGCAGAACCAGCCTGCCAACCGGTACCACAGGTCGGTCATGAAGAAACACCTTGGTCGGATGGCTAAGGCTGTTGTGAACCAGGTGAGGAAGTCGAAATTTCTGTAAATTCGCTTAGAGGCAATCCGTTCTTCGATGTCTGTAAACTTGAGATTTTTGGATGCTTTCAGTTTTAGATGCTTATGATTCATTGCTTTCTAACATGCCCCAGTTGTCTTAAGCTGTTTTTAGAATCAAATTCTTCATTTACAAATTTTGAAACTGCTATTTTGAAGGTAAATGTGCATCTGGGGATACATGCATATTTCAATGCCATGATACTTGAAGGCCACATTATGCAATGTGATTCTTTTGTAGTATAGATATTGAAGACTAAATACAGAATTTTAGAATTATTATTATTTATTATTCACATTTAGAATTAAATACTGAAGTTTTTACTACCAAGACGACGAAACTCTCTTTTCCATCAGTTCATAACCTTCATTTGTTCTGCTGGTGCTGTGATGAGCTGCTAACATGTAAGAAGATTCCTTCAAAGGGGCATCTTCGGTGAAATATATTTGTTACGCTTGGCTTCTGAGCTCCTCTCTATCTTTTTTTGTAGATTCATTCTTATTTCAATACCTTTTTTACAAGTAAGATGCTTTTACAGTATAGATTATGAATACTAAATTCATAATTTTACATTTTTTGTAATTATTTTGTCCGCATTTAGAATGCAAGAAGGAAAATACTGCTTTATTCCACACTGGGCCACGGGATTTACCCAGCTCTGCCTGTTAAATTTCAATACCATCATACTTGAAAACCACTATATGCAATATGATTCTTTTGCAGTATTGATGATGAAGATTAAATACAGAATTTTATTAATTATTCACATTTAAAATTAAAAACTGAATTTTTTACAACCAAGAGGACAAAACTCCCTTTTTCCTTTAATTTGTAACCTTCATTTGTTCTGCCGGTGCTGTGATGAGCTGCTAACATGCGAGAAGATCCCTCAAAGCAGGATCTTCAGTGAAATATATTTGTTACGCTTGGCTTCTGAGCTCCTCTCTCTATCACTAATTCTAGATACATGCTCGTTTCATTGCAATCTTACTTTATGCAGTAATATGCTTTTACAGTATAGATTATGAAAACTTAATGCTGAATTTTACATTTGTTGTAATTAATTTTTTTTCACATTTAGGATGCAATACTGAATTTTTACATCTGATAGGACAAAAATCCCTTTTTCTTCAACCTGTAACCTCCAGCTGTTCTGCTGTGCTGTGATGAGCTGCTAACATGTAAGAAGTCCTTCAAAGAGGGATCTTCAATGAAATATGATTGTTACGCTTGGCTTCTGAGCTCCTTTCTCTCTATCCTATTGCTTCACCCTCATTTTTTTTCTGATAATTATTTTTCTTCTTCACGAGAGAAAATTTGTTCTGCTTAGGTTCTGTGTTTCTTTTTTTTTTTTTGTGTTTAGTATTTTTTTTACTTAACTAGTTTGCACATGCTGATTGCACTGGAAATGCCTTGGTGCCATGCGAATTTTTAAAGGAACCAAATCTATGCTTTTACGTTTAGAGTATGGTTTTATCTTCACGATTTCCATGTTGCATTTATAATTTTCTTATGTGAAGACACATGTTCAGGCTTCTGACTTGTGAATCAAAAGGGGGGCTTAGTGGGAACATGTTGATGCAGTTGTAAAAGATTTTTTTTTTTCTTTTGTCTCTTTAAATCATTTCCATTGTTTTATATTGAATGCTAAGCTATTTTCTTCCATGAAGTTGATCCATTTATCATAGATATTTGGTCTGTTGTGTGTGGGGGTAAGGGTAAAGCCATACCCACCATGACTCCCACATACCCTGCCCTGCATCCTTCCTTGGACATGGTTTTGGTTTGGTCCATGTTATCCCTTAAACTTTTTGATAAAGTATATTTAAGAAGATTTATGTGTATCTATATAATATTTCATTAATATATATATGTAAATAGGTCATAAATGGGATGGGACAAGCTTGGGCATCCAAATGTGAACTCGCCCAATCTCCAGTTGTCTTACTATTTGAAAAGTGCAGCAAGGTTGGGCAGCGCTGTCAAACTATTTCTTCATGAATTAAAAATGATGCTTTTGAATTGGAGTTGAAGTTAACTTGTACTACAGCTGACCAACTTGCAAGCCCAGCTGGAATGCAAATGGCTCTTATCTTCATTGGATTTCATGCATATCTGATCTTGTTGATCATTGAATGCAGGTTGCTGACAATTACTACAGGCCAGACCTGAAGAATGCAGCTCTTGCAAGGTTGTGTGCTGTACGCAGGAGCCTTCAGGTTGCAAAGTCTGGAGTTAAGAAGAAGAATAGGCAGGCTGTTAAGGTCTATGGTAGGAAGTAATTGATATCTGGAATTTTGTGCTGCTGGATTGTTCTTTTATTTGGTTCTAAAAGACTGAGTTGAGACATTGTACCTATTCGCCACCAAGTCATCTTCAGTACATTTCCTTAAACAACCTTGTCTTTTGGTGTGTGTTGGTAATAACTGAATTTTTGTCATCAATTATATTGTCTTTTGGTAAAATTATTGGTATTGTTGTCATTTCTGTATCAGAATTCCACATGAATAACCTTCATTTGGAATTTAGAGCTCTCTTTGGTGCACAACTAAATGCCAAGTTGGGACGATAGCTCTCTGTGTATTTGCATCTGAAGTGATTTTGGTGGATTCAGTGTATAGATCCCAGCAGAAGCTGGAATGCAGGCAAATCCTATGCTCCTTGGCTTTAGATCTGAATTAACACAAATCCTATGCTCCTTGGCTTTAGATCTGAATTAACGAGGTAATACGATGACTTCATTCAACTCTACATCTGTCGTTAGGGAGGTCCGACTGGCCTGTAGTCTGTTAGAGTGGGTATGAAGTGTATCCTTCAGATGCGTAGGAGTTGCAAGGAGTACTTTTACCAGAGCCATGCAAATCAAAGAGAAGGTGCTGAATTGAGAGTCTAGGATCCCAGGTTTGGCAGGCAGTGGAAATCAGTGACTGTTCGACTTGCCTTCTCATACCCTTCCTATCTAAAATTTTAATTCGAAACTCCTAGCCCTATAATTTTGATTTTTACAGTAACTTTTAAGAACAGCCTCCTACTCCGTTACTCTAGTGGTAAGAGGTGTGTGTTCATAATTTGCTGGCCAGGTTCAAACTCTAGGTGTGCCACCTCTTACTTGCGGGCTCTCTTTTTACTTTTCTGGGCTTTAATCCTGTGGATACTGGCTCTCTATTAGGTCCCAGCCTCCTTTGCTAGGTCTTAAAAAAAGGGAAATCAAGACCTCCAAAGTCTACTAATGCAAAAAATGGAATGTGGCAAAATCCTACTGCATGTGCGGGCTCTCTTCTTACTTTTATAGGCTCTTAATCCTGTGTGTGTAGGCTTTCTATTGGGTCTCAGCTTCCTTTGTTGGGTCTTAGAAAAATGGAAATCAGAACCTCCAAAGTCCGCTAATGCAAAAAATGGAATGCGGCAAAATCTAGAAGTAAATGAATCCACATGCAGGCGAATGCAGGAAAAAGCTTGGTTACCTCTTAAGCCAAATGGATTGTGGCAATGAGTAGAAACCCATACCTTTTCTGGTGGGATGTTGTCTGTGGTGGGTCTAATCTGATCCAAAACTGACTAAATTAATCGGCTGGCAGGATTGATCTCAACTTTTCTGATTACCTCAAGATTATAGCATCTAAACCGAGGGGTGAGACCATCTACTAATTCGTTCAACGTCCATTTGTTCCGAGGACATCATACAAATGTGGTAATGGGGAAAGTCTCTTGTTTGGTAAATTTTGGGGAAAGCCTCTTGTTTGGTAAATTTTCTTTACTAGTCAAGTGATGTGAGTAGTCATTTCAAGAGACATTAAAAGAAAATGAATCAAATAAAAATGCATCATATTTTTTAAAAATATCTATTTAAAAAAATCAAAAAGTTATTTTTTTATGTTATTAAATGATAAAAAGTCATTTTTGTTTATAACAAAAAAGTTACATTCTCATTTTACTAAATGATGAAAATTCAATGCTTTTTTATTTGGTACTGTCTCTCACTAATCTCAATTCGCTTTTATCTATCTTTACCTCAATTTGCTTTACTAATAAATTTGACTCTCAAGCATTTTTGAGTTTTAAGAATCAGTGGCTCCAGCTCCACACTAATAGTGTCCACCTTTACGCATTTAATGCGAGTCTAGAACTGCTGAATAGAACCAGTGAGTAGGCTAAAATGGTCTAATCACTCCCATTCTAGTCCAAACACTTGTAGAGGCCTGCAAGTAGTTTTCCCCTCTTTTTTTTTTTCATTTTTTTTAATGCTGCTTTCTTTCGGTTCTTTAAAAAAAATTCTATTGGTAATAAAACGAGACCGATTTATTATCCGGTTGGAAATATCAATCAGAACCCTAACTTCACTATTTGGTTTAATGGCACTGTGAAAGCCTCGCAGTTTCTCAGGATAAGTAGTATGGATTAAATTAACCTAAACTCAGTCCATTTAGAATTACTAGGTTGGGCTTGGGTTGACAGTTAGGTCAAAAAATGTAATGTCCCTACGTTGGAACTCCAACACCCAAATAAAAGTTCAATCTGCCAATCCATTGTTAGCTCAAGCATGAGACACCTCCCTGTCTACATACTAGAGTTTGATCCGTGGAAGTGGCACTGATGGTAAGAAAAACGGGTGGTATAAATGGCTATGTGAGTTAACTGGAGTGAAAGAAAAAGCCCAATTAAGAATGCTGGCATGAGTACTTTATAAAAGCATGCTTCAAACAGGTCAAATGGCCGCCATGGTAAAGAACACTGGCTTGGATTTAGATATACTCGTTGAAATCTCTACAGACTGTACATTCAGACAGATAAATTCCATTAAAAACACTAAGCAGAGCGTTTATCGTGGTAGAGTTCTTGGTTTTTTGCTGACTGGCCATTTTCATCATCCAAGCAAAAGGCCAAGAAAATTAGGGAAAAAAGGCCCCAACTATGGAACTTTAATTTGAGAAAATTATACCTATTCCCAGTAAAAATGTATATACGAGGAAAAGAAGAGGAGACAAAGGACAGAGAGGTAGATGAATTACATTACATAAGTTGGGTTCTACAGTTTATTTGTGCTATAGAGAGAGGTGTTTGTATGTACTTTTCAAGCTATGGTTTATAAAAGTGAGACAGATAGAAAGGACAAATGATTTTTTCCATTAAGAGGCCAAGAGCAACAAGGCCTTATAACACAGAGGATATGGAATAAAAAAAGGATATTTTCATTTCGTTAATTTGCAGAATTTATCATACTTGGGGGGCTTTGAAGGATTCTACTAACAAAATTGGGCAACAAGATACAAAAAGGTTTGGGAATCGCCCAATACAAATCCTCTGAAATCTTGGAATCATGACTTCGTTACATTGGAAAATGGTGTTGTTTCACTGAAAACTTTCATGCTTCATCCAATATTTTAATGTGTGCGCCTTAAGCCCTACTTCCGATGAGCACTTGCCCAATAATGGAATTGACTCGAACCAATTACACACTAGTCACCAGTTGTAATCTTTACACCTCCCAGTCACATTACATCTTATACAAAACCATTACAAGGCACAAGCCTATCACAAATGAATGGTGCTGTAGTGATCCCAGTTCCCCCAAGTACCAAGCAGGAAAAAGTGTAATCATATCAGTTCCCATGTCCTCAGAAGATACAAGAGGAGAGGACAATGCTGTAGTCTATAGTGTCAGATTGCAGAGACCAAGTAGCTAAAGCATGTTTCCAAGTAATGAATTAATAACCTTCGACCAAATTAGCAGGAATTCATAGTTGGGGCGGAGCATACAAAGTCACAGTTTGGTGGAAGCTAATTTATGATAAGCTGGCCGTCCCGAAGAGCTCAATGCTTCATTAATCCTACTAAACACAAGTTTCAATGGCACACAAGACATAATAGGTTGCCCCCACTTCTTGACTGTAAATTTCTTCTCTTCTACCAGGCGATCATTTTCACCAGTAATCGTTGACAGTTTACGCATCTTTTTGGACAAGAATCCGCATTTTCTTGTCTTGGAAAGTTTTTTCCTTGACAAAGGAGATTGATTAAAAGAACTAGATAGATTGTTCCTTCGATCTTCTTGAATAAGGCACTCTGTTTCAATCTGGAATGAGCCAATTCCATTATCGCTTTCATCCATGACGAATGAGTCACCAACACCCAGCAGCTGTTCTGACGAGCTTTTGATTGGAACGTCGTACAGCGCACTGCTGGTGATTGTCGGACAACACCTGATGCCAGTCATTAGGAGATCGCAGTGACCATCCTCAAGAATCTCAATGGTGATTGGATGACCTATGATGGCTTTACCATTCAATTTACTCATGAGAGACACCAGAGGTACATGCTGACCCTGATAGCTTGCATGAACGTCAAGGTTGACATCAAACAAGGAAGAGTCCTTAGTCGTACCAGTAATGGGTGCCACTGCAGTCTCAAAGCTGGAATAAGTTGAAAAATGAGATTGGAAAGGCATAAGTAACCCTCGATGTGTCATAGAGCAAACAGCCCGACTTTGTGTGGAGAACGATTCCTTTGTTCTTGTCAGGAGTAGTAATTTCTCAAATGCAGGCTTTTCATATGATGATGAATTGTGGACTCTGCTCCACCATTCACCTGATGCAATTGCATCTGTATTTCCCAAGTCCCATTTTGGGGTCCAATTATATGAACCTTTAATCTGCCAAAGTGAACCATCATCTGTGCCTTCGGAAATCAGCTTCCCTTCCTCCATTTGGCTGCATTCGTCCAATGCATGATCCACACCCAAGGATCTGTTGTCAACTTTACCACCAAATCCTAGAAAAACAGCCCGTCCACAAGCTTGAATTAATCAATGCCATATTATAATCTCCATTATTCTAGACTACTGCAAGTTATACTCAATAAGAAATTCCACTTACCTTGCAACCCTCGTTCTGACTGTATCCTTGGTTTGGCAATATTTACATTAGCAAAACAACTGGAACCGGTTTCATCAAATTCTTCAGTGTTTAGTGGCATCGAGCAAACTTGACTACAATGACTAGGTTGCCTTATTAGCATTTTAGATTGGGGCTTTTCAGATTCACAAGATATAAACACGGGAGAAAAACCTGGCAGAATGCATAAACAATAAGCATACTGAGGACAATCTCTAGTCTCTAGTGCTATTCAATGGTAGCCTAAGGGAGCAGTATCGAGAGACATATTGTAAACACATGCGTATACACACACTAGTGGGAAAAAAAATGAAAGAAGAAAAAGTCCAGTTCATAAACCATGGAATATGAAGATATGAGCAAAAGCAACCAAAATTATTTTACTCTCTAAATCTGTAGCAGTTGAAGAGCAAAGACAAAAAATCCCAATGATTTGAAAATAATAAACAGTCAAGAAGTCAAAAGACAGTTAGGCAGGAAAAGGAAAGCTTCCTTGTAGTAGCAAACCGTATTACTATAGGCTTACTGTTTAAGAAAGGAATTTCCAAGCATGCTAATTGGGATTTATTTCCACCATAACCATGGTTGTTTCCCTTCTAAATTGACCTTTCTTTCATATTATTAATGTATTAATATTGCATAGGCAAAACCTCAACTACAACAGGAAAAAAAAGCAATTATTAGAAGTCTTTCAAGATTTCCTACTTGATGAGCTGAGCCAGCAATATATTCAAGTGGACTAACCTCAAGATCACAAAGCTGAATATCCTAGCTGCTCTACCAGAATTTTCCTTCATATTATCTATTCTATCAGAATCTTCCTTTCATTGCGTCTCCAAATTAATAAAAGAAAAGGAAAGGATGAAAGGTTAAATAGCTGCTTCTCTGTTTCCCACAATTCTTTTGTCTAGAGGAAAAAAAAAATTAACAAGCACCTTAACATGCTTCAGATAAATTCATGAGACAACTTTACCCATGAGAATCAGAATTTATACTAAAGGGTTTCCAAACACTAAATACGTTTATACAAACTCCATAGACAAGACCCCTCCTCTCTTACTTGATGATTGAATAGGACTCTATCCAGCCACAATTGGATGCATTCTCAGCCAAATACATTGACTGCAAGTACTCTTTTTCCTCCTTGTGTTCCTTCCATCTTCAGCTCTTTTCCTGATTTGTTGGTAGCCATTTTCACTCATATATATTATGACTGCCTAGTTTCTTTTTCCTCCTTATTTTCCTTCCATCTTCTTCTATTCTTTCTTTGATTCGTTACGACCACCATCTTCCTCGTTTTACTTCCATCTTCTTTTCCTCTTTTCCTGATTAGTTACCATTATTGTTCGTTGGTATGTTTTTTGAAATTCCATATACAATGACTGCGAATACTCAGACTTTGAGTAAGGCTCCACCAAATCTTTCAGTTGATTTGAATGAGTTACAACTTACAAGTCATGTTTTCAAGGTTCCATTGACGGTTACATGTCAGAAGAAAGGCTAGTAAAAAATAAATAACTATGCTGCTGGAACTTGAGACTGATTAATTCCTATACCAGTGTCTATATACATATACGGCTACACTTTATGTTAAGCTATGGTAGAAGTCAAAACTCGGCATAGTAAAAGATGAACTATATTATCATGGGCCTAGAATCTCAAACAGGGTCAAGGCCATTGATATGGTCTTGAACCAGATTGTGGAGGATCAATACCTCAAATATATCATTAACTGTTTGATTGACAACTTCCAAATCGTCAGTCAAAAGGGATAGCTATGTGTCCTCATTCAAACACATGGTCATTTATTGGTTGGCTACAATATTGGTTTTGAAACCTGGATAACTGTGGGCTGTTCATTTGCAAACTCAAGGCTCAAAGTTTAACATAAATCCATGGCGTCAGTGATCATATAATTCATCCAAGTTAGAGAGAATATACAAAGTTAAGGTAGAGAGAATAAGCATAGAAAGATATGAAGTATGCATGGTGATCAGATTCCAATAAACAACCATAACAGTTCATCAAACCGTAAATATTTACAAAGAAAAAACTACAACACTTTTACATAAAAAATAAATTGAAAAATGCAGGCTTCAAAATGCAGCTTCTATCCATGGTTTCAAGAAAATCTCATGTGAAAAAAGAATTGTAATATAAAATGCCCACAAACCTTGTCTGGGAAAAAGGACACATAGACCCCATCAGTGTTATAAACTCATGCTATGAAAAATGGTCTTGAGAAGAAGAGACCATACCTTTCATCAAGCAGGTTATGATGGTAACTTCTTTACAGAAAACCAAATCTTAAGCAAGATTTATGACAAAGCATCCCAGTCAATGAAGGTGCCTAATTGCATCCTGAATTCCTGATGCCTCATAATAAATCCAGTAACCTGATTTGAACTCCTATCAGACAACTGGTCAAATTTTGATTGCTCTTCAAGCATTGCAGTTTGATAGAGATGTCAAAACAGGGTAAGCATGGCTGGTTTAGAGAGAGAGAGAGAGAGAGCTCACTAGTTTATGTTTATGCAAATAAGAGAAAAAAATACTAACAAACAGAGAAATCAACACTTTTAGGACTAGTTTATGTTTATGCATATATGGGAAAAAAATACTAACAAATAGAGAAATCGACACTTTTAGGAGGTGAACAAAAATCGGCATTCAATAATAAAATATACCTTCATTTTCGTTTTTGTCCCCGACAAAAGATGTATTCAGGGAGCTATCAGAGATATCATTGTTGGGGAACCTCAATGTGTTAGAAAATTCATTATCCTTCATCTCAGAATTGCATTGGGAATGGATGACACCAACATCAGCAGCACAACCATGCTCAGATGCACTATCATTGATCACCACTGAAATCCCTGTAGAGTCTGAATTATTATGGATTGCCACTGAAAAGCGTGTGTTCTTTGACTCAGTCACTTCTAGAGCAATAGTTTTGCTCTCGTTAATACTTTGAATAGATGATCGGCTTCGACTAGCAACACGATCACTGGCAGAATGAAAATTCACCTTTGCTGTACTTTTCAAAACCTCTGCCAATGGGCGGTGGCGATGTTTCTTTTTGAAGTTTTCATGAACATTGGCCCCGTAGGAGCATCTCCTTTTAAGAGATGAACATGAAACCATGCTTCTAGGACTTTCGCTTGCCACACCATTACAGACGTTGGATTCGCTGAGCGGAATGCTTGCTGGGAGAACTATCTCAAGTGTTCCTTCAGTGCGGCAATGCATAATTGGCTTTTCTTTGAATACCCTCAACCCAAGGTCCTGAAGCCCTCTCATACGCTTTGTCCCATTGTTGTCATCATTCTCTGAATCATTTGAGGTTTTTTGCCTCATTTTCTGCAGAATATGCACCTGAGAAGCAATTATTTGTTTTGGCTGTTCAGATGATATAACAGATAGCGCTTTTGTTGATCTGGTTTCAATATTGCTGACATCTCTGGCCATATCACCTCTTGGGCCATGCTTAATAAGGGTTTGTCTTGCCAATTTTTCATGTTTTGCACCTGCTGAGTTGCCTTTTCTGGTAAAAACCTTCCAAGCTCCACTACAAGCACTCTCAAGCTCCAGAGCACGAAGAATGGCATCTTTTCTACTAGCATATTTCCCTGCTTTCTTATTAGAATGACCTCTTGAGGCCTTGGCCTTTTCAATATATTCATCATAATCTCCACATCGAAATGCTTTCACACGCGTAGATTTTTCAAGGTTGTACCAGTCTCTGTTGACAAAACAAGGCCAGCATTGTCAGTGCAGTTAAACGCCTGGAATGCCACAAAATGAGAGTTTTGCATGCAATATGAGCAAGGTGTGTTCAATGAAAAATCAGATGTAAACAAATCATATTGCTAGAATAAACCTGTAAGGCATAAAGTCTGTTGCTGGGGAATTATTTCATTCCATGGATCAGAACAGTGTCCATATATAAACATCATCATAAGCATGAAATTTAGAGGTCACCAAGTATGGTTAACAGAATTGTTTCCAGTGAACATCCCAGAAAATATCCCAACTGAAAAAAGATTATTAAAATAACAACCTCCAGGGCATCAAACTGGAGTAAAGCACGCGTGTAGAATAACTAGCAAATGTTAAGAAAGCAAGGAGCTTCATGGATTGGTTACAAATTTCACATATTTCTTTATCTAGTACGTACAAATTATGCAACCATGGTCTAGAAGAAAGGTAAATGTGCAGAATCATGACAAGTAGGTTGAAATGTCATGATCCACTAAATTAGCCCAGTTTTAAAGTATGTCACACACAAGACAATCAAAATCAAAGTGTTTTGAGAAGGAAGTTCCTCGTATAAAGTTTCCACCCCTCCACTAACTGAATATTTATATAAAACAGTTATATCTCCTTCTTTTCTTTTAATTGCGCATTTCTGAGTTGGAGAATGGCATTGAAGTAAAAACTTGAACTAAATATTTTTAATATTACAAAGATTTGCGAAATTCAGAAACCAAAAGGAAAAGAGAGAGAGATAAAGACAACATAAGCAAGCCAAAATGTATTCTAGCAGAAGCACATAGCTAAGTTTGCAACAATTCCAAAGCTCCAAACCAGACCATGCAATCATAGTCCTCTCACCTTTAATACTAGAAAGAGCTAATGCCAGTTAATGGATATAAAAAAAAGTCTCATGGGAATGGTTTATAAAATCTTTTTCAACATTCAATTGCCAATTCTGTTCCATCTAAATGTTACAAACAATATCTGCAAACTCAAGTAAATTACGAATTCGTTAGAATTGAAATAGCATTACAAGAAAACCAAAAAAGTTTCTAGATCAACAAAGAATCAAGCTTTTCAAACAACAGAAAAAAGGCATCTACTGCCACAAAGAAAAGAAGCAATATCCGATCTTAGAAACCCACATGATGGCATCTTCCCTCCCCAGCAGCTTCACCGGCGTTCCTGATTTCTTCGTGACCAAGCATGTCGCTGGCAATTCGTCCAAACCAATGATCTGCCCGGGCCACCATGACCCATTTTGTCGATGGACCCAAACCAGACCTCCCACGGTAGCATCAATCCCCTTACAATTAATTTTTCCAGAACTTCCCATCTCTCTCTCAGAAGAAAAGAATGCTTTTTTGCTTCTCTCTCAGAGCATTGGAGCCTTCAAACCCAGAAATCTTTTGCCATAGCAAAAAAGGCTAGCTAGCTAGCATTCTTCATCTGTTGAGGAACATGCAGACAAACAGAACAGAAGAAAGAAAGAAAGAAGTTTCTCAGAGCATTGGAGCTTTCAAACCCAGAAATCTTTTCCCAGTGAAAACAATCCTAGTTAGCCATCCTTCATCTGTAGAGAGAAGAAGAAAAGGCAAAATAATAAGAATAAGAATAAGAAGACCTTTCTCAGAGCTTTGGGGTTTTCAGACCCAGAAATCTTTTCTCATAGCAAAAATGCTAGCTACCATCCTTAATCCTTCATCTTTAGAGGAAAGAAGAGGAACAGAGTTGCAATGCTTAAAGAACAGGGGAGAGGAAGCAAGATATGAGAAACCCCCAGAATATTATAAAAAATAAAAAGAACCACACCTCAATGCTGAGAGAAATGCAGTATAAATAGAGACAGATTCAAAGCCCAGAAAGCAGAGTAGAAGAAAACAAAAAAAAAAAAACCCCCAGAACTCAAAGAGATGCTGAAGGGTGGGGCAATGTGAGAGATGAGAAAAAGTGAAGGGAAAAGAAACCCAGAGAGACAATGCAACATTGACTCTGGACAACACCATTTACTTCATTTTCTATGACTTTGACACATTGCATGAAATGGGTTTCCCCTATTTTCTTCTTTTCAGTGTTTGTGATTGGTGAAAGAGAAGAGAGACAAGCATGACATTCCTTTTTCTTTTTGCCATTTCCTCTTTTCATTACAGGTAGAAAACGTACCCATTGTCTTCTGGAAGAGTTTGCAGAAAAAAGACAGATGAATCTGAGAGAGAGAGAGAGAAAGAGAGAGAGAGAGAGTGTGGAAGCAAGAAAAAAAAAAAAAAAGTGAGAAGTGGGTGGGTCAGTGACTCGGTGAGCCAGGATTGGGGTAGCACGCATCGTAGCCTTTTCATCATTTATAATATAAGGGGAGTGACTGTTCTCCCAAGAGCGAATGCGTTAGCACACCTTCAACCATCCCACAATTCGCCTAATTTTACACTCTTTGAACCTTCAATCATGGTTGAATTGAATCTAAAAAACATGTATTGTTAAAATGTTATTACATTTTAAAGCCATTAAATCAAAGATTAGAATAATGTGGTGGGACTGGTTTTTTATTCCCCTTTCCATAAGGAGACCTTTTGGTATGCCTTAATTCCAATGATATATATTCATCTAAGTGAGCCTTATGAGTTGAATTACATATAAGTATTATGCAAGTGCTTGAATGAGAATGTTCTCTTTTATTTCTGAAAACCAAGAAAAGAGAATGTTTTATTAAAGCTCTTGCTTTGGACATGAGTATAATGGAAGAAAATTAAATTTGAAAGAAGTGTAAATTTATTTTCTTCATTTACTATCAATTTAATGTTTTTTTCCATTTTTTTAGTAATAAAGTTTTGTGCTTTGAAAATAACATTCAAAAGTTAAGGAATAAAAAAAATTAAAGGATTAAGAATAAAAAATTGAAGGAGCTAAGTATGAGATTTAAGTATCTAAATAGGGGCTATCGCTTGTGCCCTTGTGTGAGGATGACAGGCCTAGCAAGGCCCTCAAAAAGCTTAGAAAACCTTTTCCTTTCCAAGCCCAATGGTCATGTGCAGACAAAGTCTTTGTATACTATTAAATTCATGAATTTGCATGATTTAGGCATCATTTTAGATTGGATTATGAACTTAATTAGGTTAAATGTATAATTATTCATTCAATTTCAGCATTTCATTCATTTTCACCTAAAAATTGGAATTTGTATAACTTTTGCACATTTTATGCATTAATTGAGAATGTTTGCAATTTTTCTCCGAAAAGTCCCAGTTGGAGTTGAACTATGTTCGAACGGGTCCCACTTTAATATAAGCTCTTTAGTTTTTGATAAATTTAATTAGAATATGCAGAAAAATGAAATTTGGAGGACCCACAAAACCCTTAGATGATTTGGGTTCTACTACTTGAAGATCCACACACTTAGTGTTTATATACATGTGGATCTCACCTAAAGATCAGTTAAGGTTTCCAGAAGATCTTATCTCTTCCTACTGTGCCAAGGAATATTTTTCTAACTTGGCTAACAAGTCATAATCACTGTAAAGATAGAGTCTCTTGTAAATTAGAATTCAAAATTTAATTCCATTTTTCTCAAGATAATTTATTTTAAATGATCATAACTCTCAATCCGAACGTCGGATCGTTGTAAATGACCCACCGTTGGAAAGCTCTTTCAGAGTACATGTCCATGGAGCCCAATATTGTACAAATCGGAGCAAGAATGAGAAAGTTATGAGCCTGGAAGTTTTATATGTATTTTTAGGCAGTATTCCAATTGCATCTACACCATTGAAGTATAACTACTATACATCCCTCTGTGGACCCCATATGAAGATCAAATGAGAATACCAAAAGCTTCCACCTCTTCTTATCTCTAAGATCTCTCTTATCTAAGGAGATAAACCCAATCAACAAGCAGCAAATCTTATCTCACAATCAAATAAAAAGAGGTCTAGATTCAATAAACATAGGAGCCAGAAAACTATAAAAGGAGGCCACCATGGGAGGCTCTCCTCATTCCCAGCCAGATCTGGAAATTCTAGATCTCTCTCTCCCTCTCTTTTCCACCTTTCCCCTCCATTAATTTCTAATTTTATTTTAAAGGTATTTTGAAGCCTTGTTTCAAAAACTAGAATCTATAAAAGAGAATTCTAAGATATCATTGTATAAAAAGAATATATCAATTATCACAACCCGAGCCCAGGAGATCGGGGGTCAAGTTTAAACTTAACGAGTGGCACACGTACTCCCGTGCATATACATGTAGACCATGTCTAAATGCACGTGCACAAGGGAAATTCACACGTACCAATACATATACATGGAAGCTGTAGCTATTAAACCATAACAAAAGAAGATATACGGAAACAAAATCATAGCTATAAAAGATTACATGAAGTCTAGAGTAATACAAAAAGAACCAGAATACAACTTATAAAGATTACAAATCAACGCCAAAACCATAAAGATTACAAATCAACGGCAAAACCAAATAGGAACCTATAACAATGCAGACTTATATGCATGTCAATGTTGCGCTCCGGCGGAGTGATTACATCCACTCCTCTAGCCCGGACGGGACATCTGAAATCTCCCCTGGAGTTTGATTGACCGATGAGGGGTTGGTTGAGGGATCTGAGCCAGCGACACGAAGGACAACTCATGAATACAACGATTCAGCAAAATATAAGCAACAATGAGTTAACACATGTTGTATCTAACAGAAGAAGTAATAACTGATAATTTATAAAATTCCAAGTTTGTATACTAGGCAAATTGTGCAGTCGAATAAAGCATGCTAAAGAATCAAGATATACATGTCATGGACTTTACTAGGTGGCTACTACATGTGCTATATGCTCCCTAAATGGGATCTTACATACTGAGAACACCATCGACCGGGCCAGGGTACGAATGGGTCTCGGGTTCCTGGGGTTTGGAAGCCTCAAGACATAAATTCACTGCAGCGGTGCCATACATACTACTCCAAATTCAACCATATCGGGTATCTTAAGGCTGAGGTTGAGTAGTACCTGGCCATATAGAGTCAATCATAATTAGAACTTGAGTAAACCATGCATATCATATCGATCATATATCATACGTTCCAATTATACGTTCAGCCCATATATATAATCTCAAGTTAATGGAAACATATCAAACATATTAAACAAATTGAACTTACCATATCAAAAGGGCATAATGAGGACTATACAAACCATACAAAAAAATAGAGGTCAATAATTGTCATTTAAGATGTCATGCAACTCACTTTACTTGAATCAAGATCATTTACTAGCCAACCCTAATCTAATTATTCAATATTTCTAACCGTGCATGATGATATAGTTTTAAGTTATTTGATATACAGTTGTCTAGTGTTGCATTGTATCGTGAGGGTATATCAGTGTCCCTTAAACCAACACATATAGCGAGGTGCTTAACAGCTGAATAACGTACATGAATGAATCGCAACCCTCGAGATCATTTATGCAATTCTGTCATATTCCATTGGGCAAGTCAAAATCACCTACATTATAACTCAAAGGCTTTACAAGGTCTCTTCAACACCTACCTTTCTTACCTTTCGTTGGTCTTACGGCTTAGCCGTGGGTGACCTATGGCTTCGCCGTAATATGTACTGTGGTTTAGCTGTAGTTCCCCTTACTGTTCATCCGCATTTACGGCTTAGCCCTGTTTTTGTTCTACGGCTCAGCTACGATGAGGGTACAGCTTAGTCATAGCACACCTTATGGCTTAGCCGTGGCCGGACCATAGAAGGTTCTCTCAATTTTCTTCTATCTGGAAATCAAGTCATAGTTTGACCTACGGTTGGGTTACGGCTAGCTTACAGCTTAGACATAGTACATTCTACGGTTTAGCCGTAGCCTTACTGTAGAAGAAATTCGGGTTTTGCAGCTCTCTAGAATCTGAGCCGTAGGCAGTTACGGATTAGCCGTAAATTGCACGGGGTCATTTTCTAAACCTATTACAGAACCAACTGTATGTGCACAAGACTGAAACAACAACATCAAAGAGATAGAATTTGACACAATTGGGTTGCAAAACACAATTCATATGCAATATTAAAAAGTTATACAGAATCAATCATATACCAACATGTGTTCATCCAAATCATACTTATACTTGGCTCAAATGGATTCTAACACATTATTTGTTGTCCTTTGGCTCCAATTCGACGTCGAACTACCTACCTATTACCATGCATGCAAAAGAAGAAAGAGAGAGAGAGAGACGTTGAGTGCGTGTGAAGAATAATACGAGATACATAAGCGTGACATGATCTAAACCCTTACCTTACAAAGACGAATTGATGAATGGATGCCAAAGACTTCTCCCCTTTGCTCACGAAGAAAAAGAAAATGAAACGAAGAAACGAAGAATAGAGAAGACGTTGAATGCAGAAGAAGGTCGGTGCATGTCTGTTTATATAAGGATACGGATTAAACAAAGTATAAGAAAGTCCAATAGTTTACACTAATTACAGTTCGAGTCAAATAAGGGTCCAGCGGAAACAAATGACGTTGTTCGCATAAGAGGTAGTTATGGACATTGACAAGCTCAACAAAATACACGTGACGCCAGAGATGATGCATGAATGACAACGTCTTACAAAATCTAAAATTACGAAAAAGGGCTCATGGCTATGTAATCGTGGTTAAACTCAATGTAACACTCCGACCCAGCTTGACCTCGTTTAGCGGTTAGTTAATCTTGTTTTCGTTGCTAATCGTGTTTTGTTGTGTTTTGATTTTCGTTACGGGTCATGGATAGGTAGTTGGGTTGAGTTTGACCTGGATTAAGTAGACCAAGCCCTTTTTCGTAATTTTAGCTTTTCTAAGACATGGTCATTTTTGTATCATCTTGATGTCAACACGTGTCTTTCGTTGAGCCCGTTAACTTTCGTAACTACGTCATTTGCAACCGAGGTCGTGTGATTCGATTGGACCCGCGTTTGACTCAAACTGAAATTAGCACTTTTGACTTGGCCCTTCTTGCAATTTGGACAACCCATTGACTTATATAAGATCAAAACCATCGACACTCAGGCTTTCTCTCTTGTTCTTTCTCGTTTTCTCTGCATGTCCTTACTGCACGTGGAGTCTCTCCCTTCTCTCTTGAATTCTCTTGCATTCCTCCATCGATCAAGCTCTATTGTGAGGTTCTTGCATGAAAGGTGAGTTGGAAACCTTTCCACTCTCTCATCTCCTTTCTCCATCTCTTCTCCCTCTTGTCTCCATCGTGCTTGGTGTGTCTGTGTTTTGATTTCTCTCCATCCCTCAGGCATGCATGTGGTTTTGTTTGTGTGTTAGGTTGTGTTTGGATCCAAGGGCTACCATTGTGCATTTGAATTCCAAATTTGAGGCAAGTATAACCATAACATTGAGAACCCATGTTGGTATGCATTGAATTGGGTTGATCTTACATGTATTGATATGGAAATAAGTGTTTACAGCTCACTTGATACTCATTGCTTCAGTTCTTGTGTATTCCCATTGATAAATTGCCCCTATGATGCATTCCCAGCTATTCTGTACATGTTTCAGGAAATGGAATTCGTACAGGTACGGCTAAGCCGTATGCTTCTTACGGCTCACAGTCCAGAGAGGAGAAAAACCCAGTTTTCCTCTACGGCTAGGACACGGCTAAGCCGTGGAATGCCCTACGGCTAAGCCGTAGCTCAGCCGTGGCCCAGCCGTAGAACAATACAGGGTGCAATTTCTGGAATAACTGAGAGTCAGCAACTGACAGACCTTCTACGGTCCAGCCACGGCTAAGCCGTAGCACACACACGGCTAAGCCGTAACGACACATGAAGAATAAGGCTAGGTGTAACGATAAGACCTATATGACCTTCATGATAGAATGTAGAGCACCTAGACTTGCCCAACGGATGTGATACTACGCGTGAATGATCTCGAGGGCTGCGAATCATTCATGTTCGTTATCCGGATGTTAAGCACCTCCCCATGGGTGTTGGTTTAAGGGACTTCGTGCATCGCCCGATTCCAGGCAACACTAGACAACGGTGTATCGAATAACTTAAAACTACATCATCATGCACGGTTAGAAACACCGGATAATTAGATTAGAATTGGTTTGTAACCTAAGATGATTCGATTTCGCATGATTTGTTGCATACCATATTGCATTCGATCATTGATCTCACACTCTGACATGATTACTTGTATCCCGTTACTTTACTTTCACATTGCGATTATTTACCCTGAGTATACATGTATGATATGTTCACTTCCAGATATGCACGCATGATATATGATCACGATCTACTCAGGTTTTCTTGATTGACTTTGTATGGTCAGGCTCTACTTAGCCTCAGCCTTAGGATCCCGACGGGGTGAATTTGGTTTAGTTATAAGGACCTGCTGCAGTATGGATTTTGTCTTGGGGAACCGGACCCCAGGAAACCGAGACCCATTGTACCCTGGCCCGGACAATGGTGTTCTTTGCATGTTATAAGATCCCTCTTTTGGGAGCACATGGTAATGTAGTAGCCACTAGTTATGTACACAGCATGTTATCCTTGATTCACACAGCATCTTTCTTTCGTGCATGATAGCCTAGTATACGAAAATGCTTTCTTTAATCACATGATGTTCTTATTCTGTTAGACACAGCGTGTGTTAACTTGCTATGGTTTATACTTTGCTGAATCTTCGTATTCACAGTTGTTTTTGGCGTTGCAGGCCCAGATCCCCCTGCCGAACCCTCGCCGGTCGGCCAGGCTCCAGATGAGACCCCCGGGGCCCCATCAGGCCTAGAGGAGTGGATGTGATCACTCCACGGGAGCGCGTTCATGGCATGCATCATGTTGGAGTCATGTTTTGGGGATTTTCAGACTTGTATATGTCATGACATGTCACTATTGTATTTATCCTTTTGTTCTTTTGTAAACGTTCATATGTAATTATGTCAGTCCTTTCCTTGTATCCTCTTCTTGTGCTATTAGTTGTTTATGTTTCTGATATTTACAGCTTCCGCATACTTGCTTGGCACGTGTGCTTGTTCCCTTGTGCGTGTGCATTTAGACTCGGTCTACGTGTGCATGCACGGGAGTACGTGTGTCATTAGGTTTGGCTTTTGCTAACCCCCGAACCCTGGGCTCGGGTTGTGACACTCAACCCAACTACCTGTCCATAATCTGAAACGAAACCGAAACAAAGTCAAAATACAAACAACAACTAATTCATCATTAATTAGTCGCTAAACCGAATTAAGTTGGATCAGAATGTTACATCAATGAAGTTATTTTTTTTATTCTTTACAATGGTGGGTTGAGTTTCTAATTGGAATGACAGATGAAGCTAAGTATTTTAATGTTCTAATTTATATTTATTATTCTGCTCTTTTTTTATTGTCTTTTGTTTATATGCTTTATTAAAATAATAGATTTGTCTTCATGCCAAAGGCAAATTTTTTATTTATGTTTGTAATGAATAAATTTTGATCATTTACTTTGATATATTATACTTAGATATGTGATTATCTTTGATAGTCTATGTTTAGCTTGATAAGTGTGCGTAGGATGTTCATTCTTTTATGAGGTGAAGGAGGTCTTAAATATTGATTTTGTTTTTCTTAATTAAAAATTGGTTTTTACAATAGTCAAATCATCTGGATAAGAAACATTGATTTATTTTTATCTAAGTTTTTCTGAGATGATGAATAGAATAATTATATGATTATATTGATTATCTTGTTTAGTGGATTCTGGATGCTCTGATATATTTTTCTTATTATTTTATGCAATTTTTTATTCACATCTCATCAAGTTACTTAATCTATGTTGTTGATCTAAAAAGATTCAGATTTTTAAATAAAAATTCAAAAATACTCCCTGTAAGATCGACCTATATTTGCAACTGTCTCAATAAAACAATTATGGACTTGCAGTTTTAAATGTATTAATTAAGTTCACATCACATGCCCACCATTTTGGCAGCCAAGCTTGGACAATCTGAGTTTCAATTGTAACTCTCTCATTTTTCTTATTTATAATATATATTATTCTAAAATACCCTGCTTGTTCCCACTCATTGTTTCAATTAAAGGATATCAAAATGCTATACCCTAATTTTGCAAAATAGTATGAGATAAGAAATGAGAAACCAAATGGAGTCCTTGCCACAACCATTTTTAAGAGTTGAGATACTCGTTTTGAACATTGATTAATAGTGTATATCACTTTGCATAATTTACAATTATTTTATATTCAAACCATTGATTTTGAAACTAATTTTGACCATAGCTTCATTTCTCTCCCAAATCTCACATCCCCTTTCTTAACGTACTATTCTATTTTCTTTCTGCCATATTTCTCAAAGAACAGTTCTTTTTCTCCTGACTTTATGTATATATTTTATGACCTAAGGTATCTCTCACCAACCTAGCCTTCAGACTTTTGGCCTCCCGCTCGGGGGTGCGAGTCTAACTTGAGGCTTTAGGGAGCAAACATAAGGCTTAAACTAACTGACGGCCATTCTTGACATATAAAACTGTCATTTCCATTATGCACTCAATTGAACGGTGGAATCTATGTATATTGACATGAGATTTTAGTATATGTCATTGGAGTAGTTGACATTCATTTTAAATTGTTCAAATTATTATAATATGGAGCCCATGAAAGTTTTTCGGAGACCTATATGTTCACACACAATTGATAGAGAATCGGACTCGTCTAATGATGACCCAGTCACAATTCCATCATTCGCTCAATAGAATAGTGGGATTCACATATTTTGAAATAAAATTTTAATATATGTCAATGGAGAAATCAACTTTCATCTTGACTAGTTCTAATTATTTTTATGCAGGGCCCATGATGGTTCTATCATGCACTCAATTGCACAGTGGATTCCATGTCTATTAAAATAAAATTTTAGCATATATCATTCAATGTTGACATTTATTTTGAACTGTTTAGATTATTATTATATATGAACCATGTAGAGAAGGATTGAGTTCTATTTGGATGAAAGGGTAGCAACATAGAGAAATTAAGGTAGAGATATGAGTAGTGAGGTTTGTTGCATTGAGATTTATTTTCTTAGCTAAATAAGACTATTCTCATTTGAAAAATAAGTCAATATTGAGATTTAAAACTGAAATTACACCATATTAAACCTTGATTTTCAAATCAAATCGCCGGAAATTCATATATATAAACTAGCATCGTAGCCCCCGTTGAGCACTGTCCTTTTTTTTTTTTTTTACTTTTTGCACTATCATTTAAAATTTCATATACTGGAATAATGAAGATCATAAATTATAAATTAATCACTCATAAGAATAGTAAGAAGATGAGAAAAACTTTAATTGAAGCTCAAGAACAAGCCCATGCTTTGCACGATCAATAGAGTCCATGTAAAAAAGTTTCATTTAGTTTTATAATAAAAAAAAGTTGATTGATTTCATATGCGTAAACTATCAGTTGTTTTTTTTTTATTGTTTTAGCATGCATTACCTTATCACGAGTCCCCATATCTATAAAATTGTGTGAATCTACCCGACTGGGCCTGCCTTGACAGAAGTCACCTGCACCATACACTTTTCAAAAATTTTTAAGTGGGATGCATGCTGAAATTCTATATATTAATACATATTATATAAATTCTATATTGATAAATGTATATAAGGTTATATATTTTATTAAAAATTTCAAATTCTGAAAATATTTGACCAGGACCTGAGTTGAAAGTAGGGCCTTTATCAAAATGATATGCAGACATTCATATATATAAATATAAATATATATTATCTGAAATTTATTTTAATAAATGCATTTATTCATATCTATATTTTTTAGGGATTTTTATGAAAAAAAACTAAATTTAAATTTTCATTAAACAGTTTTATGAAGAAAATCCATAAAATGATGAAAAAGTTGTTTGTATACTATTTTTTACGAAATCATCTCAGTTGACAATATCATTAACATGCATTGTAAAATGCAATAATAAGCTCCATCTTCTTTTACCGAGTGATGAAAAAAATTATGAAAATTATGTTTTGATGGTCTTCCTTAAGTAGTAATTGGCAATCTTCATCGGGTGGTGTGGGTTTTATGCTTAATTTATAAACACTTGCTGCTCCCTTTACATGAGTTTTAAGAGTTTGAGTTTAGAGTATGTGTTTGATGAAATACCTAAATGATGATTTTCCCTTTATTTGGCGGTGGCTTAGAGTGAGGTTGGAGGGGATGGAATTGGGTTGCTTTTATGATCATTTAGCGGCTGAAGTCATTTGTTTGGAAAATTTGGTAGGCCTTAATGTTTATGAGCAACATGTAGGGAGTCATATTAGGCAATCTTTGAGTAGTGAATGTAGGGTTTTTCCTTGGTATTGCATTATTTATGTGGAGTTTTAGATCTCAAGAATGATTTTTGTTCTTTCAATCTGGAATCCTTGAACCAATTTTAAGCATGAATTTGATAATGGACTAAAAAAAGAAAGAAAGAAAAAACACAACAAATAGACAGACCAAGTAAATAGATAGATGGAGGTAACTTTCCACTTAAGGATTTTGAACTCGAGACATAAATATATGGAGATAACATGCCCCACAGGGGCTTTGAACTTGTATAACATCTAGCTTTGATATTATGTTAATTAACTATAAACACCAACCCCCAAAACTTGTTGGTGTTGACATAAATTGATGTGTCATTCACCAGGAGCCCAAGGTTCTTTTTTTTTTTTGGTTCAAATTTTAGAGTTTCTAATTACTAAATGATATCAGAGCCAAAGAACACGAGTTCTTAATCCCCCCAGGCATTTTAACTCAATCTGCTTGTTTGGACTATCTATTCCATTTGATTGTAGGGTTTTCAACTCGAATGGCTTCCCGGTAGAGGGTGGTGTTAATATAAAGTTATTATGTCAATTACTAACACTGTAAGCTTTCGGTATTCCTAGTTATTAACAAAAACAAAGTTTGTTTTTTAAATATTTTCTTGCAATGTTTCATTCGGCACTATTCCTGATAATTTGACATGCTCGCAGTGTATGATATGAGGATCCTCAAGGTATTCAAGAGGGTACGCAGTGAAGTATCTCATAAAAAAAAATCTAAGTCACTCAAAATAATGCCACACTCCCGTAATCCCTGCAAAATTTCACTACAGCTTTAAACTGATAAATTTGACTGAGAACATATACACAAGAGGGAGCCTGTTTTTTTAAGTTGACCCACCGCTTCCCTCACACCCCTGAGCCGCAGAGAGAAAAAGAGAAGAAGATGCAGCAGAGAAAAGCCGCAGCCGGTCGTCCTTCAGGAACCGACGGCTCAGATTACTCCTACCGCATGGTTGTGGATCCCAGTAAGATTCCAAAAACCACCCACACACCTCCTACTTGCACTTCTCCTCCCATTCGATTCCTCTTTCAAAAATCAAACATCAAAACATTCTCCAGACATTGAAATGAATCTAGGGTTTCCGTTTCCTCATGCAACTTTCCCCCAAAATGAATAACTGCGCAGTTCTTGATCCATTTTCACCATTTTAGGGTACAAGAAGGTTGCTGAAGGGAAATCTCGACTCTTGCAGCTGATTATCCTTCAGGTATGTGTATAAAATTCTCTACTCAGTTTTGTTTTCTTGCATTTCTTATTACCGATTCCTGTTTGGTTCATGTTGTTGATTTCAGTGAGATTGGGATTTGTCATGGAGAGGTGAAATTGTACTGGGAAAAATGTTGGGTGGTTTTCAAATTTGAAATGTTATCACCAAAATATCAATTAAAGAAAAAAAGATTAAGCTTTAAGTATTAAAATGTCATCATTGTCGTATCATCATCCTCATCAAAGCCATATCCCAATCATGTTGCGGTCGGTTACACGAATTCTGTTTTTCCACAAGTATTAAAATATGGTAAAGAATAAAAATAATAATAAGTTCCTGTTGAAAATGGTTTTGTATGATTTTTTTTTACCAATTTACACAAATTTTATTGCATTTTAATCATGTTTCTCTTTTCTTGTGGCATTTTCCGTTTTCGTGATGATTTGAAAATATGCAGTCTTAATAATAAAAAATTGCGGATATTTGTGACACTGCTAAAACCCTTTTGTGGGGCCTACTCTAGCCACCGGTATCATTATGCAATGGTGGATAGTTAGATGAGAAGGTATCTGCATAGATAGCTTATGGGTAAAAAGTTACAATAGTTGCGAACTGATGACTATAGCCATCCCATGAGGGGTGTTTGAAATAAACATCTAGCATGATTCTGCCCAATCATTCTTTTTGGATGCTTTTGATCCAATCGCTATAAATATCAAATCAAACTGAAAATTTGGCTGCGTGTAATCAGTGTTTGGTTTTCCTTTGTATGTTGATTATGTAATGGATGCTTTTTATCTAATATCTATAATTCTCAAACCAAACTAGGATTTCTAGGGAGAACTTGAGGATATTTGAAGCTAATTGGATTTTGAGTAAAACAGTGTATAAGCCGACCTGGTCAAAGAAGGGAGGAATTTTCATTCAGATTGTCGTCAGTACTAGTAGCCGACCTTAATATAGTTGGGATAAGGCTTTGATGATGATGATTGTGGTCAGTACTATGTGCTTCTATTGGTTGACCTTTCTTCTTGGGGAAAATCCTCTTTTTTGCTTCGCATTTGGTTTTATGTGGAATTAAGGTAAGAAAGAAATATAGACGTTGGCTCCAGTGTTCCCAGTTCTTTCTTTTTACTTGTTCCCAGTTCTTTCTTTTTACTTTTCATTTCTTTCCATTCACTTCTAGGATATATATCAATATATATTTTTCTGAGGCATAAACTGGTTGCTTGCAGTCAGTCGGTCAAGTAGCAGGAGTTCTATGGGCTGTTCTATGGGTGTTGGAAGAAAAGAGTCTTGACATGCTTGGATTTTTGTTGATTTTCATTGGATCTGTTTCCATCGTGGCTGGAGAGCTAGGTATTTACCACATTATCTCCTGCATCATTGTCTACTTTTCTTCGTGACTGTACATCCATTTGATATCCCCAGTCTTACTGATAGGTGTCATTTGTTGTGTTTGAAGGTCGTCGGTGGAGCAATGTAAGTTTGTTGAAGCTATACATCACTGGATTGTCTGTTGCCACTGTGGTTTCAGTTGCATCTGTGGTTAGAAGTGATCTCTCATTCAAGGTAAGAAAGACTCATGAGTGGTTTCACTGCCATCCCAATAATTAACAATTACTGGTCACAATTATCCTAACGGGCACCACTCCTCAACCAAACCATTGGCAAAGATCTAATTCTCATAATCAACATCATCAATGCAATGGTGGTCCAAAACACTGATGCCACTATTCCGTGCATCCATTGCCTGATCCGCCCAATGCTTGTATTCAACTCACTGGTATGAGAATACATCTTCAAATGAATGAGCGGATTGAAGTTGAACAAGCGCAATATTTAGGAGTCACCTACATGTGATTTAGTTGGGATTCAGCCATTGCCTTTGGAACAGAATGGTCGAGTGTGAAAAAAGAAGGCCCATTAATTGTCACAGATGATCACTTTGAAATCTTTGGTTATCATTAGACACTGCAGTAATATACTAAATGACACTATTCTCTAAATCATATTCCAATGGCTTTTTACTCTACCATGCAAATTGCAATAGAAGGCATGGTTTGAAATTCTGTTTGGCGCTGAGTATACTTGTCCAAGTCAGGTACTGAAATCCCAATAAAGCCCTGATGGTTGAGTCAGACAAGCACTAGACTGGCACGGATTAGTATTGGACTGCACTGAATGGCACGAGACTGGCACAGAATGAGTCACACAATAACAAATAAAAAACAAAAAAGTGAACTCTCTTTTTTTGTTCATTGTTCTTATGAGTTTGAACTCTTAAGTGAAAGGGACAAGTACTATTATGTTATTTAAAATGCAGTCTACTTAACGATATAGATATTGGGTCCAGAGGGAGTATTGGTATGGTGGTAGACAGCACAAGATTGATTATCAAGACAATGAAGCTGAAGTTGTTTGATATATTTATGTTTTCTATCCATTAGAGATTTCCATCATAATTCAATGAGGACTGAAGATTATGGCAATGATGATGAAAAGAGGCTCGGGCTAGCTTGAATCAATGCAATATTCAAGAATTTACTGCCATCGTGGCCCAAAGCCCCCCACCCCTCGGATTGCGGTTTGTTATTTTTAGATTTTTTTGCACCAGTTCATTCTGTTCCGACCGGCATAAATACCAACACTAGGATTTAAAACTTTAAAAAAAAAGTCATTTATTCAATAGCACAATCAACGACATGCACTGACATTTTTTTTTCTCAAAATCGAATTGGGGGGCAAGCTAGTGGAGTCTATTATTTGGTCCAAGCCAGTTCAACTTTGGGTTTTCCCAGCTTAATTGTGATGTAAAAAAAGTAAGAAAAAAAAATCACGGGTCCAGTTGGTTCAACCACCAACTTTGAGTAGTTTTTATTAGGTTTGATTGCTTTTTGACCTATTCCCGGTTTTTATCTAACTTGGCCAGTAAAAGGTGCTCAACTTGTTAAATCCTGTTCAACCAACCAGTCCAATGCAGTTTTTAGAACATTGACTTGGCTAGCCAATCCACAATGTCCATCTTTAAAGAAGGCATTTTTGTCATTTGTTGTTCTAACCGAGGGAACCACACTAAAAAACACCATTTAAAAAAAAACTGCACTAAAAAATATCAGAAGAAATGTTTGAAGAAGATCCCTTAAAGGCAGCAACTTCCCTTTGTGCAGTGCAATGAGAAGTAGATGAGATTCTTGTAGCAAAAACCTATCATGGGTGAGTTTTTGGGGAGGAACACTAATGTGGGCTGTGCAAACACCCATGGACTAGTGCAAGGCCTATTGGCCTCTATAGTTTTTCTCACCCAAGTCTCATTAGCTGAGCAGCAGGCCCAGGCCATGCGCACACATTGTGGTGGGCACCTGGAGTCTTGCTTTCCTGACTACTTCCCTTTGGCATGTAGATGCATCAATGTGAATATAGACAAGCGAGAACCATATGAGTTTTGAAGGGGATTTCTAACCTTCTAACGAAAATGGTTTTTGAAATGATCCAATCACTGCAAAGGACATCAATTAGAGGTATGATCCCCACTACCTAACCTTCTAACCAAAATGGGTTTCAAAACGATCCAATCATTGCAAAGGACATCAATTGGTGGTATGATTCCCAATATTCATACATTTTCTAACTGTAGTTTCAGAACCCTAGGATTACACAATCCAAGTATCCAACTGCTAATTTCATGTTAAAAAACTCCAACCATAGAGACAACCTACAAAAGTGAATGGGAAAGATTTTTGAGACCCTCACCAGTCATTGATAATCCAAAAATCTACTCAAGAATCTTTCCATACTCATGACAAGGGCTGGTCACGTTTCCCCATTCGTAGGCAGATGAGAGCTCCCTTATTTTAATTGTCCAGATGACACTGCCGTGGTGATTCTTTAAGAAAGAACAAGAGCTGAAATCTGCTGCCTCCATTGTAAGAAAGGAATATGAGAGAGACAGGAGTTTAACAGAGAAGCAAGTAAAGAAGACATGAAATTAAAGATTGTAGATCCTCTGGTGTCTCACACTTCCCATGAGTGAGTAGAGTAGAATTTGTTGGGCACTTAATCGTAATCTGAACCACTCAGTATGAATGCCCTCCCATTACATGGAATGTCCCAAAAATTTTCTAATATAGAAGTTTGTCCAGTTGTAAGATTGAGCACATGATCAATAATGTGATCACCACATTATGTGTACGTTTTTTTAATTTGTATAATGTCATCATTTTGTCTTCATAAATTTAGTGTAGAGAAATTTATTGGAGGCGAGAAGCCACTTGGGCTGCCCCCAAAGTGGGCTTGTGGAATAGAGGGGAGATTCATGTTGAGGCCCATTATAAAAAAATAAAATAAAATCTGAGGATGTGTTAGGTTTTGTCTGGTTGGTTACAGAAATGGAGTTCCATTCATCAAGTTGGGAGAAGGGCTCGACAGTTAGGCTTTGTTCAATGCAGAACAGAGCCTGAAGTTTGAAATGCAATCAAGGATGACATATTGATCTGTGATGGTAAAAAATAAGAATTCAGATTGCCAAGTCTGAACCAATATCTAGAAAACCAGAGAGCCAGAATGTTGCCAAGTATAGTTTTCCAACATTGGTGCCAACATATAGGTTAGGAGAGCGTTGAAGGAGTTTCACCTGCTGGTTTGATGCCTCAATGAGGGATCCAACGTACGGGAATACAGATACAGCTTATAACAGTGGAATACTGATAGCTAGAGTTTTTTCTTTTTTTTTTTTTTTTGGTTTTTGGTAAGAGAATACTGCTAACTGGAGTTGTTGAAACAGTCTTGTCTGCAATTACACTGCCTCGACCCTTTCTTCCCCAGATATTATACAAAGTTTAAATTCTACTCTGTTTTTTTTTTTTTTTTTTTTTTTTGCATTTTTATGAATTCTTGTTCAGGTTTTACAAGATCAAAATAGCTCACTTACGAAAAAGTTTGAAGTTGTTGCTAAGGGAGGTCATGTTCTACTCAGTAAGTTAATATACCTGTGTAATCAACATGATAGTTTTTAATGTGTTAATAACTTTTGCTTTTTTCTGATTTCTTTAATTCTACCAGGCCTGCCAGTGCAAATATTTGCATTCATCACTGCTGTTTCACTCATGCAAAACATGTCTCCGAAGAGGGCTTCTCGATGACATCTTCTTTTTGCAGAATAGTATTTGACATTTGAATCACATGAGAGATTCTATTAGCATTGTCTTCAGTATTGAGTCTTGTAACTATCCATTGAAAAATTAATTGGCTAGTTGCAGTAATGTTGAGCATCCCTTATAATTACCACACATGAGTAAAGGCCCATTACGCCTAACCTTTTGTTTTATTTGATTGGTAACAAAAATGACATGAGCCTCCACATCCAAGGTTTGAATACTGAGCGGCTTCCACCGTTCCACAGGCACATCATGCCTACTTAGAACCCCATCTCTACCATTTATTCTGAAATCCCTCCTACCTGTCTCTCGCAAAATGGAGCCCTACACCAGACACGCTACTAGCAATGAAGATTCTGACTCATTATGTGATTTCTCCATATAGAAATTTTTTTAAAATTTTGATGAATCAATAATCAGTCTTAGCAGTAGATGTCCTTATCCCCTTTCTGTCATCTTCCTCCCACGAGCCCAATCTCAAGAATTAACCTGTAGCCGTTTTTATATATTTATTATTTATTTTGTGTGGTTACCCCAGCCAAGGGAGCTAGGACTCAAGAGAGAGCCCGCACACATGGGAAGAAAGACTACCTATGTGGTAAAAGAGCATGCACAAATGGGAAGAAAGCCCATGCATGTTTTGCAGGGAGTGCACACGCAAGAGAAGAGGCGGCATTCTCAGGGTTCAAGGCTTGGGTAGCCAAGTGAACAATGTTGTTGCTGACCAATTGAGCAACTGCACGTGCTCTAACCTGCAGCTGTTAAACTCTGGACTCAGCCCACTGTATGCTCTGTTGAATGGTTGGCCAAAAGCTGATTCTTATATGCTCTAAAGGGGCTTCGGAAAGGGGATGGAAAAACACTTGGGCTACAATCTTAGACCTAAAAATCTGCAGTTATTGGTATTAACTGCAAATGCAGTGTGGGTAAAATCCTGACAGAAATTAGGAGTCCGTATGGACTAGTTTGATTCAATTAGCATTTACACATCCTGGCAATCAGATAATATGGGTGAACAATCTGATGCTTCTCATCATGTTGATTTTTTTTCATTGATGATCTCACTCAGTGGCCTGCACAGGCTCTCTAATAGAACTTTCACTATGCAGCTATCCGTCCATGTTCGAGGGTGCCTTTAGGAAACCTTATCTGGTCTTAACTTCCACCTGTTAAAGCAAGCAATCATTGCCATAGTGGCTCTCTAAATTTTGCTGAAAATAAATGATGATAAGAGGATCAGTTTAAAAATAAACACGGACGCATTGGTATTTTTTTTTTTTTTTTTGGGTGCGCAGCTGAATGAGGATAGTCACTTGTTCTTTAGCATGAATGTAGATCTCTGCTCAAACAAGCAACGAGGTAGGATTGAAATCCAAAATATTGATGCATTTACAACTGCGGGCCAAATATGGAGGGATTAGGATGATGTGATTGTGGTAAACTTTTTTCCCAATGGTTCCAATGGGATTCTTCCATCTCCCTACCGCCAATTATTGAAATGGGCTCATAAACAAGGCGCCCTTGGGCAAATCTACCTTTTTTTTTTTTTTTATTTGGCATGAAACTTATTCAAGCGATAGATCTCTGAGTGCTTTATGAAAAAGATGGTGTGATTCTTTGACTGAATCAGATTTTAGATATTTTTATTTTAGAAAGTAATGAAGATTTTTTTTTGGTAGAGAAGGTAGTTTTTTTTTGTTTACGAAAAATTTAAAAAAGTTTTTTTTTACAAGTTTGCCCTTCTAAATTTTATTATATAACAAATTTGCATATATCATCTCTATAAGTAACTATGCTTGAAGTTTACTTTTTCTAATTGAAACAAATATACCAAATAGTTTATTTGCAAAATTTGTTGTTAGACGCTTAAATCTTACTCCATCGTTGTGCCAACATTTTATCAGTTCTAGCATTGACAAATTACTTATTGTCATGATAATATTTTCCTACTCGTTGTCAAAATGTCCCAAAGTTCCTACTTCTTGTCATGTGTGGCATCTAGATTAGTGTTCAGCCACGAATTGACAAGAAAGCGATCTTTTTCTATACTAAAGTTGGCACCTCGAACAATAATTTTTTTCTTTGCGGCCTTATCAGTAGGGATTTTTGAGGCTTTACGGAAAAATTGTAATTTTTTTGTGGAAAAATTAGGAAATTAATAGTATTGAGAATCTATAGTATGAATGAGAAAAAAAATTAACATCAAATATTCCTAGTTTATATGAGAACTCCAGGGTATTTTCAAAATATCTTTTTTGTTTTAAATATCACCAATGAACATTTTTTTATGAATTGATCACTAACAGCCATAAGCTTTGTTGGAGATATAACCATTGAACGGCAAAAATATATGTCTCCAACAGCTAGTTTTTGTCAAAAGTTTATCGGGTCAAAGGAATAACATAATGGGAAGAATGAAAAGGCTGTTGTCTTTTATGAATTGCCAATTTTTGACATGGGAAGGGCATCACAATTGGCATAGCCCTTAGAGCACCATATGCATCCGAGATGCTTTAACAGGGACAAATACTATTTTATGAAAAATCTAATTAAATCATCCCTATTCTATTTCGATCACATTAGGCTTGCCGAAGGGACCCTAAGTTTTCATGTGTTAAGGTATGAATGATTTCTCTCATACCGGTTGCAAATTTTGATCCTACGTGTTGGATAGATACCAATTTATAATCAAACGAAAAGCCAAATATCTAGATTGAGACAAGTTGGGCTTACATGAGTATGTTGAAATTTCCACTTTGAATCCGTTTGGGGTCTTACTTGATAGTGGGTGGTGTTGTGTATTTGGAGTTTTTGCTAATGATCAACTGTAAAGAGGTCAGTGGGTTCCTCTTCATTATATATATATATCTCTCTCTCTATTGCTTACACTAGTCCTCAAAGTGGATCTATTTAGTGGAGAGTTTTCTCCTACTATGGGGCACGCTTCGGCCCACCCTTGATTTGTTAAACTCCTTTCATAATCTTATCGTTGCATGATTTGCAGTTGTACTTATTTCTGTGTTTATCAAAGTTTTATTTATCATTGAACTGAATCTAAAAAAAACATCTATAATTAAAGGAGCATTAAACTTGAACATGGAGGTTGGGGCTTGGCTGAAGTTGCTCCATTGCACATAGATTTATTCTAATTTCTTTTACATAAAAAATGAAGCTGTGTATTTATCAAAAAATAAAAAATAAAAATCAAGTTATGTGTGTGTGTGTGTGTTTTTTGTTTTATTTAATCCGGACACATTAGCAAGTGTGGAGCGACTTTTAGACTTAAAAAAAAACTTAGGGCTTTATATAGAAAACTTTATGCCACAAGTAGTTATAAATGAAGACCAAAGGTGGATGTTAAGAAATGAGCAATAAATAATCTTCCTTTTTACGGAAAAAGAATTGGAAAAAGATAGAAAATGAATAACTAAGGTAATGGTTGGTAATTCATTTATTCTACTTCTATAAAAGGATAGGTTTTTTATTACTCATTTTTGTAATTATTTTTATTTTTAATTACTTATGGCATAACTGTAAGGGTAGGACCACGATTTGTTTATGAAGGTTGCAGTTCAAGTTGTGCTACTACACCAGGCCATAGAAAATTTACCCAGTTCCCCCTTAGCCCGAAGGAATTTATGTGGCTGAAAGAATCGGGACACCCTCTGCTAGCTAAGAAAAAAAAAACTTATTGCATAAATTCTATATAGAAATATTCAATTCCTATAGATTTTAATGGAAGCAAACATGCGTGTTAAGCAATTGCATTTATTACTCAGATTTGAAATGTCTAAGCAAGGTCCCAAACTCAATACAAAATTCAAAAAGAACCGGCAAAACCTAGCTAAGAGCTTAGGTTTTACTCAAGTTTGATGGGTGCAATGAGTTGCATTGGGTCAGAATTATATTTGGTTGGCAGGTTGGTTAGCAAGCATGGACCCAACTGAAACCTAACCTTCTCCCTTCCAATAATGTTGAAAGGAAAAATGAAAAATGAAAAAACAATCACTCCCATTGCCTGCGCATTTCTAAATTATAGTATATATATATATTTTAAAAGATAGAAAGAAAGAAAAAAAAACCCTTGGGCCCGTTTGTTAATTTAACTAATAGAGTGAAGTAAGGTGAATGATAATTTTAAAAGATGAAAAAATAGGAGAGGCTAAATCAATCCAATGATTGGATTTTGTTTTTTAGTGAAAAGAGAATGTAATTTTTTGATTTTTTGTGTTAAAAGTAGATATTTTTTGTTAGTTAGTAGATGAAAAAGTAACTTTTTAACTTTTTGTGTAAGAAAGTAAAAGAATTTTTTTGAAATGTAGTATTTTAATTTGAATTATTTGAGTTGTTTTGTGGTGAAATGAAAAATGACTTCCGGCTGGTCATGTATTGTAGCCAGCGGACTATAAAATTTTGATGTACCACGGGCATTGACCCCCTCAGCGTTCTATAAATAGTGGCCCCCAAAACAGTTCTCCATCCCCAATTCATTTCCCTTTCCTCTCAAAACCCTAACCCTAGAAAGACGGTTTCTCTTTTCTATTTTTTTCTTCTCTTTCTTGTCTTGCAGACACGCTCGAAACCCTAACCCTAGAATCTCCAATCGAAGATTTCAAGGTAACTTCTTACGATCTTCCATCTTTCCCTCTCTTTCCTCCCAATTTCTGTAGATGGATCCGTGATTTTGATTTTTCCTCTCTCTCCTTCTGATGTTTTGTGCAGAGAATGGGAGACACAAGAGACAATGATGCATACGAGGAAGAGCTTCTCGACTACGAAGAGGAGGAAGACAAAGCTCCTGATTCTGTCGCCGCGAAGGGCGCAGGCGAAACCGCGAAGAAGTGAGTGTTCGTTTTATCAATAATGCTAGCCGCACTCTCCATCTCACAACTCATCTCACAACCGTCCTATGTTGCACGCCCAACTCATTTGTTTTGTTTATAGCATTGTAGAGATGAGAGAGAAGGAAAGTGCCACATAAGACCGGTTGTTTGATGAGTTGTGAGATGGGGAGCGTGGCTACAGTAATTTTCTTTTCGATCTGTTTCGGAAGATTTTGGGCTTTTGATTTGCTCTTCAAAAGTTTTAGTGAGGGCTGATGATTTGGAATAGGTTTTGGGGCTTTTGATATGCAAATGGCTGTTTAACAGTAGATCTTAAGATATTACTATTTGTTGAGAGCGGTTACTGCTCCTTGTTTTGAATTTTAGGACAGATGGGTTTGAGGGGGCACCAAGAGGAGCAGCCAAATGCTGTAATGTTCATTGGTTGTTGAGTTGTCATTGTACTTCCCAGCATATCATTAACTCAATATGTCGATTTGTTGCCGCGTATTTTACTACTCAGTCTTTTGTAGACAGTAGTTTATGGATCCTCTATGATATGTTATGCATCTATACAGATAAAGAAATTCTTGTTTCTCATTGATGTTTGCACTCTGTTCTCATTCTTCCTTTTTTTCATTTTGCGATAATAGGGGCTACGTAGGAATTCACAGTTCGGGGTTTAGAGACTTTCTTCTGAAGCCAGAGCTTCTTCGCGCCATTGTAGATTCGGGATTTGAACATCCTTCTGAAGGCAAATTCCTTACCATTTCTCGTGTGGAGCTTAATTTGCAGCCCATGCGTCGCTTTATTTGAATGATATATGTATCTATTTCATAGGGCCGCATTTTCAGCTTCATTTTCTTTTGTCTGGATGCATAATTTAACATGTATCGTGATTTTTGATATAAATATTCGTTCCTATGATTATCAGGTAATGCACTACTTCTACACTCCTAATTTAGGAGGAGAAACTGGTTTGGTAAACCTTTCTGTTAAAAGGACCCAGAAGGTCAATTTTTACTTACTGAGGGTTCGTTCGCTCCAATTTTGTTTGATTCTACATCAGTGCAACATGAGTGCATCCCTCAGGCTATCTTGGGTATGGATGTCATCTGTCAAGCAAAGTCTGGAATGGGAAAGACTGCTGTGTTTGTCTTGTCAACCCTGCAGCAAATTGAACCTGTCGCCGGGCAAGTTGCGGCACTCGTCTTATGCCATACAAGGGAATTAGCTTACCAGGTTGGCCTTCCAAATCCTTAATGGGATTTTGATTAGTATTTATATTTTGATACCATTGCTTATTCCCTTTTGCTTGTAGTGTTGTTGATTCTTGTCTTTCGTGCAGATTTGTCATGAATTTGAGAGGTTCAGCACCTATTTGCCAGATATAAAGGTTGTGGTGTTCTATGGCGGTGTCCACATCAAAATCCACAAGGACATGCTGAAGAATGAGTGCCCGCACATTGTTGTCGGGACACCTGGGAGGATACTGGCTCTGGCTAGAGATAAAGAGCTCGCGTTGAAGAATGTACGGCATTTTATCCTCGATGAATGTGACAAAATGCTTGAGTCACTTGGTATGCTTTTGACCACCCACCGCTGAGGTTGTTTTATATAATCATTATATGGAAACCTTGAAAATTCCTGCTTTTGCAGTTTTTTTGTGAAGTCATCTTTCTATTTTCTTATTTCTTAGCTGTTCATATGCTGTAGACATGCGGAGAGATGTCCAGGAGATTTTCAAGATGACCCCTCATGATAAGCAAGTCATGATGTTTTCAGCGACGCTTAGCAAAGAGATTCGACCTGTTTGCAAGAAATTTATGCAAGATGTAATTTCCTGTGGCCAGTACACCTCGAATTTAGTTGTCCATTAGTTATCTCAGCTTTCTATTGGAAATATTTCAGTAGAAAACATGGTGGTGTTAATTGTTCCATGCTTGCTTCGGCACTATAAATTCCACACAGCATTAATGGGTTGGGGTGCGTTTCCCTGTTTCAGCATTTCAGGGAAATTTTAGTCTAGTGTAAGAAGTAGGCAATGAGTCTGAGTTCTTATCCTTGTGCAAGTTTATCTGTTGGGCACTGGTATCTTGTGTTCTGTACTTTTCCTACTCAGTCTTGTGATGGTTAACGAGACATCGTGCAGTTCCCTCTGTAACCACAACCATACCCTGCTTGTTATCCTTTTGGGCTGTTGCTTAGCACGTAGAGCTATATGTAACTGTCGTACAGTAGTGATAGTGGTCTGGAGCATGGCGTTGGTTACATGATAATATGATCAGTTTGGAAAAGTATAGTGGGACTTCCGGTGGTGAATTAAACAAGTTTATGTAAGGAGGCGAAATGCTAATACTTGAGTTGGACGGGCTGGGAACTTGTGTTCTCTGAGTTGTTCTTCATCGTTCATTCGCTACTAGACTCAGTTAGGTTGAGGACAAGCTCCTAATCTTCTTTAATCTAACATTTGTTCCATTTCAGCCCATGGAAATTTATGTGGATGATGAAGCCAAGTTGACATTGCATGGTCTCGTACAGGTATGAATATGGTCATTGTTCTTTTTTGCGAATTGTAACTTTTTAAATACTTATTTTCTGACCGAGTTACACATTTGCTTTCACTTTTTTCGTAACTTTTCTGACCATGCTATTTATTTGCTGGCAGCACTACATTAAACTGACTGAATTAGAAAAAAACCGCAAGTTGAATGATCTCCTAGATGCGTTGGACTTCAATCAGGTTGTCATCTTTGTCAGAAGTGTGAGCAGAGCTGCTGAGCTCAACAAGCTTCTTGTTGAATGTAATTTCCCATCTATCTGTATCCACTCTGGAATGTCACAGGAGGAAAGGTTAGGAACTCTATAGTTTGTGGATCATCTTCCTTGCAATTGCTCATTTTTTACTTCTCATCTTATGCATTTGGTTTCACGTGTTTCCTGCAAATCATGTGACAAACTTGCAACACCTCTGGGTTTTCTGATTTGATAAAGTTGATGTATCACTATTCTGCCATATTGTGCTGCAATTAGATTAATTGCAGCTTACCATTTAAAAAAAAGGCCAATATCCGACACTTCTAACTAGTCAGAGATGGGATGGGATTGATCATCTTTTTGGATATCTCACATCAGTGTTGATTGTTGCTTTTCCGCTCAGCTGTATTTATGCCATGTGTATTTTAACTCTCCATCATGTCTTTTCTCACTATTTCTTTTGAAGTCCTTATTGGTATCCTCTTAGTCCTTTGAATTTGTTACTGTTCCATTACATACATCATATAATGGTTGTTTATGGCCTTCTGTGGCTCCTAGACCATCTGAAGTCCATGATTTTGTATTCCAGTGCACCTAGCTATAAGTTTTTTCTTATGCATCCATTTTGAATTTTGTCCTTTATTGTAATTCTACATTCTAAAATTAAGAATGAGCACTTTCGAGAGTATTTAGGGGTAGCATCAATAGGGTATAAGATTAAAGAATCCCGTTTGAGATGGTTTGGGCATGCTGAACGCAGGCCGGTGATGTAGTTGGTAAGAAAAAAGTTTGGCTATAGCGTGGATCGCCACCAAGGGAAAGGGGTAGGCCTAAGAAGATGTGGGTGGAGGAAATAAAATTGGGTCAGAAGAAGTTTAACTTACATAAGAATTTGGCTTAGAATAGGTTGGAATGGGGAAATATAATTCATATAACCGACCCCGACATAGTTGGGACAAGGCTTTGATGGTGATGATGATGATTGTAATTCTATATCCATCCTAGTTTTATCCTAGTTTGTGGATCTTAATTGCATATACTTCATCTTACCATGTCTTCCTTAGCGACATTCATTTCCATTGATAAAAAAGAGAGATCACATGATAGCTTATGATCCACTAAAGATATCCTAAACAAATTTTTAGATTGCAGAAATGATCCTATGAGTTACCTTTAGGGGTCTACCTTTGTTCATGTTTTCATCGACTTACAATTCCAGCTGAGATTTGCATAATCTGTTTGATTGAAATATCCTTGCCCTTTAACACTACCTTTATAGTTTCTCCTATGTGCACTGCGCATCAGGAGAGGTCACTCTGTGTAACATGGGTAGGGCTCACGTTGGGAACACTCCTGCGGATGCAGTGCAGGAGAATAAAATCCTATGTTTATATATGTTTATGCTTATGTGTATTCTAATTTTTTGATGCCTTTAAATATAAGGTTGGAGGTGCTTATTTTCTCATGTGCTTGTTAATAATTTTTATCCTTCCTTGCAAGTTGCAACTCTACCCATCCATCTTATTAGCATTTTTCTTTATAATATCATTACTTCATTACCAACATTCAAAATGCAAAAATAAAAGAAACAAAACAAAATAAAATAAACGAATGGATGCAGTTTTTTCAGTACAGCTTAATCCATAGATGGCATTATTTTTTGAATGACCCATAGATTTCATTTTAGGAACTGTTTTGGTGTCAGTTGAGTGGAAATTCTCTCTGGGATGCGAATGGGATGGATTAGAATAAGATCAGATTCTCCCGTTGGAGAACAATTTTTACAAGATGCTACCGAACAAGTTTTTCATTTTTCATTTTTAGAACAGAACATTTTCAAAACAACCAATTATCATCCCAGAGAGAATTTCCACTCAGAAATGATGCCAAACAGGCACAAAGTCCTTACTGTAGTGAGGTTTATCCTGAGAAATGTTCCACAAAATATGTTATTGGGATGGGAAAAAATTAGCATCCAAACATATTCTGTGGCTTGTTCCAAGGTGAGAATTAAAAAAAATTGTAAAAAGTGATGTGAAATACACATTATGCTTGTCACTAGTAATGATTGTTGTTTTCTCCACCTTGGTTGTTGGCTGAGGGCAAAGTAAATGAGGTGAGCAGACACTGAAAATCGTGAAACTTTAGTGTCAACAGAATGTCAACGAGATGGTCAATGCTTGTGCATATGGGCATCTTTTTCTTTTTGTCTTTTGTATGTATGTGTTACTTCTATTACTTATCTGCTTCTATTGCTAAATATTTGGTAATGGCCTCTGATTTTCAGCTTTAAAGATCGGTGTTACTAGATATGGATGTTGTCGTTGACTTCTGTGGGTCCTATTTGCAGGTTGACACGGTACAAGGGTTTCAAAGAAGGGCACAAAAGAATTCTTGTGGCAACAGATTTAGTTGGAAGGGGAATAGACATTGAGCGTGTGAACATTGTGATCAACTATGACATGCCAGATTCTGCTGATACCTACTTACACAGAGTGAGTGAGATTTTCACAAGTCTGCATTCTAGTTACCTGTTTCATTGCTGTCATTGATCTAGTTAACTTTGTTACATAGGTTGGCAGAGCTGGTCGATTTGGAACCAAGGGACTGGCCATCACATTTGTGTCATCTGCTTCTGACTCTGATGTTCTTAATCAGGTTTGCTGTTGTTTTTGTCACTGAGATGAACGGCTGTCTCCTTTTCTTTTTACTAAAATTCCACCGCTAATCTCATTTTCCTCCTGAATGCAGGTTCAAGAGAGGTTTGAGGTAGACATAAAGGAGCTTCCAGAGCAAATCGACACCTCTACTTATAGTAAGTTGGATTCTGTAATCCTTGTCACATTTTATTTGTCTGTTTTTCTTGATCAAGAAAAATCAAGGCTACCACCAATTTATATGTAAAAGAAAAAAAAAGAAAGGATATCCTGGACATCAAGATTTTGTTTGTATCATTGATGGAAACTCAAGAAGACAGACGAGAGAGTTCATTTGGGATCAGGCACTTTTTAGCTAGCGTTGTTGCTTGTCAGTCCTCAACCAAAAAATAAAAAAAATCTAATAGAACTGGGACTATATAATTCTGACAATTGTATATTAATCCTTCCTCATTTTCAGCTTCTTTCAGAACTTTATGGATGTGAAAGTTCCTCCTCTTGCATGCTATACATCTCTGATATAAAATCCTAGGAAATTGTCTCATATGGCTTTTGTGTTAATGATGCAGTGCCATCGTGATGATTCATATTCAACTCATGAGCCTTCTACCAATGTAGCTGTCTAGAGGGGTGTACTTGTCTAAACGGGTACCCTTTCTGGGAAAAAAGAAGAGTTGCTTATCCAAGCTGTGGAGACTACTGCCATCTTATTTTCTCAAACTGTTGTATTGCAAACTTAACTTAGGCTAGTTTTACTGCTGAGCATAAAGATGGTATCAAATATCAGTAAGATTTTAACTTGACGTCAAAATTTGCTTTAGTCTTAGTTTTAACCTTTTCTTTTTTTTTTTTATAGTTTTCCCTTTTTTTTTCATCAACTGATCAGTATTTTGAGTTTAGGTAAAATCATAGCTTGCTCTTTTGTTTTTTCAATGTGGAATTGTTTGCTTTGCTTGTTTGGCTGTTGTCTTTTTGTTCACTTGCTTTTAATGGCACCGAAGGAACAATAATTTAAAACCTTAGCATACTAGTAAAATTTTCAGAAAAGATGTTAAATCATAATCCTGAGAAGCTAGTGATAAGTTCAAAAGGCATTGGTAACGTTATGGTAAGAACAGAAAAAAATTTGGATCAGGTATGCAATGTAGGATGCATGGATGTCCTCATAATAAAAGGTGTGTATTAAGGCGGCCATTTTTGCCCTTTTGTGAGGGGGCCCAGCCTGGCTCTGCCTGTAAAAGCCCTCCACGTGAGGGCTTTTCTTTTAGCGCTAAAGCTCGAGGGGAGGGGAGGGGAGGGGAGGGTCTAATTTTTAAAAGCCCGCAGTTTTGAGGGCTGAGTTAGGACTTGACTTAGCCAGCCTAAGGGGGCCTGACCTGGCCCTTTATCTATTAATATGTAAAATAAATAATATTATATATATATTTAAAAATAAAATTATAAAAAACTCTTTTAATTGACATTTAATAATAGAGACTTAATATTTTTGTTAAACAATAATAATTGAATTTTAAGTAATTTTGTTATTGATATCTCGATAAATCACAATATTGTACTTATATTTAATTATATATTTTCTTTTAAATAGTACGTGCTTGATACTATTATTGAAGTTTGAGAGTTTAGATAACATTGTCATTGAATAAGTTGAATTTTATCTACTAGCCATTAATTGATACCAGTTTCTTTCTACTATTTACTTTCATGATTATTGTTTCATACAAATAGATCCCACATTTAAGTTGCACATTTGAAAATAAAATTTCTAATTCATGCATCAAATCATTTTAGTCATTCATTTTTAGTAGACTATTTTTAATTCCTTTGTTATAAAATCTAATGGTGATATTTTAAAAAATTACAAATTAGGGTTAATGCTAATTCGAAAGTGGTCTAATATTTATTTGAACCACACATACTAAACAATTTATTTGGAAAAAGTCTAATGCTTGTTTAAAATAAATCTAATTGACTCATATGAAAATTGTCAAATATGATATGATGGTTTGTATTATTACTATGATAATCTTACTAATAGTCTAATGACAAATAAAATTAGATACATTACTGAGAGTATGTAACTACTACTATTGTGCTAAGGTATTTAACAGTATCTTTAATGTCCCAATCTCATGTCACAATACTATTAAATTACCTTATTTCATTTAATCTTAAATAATTTTTTTATAGGAAATCCTAAATTATAATTTGTATTGATGACAAAGTAATTTATTTCATGTATTCTTTTAGAAGTTGTGAAAAAGTAAACTTTTTCATTGCATGAGCTTATAACTTGAATAAATGAAAGTTGTTATGGTATAAAAAATTATTATATATAATAATATTAAAAAAAATTATTTCATTTGGCCTTATCCCTTGAGGGTAGGGTAAGAGCTTTGGTATTGTAGGCCCGCTGATGAATTTGAGGGCTTGGGCTTGACTTAAGCCCGCCCCTTATATATGAGGGTAGGTCAAGGGCTTGCCCGGGCCCGGCTCTTTGACGGCTCTAAGTGTATAGTGAAGAACTTGCCAAAATGTGTTTTTTTGAAAAAAATAGAATCTCTAAAATTTTAAAATGATAGCCAAGGCTTTATGATTACCTTTTTATTCTGAAGCATCTATGCCCTGAACGCCATATGAAGCACAATTGTGACATGTTTTCTTAATCAAATAAGAAAATCATGAGACAAATGGAGACAATGTTTTATTGATAATCATTGTGTGGGATTTGAGGATTGAGATGAGGAAGAAGAAAGGGGTTTTGCATTTCCTGAAGAAGATATCCTTACTACTGAGATTAGGAAGGAGTTTTTCATTTAATGAAGACGATATCATAGCTACTAGAGATAGCATTTTCTTGGTGTGTTTCTTATTCTCCTCCCTTGTTTTTCTTTCTTTAAATGTTCGCTTCTAATTGGAAATGGGATTATCTTTTTTTTTTTTTAAAGGGGTTTTGCATTCATTGAAGAGGGCATTCTTGATCTCTTGGATTGAAATTGGGAATATTTTTAATTTTTATAGTGTTTTTTCACATTAATTATAGATCTTCTACGGTGTTGTGGAGGTGAGTTTTTATTTTCTTTTATTTTTTGGGATTTCTTAGAAGTATATTCTTTATCGCTTGGATTGAAAATTAGGGTATTTTTTTATTTTCTTGAAAGAGATTTTACTTTTATTGAAGATCTCCTATACAATGAGAGATGGTGTTTTAGAGTTGGCTTTGTCTTCCTGATTTTTTTAAATGAGTTTTATGTCTTTCGCATTGGGAATTGGGTCACTATGCGGGGGATCTCCCAGCGCCTCGTGCTCACTTACCTTGACATCGGGACGTCATGCGAGAACCGCAACCTGGCTTTATGTACGAGTTTTGAGTTTCCATTGCCTTTGCCTCAGTGGCTCAGTTAGTTTTTCAAAGTCTCAGGTTTAACTCCAGCTCTTTAACGTTATTTATGATATTGAGTATTATGTGTGCGTCTATGTATGTATCTCATAGAAAATAATTTTGTTTGTCAGAATCGAATAATCTTCAAGCTGAGGCCAATGATTCAAATGTCATGTTAGCGAGAGATATCCTAGTTCATAAAAAAAATAAATAATAATAAATAAAATAAATAAAATAAAAACATGTGAGTAGTATTTTTGCTTTCTACATGTGTGAGTTACCATCGTCTCATCTGTTAGTGGTATCGTGTCTCCTTGAATTACAGCAAGAGAAGGATAGGTGAATAATTCAATAACCAAGTTTGAATTATTTTTTCGATTCTTTGATTAGCTAGAGGTCTAGAGGTTTTGACTGTTAATAATCAAGTTTGAGTCCTTATTTAGGTTTCAATAATTAAATGGGTCCGGGATTGGATCTTATTTTTAAACTTCTACTCATCACCTAATAAATCAGTCCATGCAAGTATAGCTTTAGTTGCTTCTAAAAGATATTAAAAATTTTTTTTTTGAAAAAAATAGTCAGAAAATTTTTTAAAAAATCTTCATATTTTAGTTGTTTTAGGTGTTCTCATGTAAATAATAATAACAATATAAAGGTAGTAAGAATTGACATTGATTGCACTCAGAAACAAATTGAGAGCCCAAAATTAACACCCAAATTTCCAAATCAACCACAAAGCAAAAGCCTTAAAAATCCATTCCCAAATGCCCAAATTAATATTGGCTATCAAAGGGCTAGGCTGGATTGGGCCCGTGGTTGTCCTAACCCTACTTTCAATAATTGCAAGGCCAGGGCAAGCCAGAGCCCTTAGAGGGCTTGCATTAGGTTGGGCCAAGCAAGACTCGGGTTCAAAACAAGAAAATCGTTATTTAAATTTTGTTTAACAATATTATCAAGTATTGAGTGTTGACCGAGTATTATTTTGTCTAGCCTCTATTATAAAGGGAAGGGACTGCTAAGACAATATTTGGAGAATAGAACATGTCTCTAGAAACTTTTTTTTTATCAAACAAAGTTATATGTGCTTTTGTGACTTGAGCTCTAGACATATGGTTTTATTTATTTTGTTAAAGAAAGAAATTGGTTAAAGAGTCAATTCTATCTATGACATTTCACAATAATTTCCACATATCAAATCATCTGAGCCGAGTCTTATCTTTTAAAAGTTTTAAAATATTTATATTCACCTACCTTTTATGAATTAAAATTGTTTTCAATTTAACATTGATCTGAATATTAGGCATTGTTATATTTTAGTCACTAAAATAAATGCACTAAAAATCTCTATTATTTTAAAAATTGGGAGTTATAATTAACTAACTAAAAGGATATTTGTATTTGAATCACACTATATCCGGAAAGTTATATACACATACAACCTACCATTATAAATCATTTTACATCCTAAGTCACTTTATAGTGGGAAAAGTCTGTCCTTATTACCAAAATTACTACAACCCTTTTTCATTAGCAAGAATGCATAAAAAATAATATAAAAAATTAAATAACAAATACTAAAACTATAATGGATAAAAAACAACCATATAACACTTATTTTTTGTGCACTCAAATAATTAAATAGAGATGAAATGGACTAAGTTTGTGTGTCTTTGAGTTTTAGGGAATTTTGTAATGGGTATGGGGGTATGAGATTGCCTTCATATCTCCCATTTTATTACTATGATGTGACTATTATACGTGCCTTTCTCGTACACATATATATCTATGTTAATAAATATAACATAATATAAAGAAAAATAGAAAGGCCAAGACCAGGCCGAGCTAGTACTATCTAAGCTCAACCCTCAAACTTCAAGGTCTACAAAAGATTATCTTAGTATGGCCTTCAGGCTTTTCCTTAGAAATAGAACACCCATTTTAAGGGCTTTTTGAGGTGCCAGCCCTCCTTCTCTTAGGGCCAAATTGAGAGACCTAATCCAACTCAGGGGTACTCATGGACCAGATTGGCCTGAGCTAGAATTGGGCCCAAGCCAAGTTGGGCTGGATTTGGCCTTTTTTAAAATACTCAGGCCTGGCTTGGATGCTTTATTTTGGCCCAATTAATAGATGGTCCGAGCTTGGGCTCATAAAAAGAAAGCCCAGCCCAGCCCAGCCCTTTCGAAAAAAAAGATGATGAGGAAATATAAAGGAGAGTATTCAAACCCAAGTTCCTTTACTTGTATAGATCAACCGACTTGCAGTTGCGATTATGAGACCTTCTATTTTTTTTAAATTACATATGAAACTTGGACTGAGCTTGGGCTTTTATAGTTTCAGATGGGCTGGTCTTGGGCTAGCTCCTTGTGGCCCAATTCAGGCCTAGGCCGGGCTTGGATTTACAATTAGAAGTTGGGCTGGGCCTGAGCATTCCTTAGCCCAGCCCAGCCCATGAACACCGCTAACGAAGACCCTAAAATTGTTCCCTGCAAAGCCAACAAGTTCAGGACATTAAATCACTGCAGGATCACCTTTCATAATGATTGTAACCATCATTTTCAAAACCCTATTATCAGGAAAACAAAAAAAGGAATATATTATATATAGCAAAAACTATGAACAGATGCAATATGGCAGAACTTGAGTTAAGGCTAGAAAAGAACTTACTGTTTGCCTGCAAAGCCAAGTAGAACAGGGGTTAAAAACACAATAACTTAAAAGAGGCACTGACGAGAATATTATAGCCTTGATAGATAGGTCGACACTGCCAAAATAAAAGGGAAGATCGATGCATTTCAGCTCTCAAGATTTGTATGCATCTAGGAAATCTAGGGTTTGCAGATCACATGAAGCTCCGATACATCTTGCTCGAGAGAGTTCCAGAAGATTTGCCAAATACAGGAATGGGGGAAATGAAACTAAACTAGGGCTTCATTCAGTAAGGTCTTACAAAGTATGGTTGAAAAATGTAATATTGCCATCATTCAAAAAAAATTTTTTTTTGCAATATTGTTTGTACCGTAAACCTGTAATAGTCTTCAAGCAGACCCCGGAATGTGGATAAATCTAAGATGATGATGGCCAGGGCTGCCTATAAAGAAAATTGGGCCATATCTAAGTCACTTGCCTGCACAGTGAATCATAATAAGGCAGCCCAAGCCAACCACCCAAGCCTGACCTGATTTCCCATCATCTAGCCATTTTCTGACTTGGAACCTTACTTGAACCTGAATTGGCCAAACCATTGTGGTGAAAAACCAGTTTGGCAAACCCAGGCCGCACCACTAATTTCGACTCATTCCACTGCTTTTAACACCCAAACCAGAATGGTGTTTCTTGATTTTATTATTACTATTATTATTATTATTCAGATTTTAGTTTAATAATGCGAATGAGAAGCTTTTTAACATTGGATCTTAAACTCTAGATCCATTTCAATCAGAGCTAATTTAAGGCTGCTTAATCAAGCAACCCTTGCAATCTATATAATCCACTGAAAGAGAATGAGTAAGATAATAGAGATATAGTACACACGGTAATTTTACACTTCTTTTCTCTCATTACTCTCTGGAGATCAAGTAGGCTACTGTAGAGGCATAAAACCCAAAATGCTTTGATAAAACAGTGTTCTTTTTGGTCTCCACTAAATGGAAGTGATTGATCAACTGTAGAAGTAATCTCAGCAGAACCTTTTAGATGTAAGCCACTCGAGCTTTATACATGCAGATGTAAGCCATGTGCCAATCACCTGAAATTTGATAGGAGCATTTGAAGTTTAGAAATGGAAGGAGAGTTTTGAGTTGCAAAGAAAAATGATCTTGCTATAAGGCTGCCTCACCTCCACCAGAGAGCTTCGTGATGTCCTCCTCCCTTTGTGGAATTGGGTGGTCATCATCATATTCAATCCATTTCCCTACACCAGCCAGTTATTAATTCTCAGAAGGAAAACATAAGATGAATAGTACCGTGCCTCATTTGAATTGAGTGGGAACTAACCATTCTCCTGTTTTACCCATGCAACATAATGCCCAGAGTCGGCACTCCTCCCCTTGTGGGTCAATACAGCAACCAGGTCATAAATTCCAGTTGACTGCATCTGTTTCTCAGATGAGGCTCCTAGTACAGAGAACCATGCAATGTGAACAATTAAGAGTCGGAAACATCAGTGATAACAGATAATTGAGTGACACTTTCTAATCAGAATCTATTGGAATCTGACGCCTTTTGGTGGAGGGTTGTGTTGCCTCTTACAGAGGCACAGCTCCTTTCTTACCTTCCTATCAATATAGGGAAGTATATTGAGAAATATAGAGAAAATATGTAGTGTTTTGAGCATTAGAAATGTAGAATGGAAGCACATGTCACAACAGAATCAGAAGCTTCTTACCCATCCAGAAACATTTTCTTCAATGGACACTACCACACTGCTCCAATTTTATGTTACGTTGCAAGAGCGAATGATAGCATAGACACTCGATATATTTATGTTCTAGCACAGTAATTCAAGAATCATCTTTTTCAATGACTCAAAAGCATTTATCCATTTACATATACAGTACAAAGCATGGAAATTGCACACAATTCCGCATCGTTTACCTTCCTGGGGTGGTGTTGTGGATGGATCTCCGGTTCCAGTTGATGATTCCTACAGATAAAGAGAAAAAAACACAAACACATCAAATGTATTGCAGATATAATCTGATAGTTAACACTTGTGACGATTCGGAGCCATCTAGTTAATAAAATTTCTGAAATGAGTGGATCATTAATTGAAAGAGTACTGGCTCCTTGTGCAAGGAAAGAGATTATTCTCAGGAATTAAAAACAACTTCTGATAGGATCGATCATCCGACGCTCTATTTTAGGAGCATTGCACATCATCGCATACCCCCTAAGACACACTCCCCAAAAAGAATCACCCAACTGGCTATACATGCAATTGGCTACATTGGTATGGTAGGTCAACTCTTCAATCATCTCTTAACCAAGAGAAATAGATCATGGATCAAGAATGAAAGAGAAATTGACCATAATAACCGTAGAAACTGACTGGAAAGTCCAACAAAATCTTTCTCATACACTTTGGTTGGCCAATAGTGACACCAAAATCACTATTTAAAAAAAAAATAGTGACACCAAAACAAGTATTTGCATCAAATCAATCACATAAACAAGATATGTAACAAGAAATGTTGATATATCTGCATTGGTAACACTGATATATAGATCCACAGGTAAACCTATCAAATCTTACAAGGCTATAATATTCAGCACTACACCAAATATACCACCCATTTTATTGGGACTTATGTTGTAGCTGATAAGATGTTTTCTAGTTAAAAAGTTGATAACCCATAAAACCAGATGACAAAGCTGATGAACAGTTGGTATTACATATGTTATAGGCATAAGTTGGTCTGGAGATTCTGAAAATTAATTTAAAAAGTTTGTTTTATATGTAATGGTAATTTTCACTTACCTTACCGTTACTTGAAAAAAAAAAGGTTCATTTCTGGACTTGTGGATGGCATAAGATGGAAGTGAAAAGGGAAACAAATCTCTTGAACCACAATGGAATATTATGTGGTCACAAGATTTCTCTTCATACATACAAGACTGTTGTCTCCCATAATATGTCTATAACGTATTGGACAACTCTTTCTAAAAGAAACAGGACAATAAGATTGATGAAATTAGAAGTAGCATGAAACACACACAAGCACATGCATGCATTATGGTATAATATACACCAGCCATATTCTGTACCTCTGATTTGGGTTTCTCAATATCAGTATCTTTTGAACCGTTATTCTTCTTGTTGACTTTCAATCCAAGGTTGGCACTTTCTTCATCTCTTAGAATCTTGAGTCAGAAATAAGAAGAATGCCATAAAGAAACCAATAAGGCAAATTGATTAATGCAGTTCAATTAAATATGATTTGAAGATGCTCGAAGTGAACATCATAACTGAAAAACAAGAGGCATTACCTGTCGTGGAGCCTGCAACTTTCCACGAAGCTCATCAGAACAAAGATCATAAACATCCAACTCCAATGGATAATCCACTTTCTGAAAGAAAGAAAGACTTTAGATTTTTTGATAGCCATTAAGTACTTTAACATAAAGACAGAGGAAGCAGTAAATCAAATGGGCCTTAAACAAAAATAACATCCAATGCAAACCATAGCAGTGTTTTTCTGAAAGATAGTAAATTTCACAAAATAGGTAGAAAGTTACATTACCCGCAGAATCTTTGCCTTCTGATTTGATTCTCGCTTCCAAAAAAAGCGAACAAACTGAACAGTCAAATACCTGAAGAATAAGAGAAACTGGCACTATTAGGTTTTTTTCCTTTTTTTAATTATTTTTTAACTAATTTTCAACATATATATGTTCAGATTATGGAGAAGAAAAACAAGAAAATATTTATTAAAAAAATTTATTGCATAAAACAGAAGAGGAGACAAATAGAATACTTGCCTGGGTAGGGAATTGATACGTGATTCTTTCAAATAAACAGCACTGCGGCCCAAGGAAGGGGAAACCTTCTCTAGTTCTGATTTCAGACCCTGCACAAATTAAAAGTTACCACAAGTGTAAGAAACTATTTGAAAGACCGGCATGCAAGATGGAAAAATAGTGACATCAGTTCAATGTATACACATGACCAAACAACCTACATGGGGGGTAAGTTGTGTGAATAAAGAATGAGCAGGTGTTAAATAATAATAATAATAATGAGCCAGGTCCAGGAAAAAAATAATGGAAAACAAACTTGCAGAAATGCCAAAAGCAAATTCTCTAGACACATCATTGACAAAGGATTTTAGGGTTCCCCTAATAGTGCCCTTTTAATTTGAAATAAATATGAGCAACCACATACAGAAAGGAAGTCAGACTAATTATCAGGTTCTAAAATTGCAAAAAAAAAAAAAAAAAAAAAAAAAAAAAAAAAAGAAACACCCACACGCACACACACACAAACATAAATCAGTCAACTTACAACAAAGGAAAAAAAAGGGAAAGGCATGAGACCCAGAATTAGGGTTGGAAAAGAGCTAGGTAAGGCAGGGCCACTATAAATTGGGCTGGTGACAAAGGAGAGGATGGCCTGGGATTAATCAAGCCCTTGATTATTTGGATCAACTTGATTGAACAAATGACCTTTTGATCAATCCTAGTCAGGCCCTATCAAGAACTATGGGCAAAATCAAAATTTGGATGGTCAAGATAAATAAATGTCAAATTTAATTAAGATTGCTTTGAATCAATTTGGGAAACAAGTCAGATTAATTTAGGCCTATTTGGATCAGTCCAACAGGTTAATATAGCCCCAAATAAGCCCAACAGGCCTACTTAAGTGGGCAGCGGATTAGCGCGTTTTGACCCACCTAAGCTGGACCCAAACCAGACCCAGTCAAGCGGGGACAGCAACTCAGAATGTCACCTCGACATAGTCATACAACCTGAAGCAGCTAGCTGGTCCAATAGGACCAGACAATGGGCCCACAAGACATTCAAAATATAGATGTGCAGGAATTTCAGCAACTAATTCTCTTCTATATTCTAGTTGTTTAGGATTGCTTATTTTATATTTGAGTTTTAAATGGACTAATATCTAGGAAGCTGTTAGAACAAGGGAAAGCAAAGAAGCACGCAGCCCTACAAAATCTTCCATCCAAGACATTCAAGGGAACCACAACTTTCCCTTTCCTTCTCAATGCTGTTTTGAAGAGTTTCTTTTCTCTTTCATACATATTAGGCTTCTAAATTTTAGGGATCTTATCGTTAAAAATAATGATCAATGGTGAAGATGTCTTGTTAGATTTTAGGATTCTTTTTCAAAGTCTCCCAAAAGCCATGTAAAGGGACAACGGTCCCCAGACAGTGATGAAGAATATTATTTTCTCAATAAAGTGGCTGGTTTATGTCTTTTCTTCTTTCTTCCCCCTTAGTTGAGCATTTCCTTGGATTGAATATCTAAACGGTGGATTTTCACAATCAACAATAAGGGAATCTCTACGTTTCCACTTTAGATTTTCTATTTGATTAAAGCTCAAAGTTAGTCGGGTTCACCAAAATTGCCATTTGGCTTCCCTTAACTGCATCAGCTGGACAGTAAGCATGTATATATAAAGCGTAGGGCTTTGGTAATATCTGTACATACGTATGGACATACATATATATGTGGCAAATCTTCATGTGCATAGGTGCACACCACCTAGTAGGGCCCACACACAAACCCCTGGCCCACGTGACAGTCACCAATCCCATGGTAGCACAGGTCTGAATGGACCTGATCCAACTCACGCTATCCCACCCATAATTAAGAAATCCCTTTCGTGTTGGATGAAATTATCGAGATTTTTTTGTTTTGTTTTGGACACCGAAATGAAATGTAAACACCACTCCATAAATTTCATCCCAAATTTCGATCCATTTCCTTATATCTCTGTTCGTTTGAGTAAATCCTAAACTCTATGGTTGGGATGAATATCTGAAGTTTTGAACTTTATGGTTATTGAATTTTATGATTTTAGCCCATAATGATGACAATTATTTCATCAAAGCCTTGTCCCAACTATGTTGGGTTCAGCTACATGAATTATGTTTCTCCATTCCAATCAATCATGAATCAAATCATGAGATAAGTTGCACTTCTTTAGATCTATTTTTAATACCTCCATCAATGTCCTCTTCAGCCAACCCCTTCCCCTTGGTGGGCCAGCAACCTGCATAGCCAAGCTTTTCCTTATCAATGCCATTGCCAGCCCATGTTGGACATGCCCAAACCATCTCAAATGATTTTCTCTAAATTTATCTATCCCTAAATGCTCACAAAACTACTCAATTCTAATTTTTTCCTTCCTAGTTTTACCACACATCCACTTCAACAATCTCCACTCTATTTTGTGCATATATTGCTTCTTGATTAGCCAACATTCTACTCCATATGTCATAGCTAGTCTAATCGTTGTCTTGAAAAATTTTCCCTTCAATCTTGTTAGCATTTGTCGGTCACAAAGCACTCTACCAGCTAGTCTTTACTTCAACCATCCCACTTTTATCTTATGACAGTGATTTGTTATGTTTAATTTTTGTATCATACATGCCACATAATGAGTAATTTTAGTATAATTAACTAAATGTATCAAATCATGTTTTTAAATTATATATATCTAATTTTTATATTTTTCCGATACATAACTCCAAATTTTTTTTTGAAATTCCAAATCAGTCAAAACATTTCAATTTGGAGGCCAAACAAAAACAGGTTCTGAAATGAATTTCTCAACCATGATCCAGCCAAACCCTCTAAAAGTCATTTTCCAATTTATTTTATGTCTCCTAGGTCCACCCCATGTCTTTTTGGGCTTTCACATGGATGGCTAATTTCTGGTGTCAAGGGAAACTAACATGGAAAATGCTACCTATAGGGGGCATTTGCCTCCTATTATTTACATGTAAATGTTGAAGTTTTGGAGATAGGCAAAAGCTAGAGCATGAAGGGGAAAGGGTTTCTCACATGTAAAAGGGGTTTACTTTCATCCATGTAGCATGTCTGTGTGTGTGGTGCTTCTTTTTTTTGTGTGTGTACGCGTGTGCGCGCGTGTTGGGAAAATTGATGGTCACTTTTTACATAATTATGCCTCACTATTCTCTCTTCATTCCTTATGACCCAATTTTGCTTTCATAAGTAAACCATAGGAAAACGGCATACATCCCCTTGGAAGTGTCAGGTATGGAAGGGAATGAAAATCAAAGAAATAAGAACTTTTTTGAAAGGTAACTATGAATCTAATACAGGTTAACAAAAGAAAAGAAAAAAAATTAAGGAACATTGGTATCTCAATATCTGAGTTTGACTAGGAATGACAGGTTTCTATAGAGGGGCGCTGAACCTTCCAAAATAGGTGCCAAGTTGCTCATTGGAATGATTGGTCCCTTTCTGATAAGTCACTACTGACCAATGACCGTTCACTCTTCAGTCTGATAGATCCATGCTGCTTTCCTATGTAAACAATAGAAAGATGGATGTCCCTTTTGCAATATCAGGAACAATCCAGAAGGAAATACAGGAAAAAAGAAAAGTCCCACCTACACTGTAGTGGCATAAAAATTTTAATGTGCTAACCTACTGGGGGCTAACAACAAAAAGGATTACAAGGTATCTTGAGATCTCAATCTCTAGACAAAAGGTTGGCTGGTTTCTGCTTAAGGACTGCAAGGTTTCCAAAAGTAGCCACTAAGTTAGCACCCCTGGATTACACAAAACCAAGGTTACCACCTTTGAGGCATTCCTTCAGATCAAAGGTTCAAGGTTGGTGATCTCATCAAATGGGCACCATGTGCACAGAATAAATGACAAAAAACATTATAATCCCACTTGTTAGTACTTAAACAGACAGCCTAAAGTTTGCCAACACTCACATGTTTTAACCCCTCGTGTAAATGGTTAACTTCTTGTGAAATGTGGCATTTGAGCGAGTATACTGATTCTGTCTCTGTGTCTTCTTCACCACTTTCTGCACAATGGATCCTGGTAAGATTAAGACAATCAAGAGTTTCAGACAAAAGGTTCTAAAAGAGAGCAGAAAAATATATCACCACAAAGCAGTTCAATTCTTCAAAAATCAGAAATCTCAAACCCTTCAAATAATGATACGATATGTACCAATCATATAAAATTATTACATAAGAATAATTCATTGGCAAAGTTACCATCAAACACAGTAACTCAGTACATGAGGTCTACTCTTGATGCAGCCCAGGATCCACGATCGACGAATAGATCAATCTCCCAAAGGATTGATTGAATCCAAGGGTGGAATCAACCACTGGAGCACACTCATGATGAAGAGGAATACCATATAACTGAGAGAAAATCTTAGAGCTTAAAAAAAACACTCAGATTTAATTGATAATAAGCATTCCATTACACTGAACCATAATCATCCTCATTTAGAGTAGGACAACTTGGATACCAAGACTTTCCTAAACAATAAAGGAAACTAAACCACTTAACTTGCTTAACAATCCAACTAAAATAAAACTCCTAAAATAAAAAAAAATACTTTATTAAGACTCCTAAACAACCTAAACTTCTAATTAAATAGATTAGCCGTCCTGTTGGGCCTATAGGCTAGGCCCAATAGATTGGCAGATCCATGGTCTGGCCTGCATCAACCCTGTTAAACATTCAGTTATAAAATGATTTTACTAATATTAACTAAATTATCATGTGTACACTCATTAACTTTAAATATCCTGGTTCAAATTTTTAATCAAATTTTCTCACAGAAAGGATATTTTTCCTTCAACTGCCTTTGGTCCTTGATTTGTTCATCCAAAGCTATTAAAAATTTTAAACTTATGGGCTGATGGTAGACCAAGCTAAAACTCATGACTGACAAATAGCAACTGGACTGCCCAACTATTTATGAAGACTCACTAACAGACCGTGAGGGTTGTGCTGTTACTGGGCTGTCTCATGGCCTCTTTTAGATCTCCTTCTATATTACAGGACCAGCAACAATGCAGCTTCTGTAAGTTCTGGCGATGTATCTCCAGTCCACTAGCATTATCTCACTGCTGCTGCAAGAATTCTGGTAACAGGTGGTCCAGACGGACTTGATATTGCATCAACCATGGTGGGCCACCCATCCAATATAAATGATTGTGTACCTCGACAATGTGAGGAACCTTTACATAAAAAAAGAAAAATAAAAGGGCTGTAGTAGTTTTAACTAAGGCCAGTAGGCCACAACAAATGAACTCACTGCTTCTAGCTCTCTACTGACCTTTTATCTGGTTCCTCATCATTTTTAATCACCAGCCACGCAGTTCTTCATTAAACACTTTCTATTTGTATAATCATCTTTGTCAACAGAAAAATCAAAAGCCCCCCACATGAGAAGTTGGTTGTTAAAAAATATAAAGAACACTAGTTGTTTTAATTAACCTCCATGGAAACTCTTGATGGAGCTAAATTCTAACAACACATTTATTGGTATCAAAGTTTGTTGTAAACCAACTCTAACTGGACTACATGTTAGAAGAAAGAAAATGATAGGTAAACCCGCATACCTGCTGGCAAGTTCAATCCCAAAGAGTCCCTTCATGGTCTCACTATTTTCGCTACACCAGAAATTAGAACAAGGTTCATTACTTGCTGAATTCAAGCCTCAGATAAGATTGCTTACACACAGAAAACATTACAGAATCTAAAAATAAAATCATGATAAAAAAAATGCAAAAAGATGTTTTATACTACACAGAAGAAAGATCCATATAATATAAAGATGCCATAGCTACCAAAAAAAAAAGGAAAATTGACTTAAATCAATGACCACAATAAATTCCAGTTTAAAAAACAATGCCCCAATATGTTCCCTTTTTTATGAAAGTGCCGTAATCTTGCAAAAAAAAAACTAAATAATTAAAGAAAAAAAATAGTAGCCCCATTAATTCATGGGAACAACAGAACATCCAATGAATCAACAATAATAATGTATAAACAAAATGTCTTGACAGATTCCTATGACAACCCAAGCTATGGTAATCAAATTGATGTAGCAGTGTCACTGTCACCACTCCAATTAGGTGGCTCCAATTAGGTGGCCAACAGAACTAACACTACTCAAAAAAAGAGTTTGAGTGCTGATTAGGGTTCGGTTGGAAGGGGAAAGGTTGTCAATTAGGTTTGGGTTCTGGGAAAGTGAGGGTTGAGATGTGGCTAACAGAATTTTGGGATCAGAATTCAGATGGTCCGTGCGGGGATATAGGGTTTGTGAGGTTTTGCTGAAAGAGTTTAGGGTAGAGGAAAAGATCTGGAAGGATTGATGTCTCCCCGGCAATCGATCATCAAATATCTGTGATCGAATAAAACAACATCTCAGATCAGGTGAATCAAATCCAAAGAATGATTCAAGCAATAGTGCACAACGACGACCATAACAAACACCACAATGGAAGAGAAACTCAAAGAAATTTTTAATTGATAATAAGCATGAGCAATTACAATGTAAGCACAAGCAATTACAATGAGGAATTATCTATATATAGAGGAGTCAGATCAATCCCTTCTTTTGCATGGCAACTAAGACTTTCTAATATTAAGAAGTCTAAATAAAATAGAAAACCTCAATAGGAAAGAGCAACCCTAATCAACTAATAACAGAACTTAGAAATAAAATAGAGTTAGAACTTCACAATAGCAATCAGTCTAATTGGGCATATGGGCTGAAGCCAATGGACCAGGTTGACTCATGGTCAATGGGTTTGCCCAGTTGACTAGGGCCTGGTCGGTACTGCATCATAATGCCAAAGAACGGTCCGTACGGCAGCTTATTGTGAATGTCATTGCCTTGAAAGTTTTGCTGCTATTCTTGCTTTGCTGCCAAATAAATTATTCTCATTACTAACCCAACCAATAGAATAAGAAGAAACAGGCAATGATGACCCATGGATTCAGTCATTCAAGTAGATCATTCTAGGAAGTTCTCTCTACTAGACTGCATAAATTATTTACAAATGCCCCCCAAAACCTATGAGCTGTTGGACATTAAACAGACAGCTAATATTTCTTAGTGAAATAAATAAAATAAAAAACCACCCTCCAACCCTCTCCTCTTCTACTTTCTTCACTGGTACATGATATGGCCTTTACACCTCTAATCCTGTAGGCTTCAACCTTAACAAAAGAGAAAACATTTCTGAGTGCTGAAGGTCACCAGGATTTATCAAATAGCCACACACGTTCTTGTTTAAATTAGCATACAAAACACAGAACTGTGTATATACAGAACCAGATAGAAATAAAGTTTCAGAAGGAAATGAAAGACACACCACCAAAGAGGCAAAGAGCCAAATTTCAATGTACTAAACATGCAGTAAGTTTTTTCGTCAACTTCAGCAACCAGGACAAAATGGATTTAAACAAAATACCTTGATTCAGAAGATCTAAGAGATTGAGAAAGTGTATACAGAAGTTGTGTCCAACATTCCTCCGCATCCTATTGTTCAAAAGGCATGTGTCAATTGGCAAAACAACAGATTACTACAATCAATTGCCACAAAGGAAAATATATCACCTGTTGCATGAAGGTGCCATTATGCTGCTGACCAAATTGAGGATATTTCCTCCGCAAGACCTAAAAAAGAAAGGAAAAAAAAGGGAACAATTACACCACCATCGGAAATAAAAAATGGGAACAATTACCACCATAGGAAATAAAATAGTATTGGATTGACACTTGTAGTTAATTTTTTCCCCGTCTTTGCATGAGTAATTTGCAGCACGTCCGTAGAATCATCCTATAAAATATGTTTTACAATCATACTAATGTCACATTGTCACATGTATGAAGAGGAGTTCAAAGGGCAAAACATAGAAACACTCAGAAAGATCAGAGAAACTGAGAAAGAGCAGAGGAAAACCCAGTTTCTCCCAAAATTACGTTTTTGACCCCAACCATAACCCCCGGGACAATTAAAATATGAGTGTAGATTCGTGATGGTCGAGTGTCTCCAGACACTTGAGTTTGCTTTTGTTTTTATTTTGTAGTACGAACGGTGGGGACCCACCCAAATTCAAACCTTGACATGCACACATACTTGAATACAACTTCTATAACCACACAGATACCAATCTGATACTGATCCAGCCATTCTCCACAGTCCACACTGCTGTTTAACACCCTAGAGTTATATATAATTCTCATTTTGCATGTTATGTATGTATATGCATGTGAGTACAAGAAACAAAAAAAAAATGTGGCGAGTTTCTAAAACCAAATGTTGATCTGACACAACCTTCATCCTTCATCTGGACGTAGGACCAGCATATGGCATAAAGAACACAAGGCAGAGGAAGAAGGGTGTGTGTGTGTCAATATAATGTAAGAGGAGGGGGTCAGGACAAAAAACCATAGTTTTCTTTCAAGAAGCAAACACACGAATCTATAGTATACCACCCAATTCTAATGCTTTGTTCTTCATCCTAACCAAGGCCATCTCCACTTCTAGTTTATATATCTGATTGATGAAACATTGTTTTGGTTCAAACAAATAATTTATTTTGCTCGTATATTATGTATTTAAAAGGTTCTAAAAATACATCCACCAACTATTTTTCACTCTTTCACCAAATCCTTTCATTTCCGTCTTCAATGCACCCCAATTACTCAAGATCTTTGTTTTTCCTTTCACTAATCTTGACATAGGTACCCCAGTTGCCAATGGCACAAACTGTCATAAGCTTCATATTTCACACTACAAATAGTTGTCTTAGGGGTATTTTGGATGATATGCTTTTCTAAGTCTCCTGTATTTCTTGTTAATGCTTGGGGCCCACTATTAAAAAAAAACTAGTGGACATAAGCAAAAAATGTAGAGTTTAAAAATTTTTAGTGGGCTTTCGAAAAAATTTGAAGGGCCATGCCCTTCCCCTAGTTCTGCCTCTATTTTGTGTGTGCGTGTGTCTATATATATGAGGAGGCTACAAATCACCAGGAAGTTTTGCAAAGCAGGAAGTTTAAATCAAAGTTGTTAGATTTTAAAAAGAGAGAAGGGAGGAGCTGTGTAAACCATGTGTGAGTTCTACTGCTTCCATTTTTAGTTATGACAAGTCCATGTCAGCAGGAGTATACGATTCTATCATTCATCAAACACTCAGCACATTTTGCTTTACAAAATGCCCAGGCATTTTGTAGCGTGTGCGAGAGAGAGAGAGAGAGAGAGAGAGAGAATGTATATGCACATATTCATGGCACAGTTGATCAAATTTGCACTGTTCACAACACTTGGGTGCACACCTACTCCATAGGGCCTCCCTATGGTACTTGTAAAGTGAGGGGAAGCCTAAAATCAAAAGAGAGTAATGTATGATGGGGTCTAATTATAATGTAATGATATTATTGCCTTTAGTGACTTGAGAAGGAATTTTTTTTTTGTGTTAAAAATAGATGATTTTTTGTCCTTTAGTGGCTTGAGAATGTTGCTTTTTTACTCTCTTTTTTTTTTTTTGGTACTTTTAATATCTTTTAAATGGAGGCTTCACTCCACTCTACTTTACTCTAGTAGATATCCAAACATGCCCTTAGGAAAGCACCTCTCCCATCGACCCACCTAGATGAATGACAACTTATTGTGATAGGGGAATGAATAGGTCTCGCTATGCATTAAGGTTGGGGAGAAAAAAGAGGAAGAAGAAAGCCCTTGTCAGATATTCTAACCTTTGATTTAAGAGACTCAAATTTTCAACAGTTTTGAAGTTATACCTTTTCCTTTAATTCAACACAATGGTGAATATAGGTTGGATGAGTGCCATAAGCCAACTTATGGGGCCTAGTATGTGTAAGAAAATTGGATAGTTTACAGGACAGCCCAAGAAAAGGTGCACACCATAAAATCATGGGAATTGTTCTCACTTAATCACGAGTTTTTGAAAGATAAAATAAACAATGGGCGCTTTTTGGAGCATTTAGGGGGAGCATCAATAGAGGATAAAGTGAGACTTGTTTTAGATCGTTTCAGGATGTCCAACGTAGGCCAACAACGACATCGTTGAGGAAAAAATTTTCTATGTAAGTTGATGGCCCACCAAGGAAAAGAGGTTGTCCAAAGAGAACATGGATGGATGTATAAAGATAGATATGACGGGGCAACCTATTGAGCATTTGGCTCAATATATATCAGAATGGAGAAACAAAATTCATATAGCTGACCCCAACATGGATGGGATAAGGCGATGATGATGATGACGACAATGACAATGACAACAACACTAATCTGCACATAAGTTATATGCAAACCACTTCATGGAGCCCAACCATGATCAATCCAGCAACCTCATTTTCACTACTTTTCCTTTTCCTTTTTCTTTTCTTTTTGAATCGCAGACAAAACACATTGTTTTTTTATTGTACATTCACTAATTATATTTACAGCTTTAAAGCACACACATCCGGTGATTTGATTACGTTGATTACTAGGAGATCATAATCCATGCATAACCTTCCCATGAACCTGGCATTGATTGGGATGGATCCGTGTCGGCTCCACAGGGTCAAAATATAGTAATGTCCAAAGTGGTTTAAAAGAGAATTCTCATAATATAAGTGCTTGTGTACAAGTATCAATGTGACGAAATTCGGTTCATTTCGGCCAAAATGTTCGAATAATTTCAGTTCGTTTGCTCCACCAAAACGAGCAGGACGCCTATAATTAATCCTAGAATTCATTCCAATACGTCCAATCGGTCTGAATTTCATGATTTTGGCCAATTCATCCAATTATTCGTCCCAGCATGTAGGTTGCCTTTAATATAGAAAAAAATGAAAAGTAAGGGGCTAAACATTTTGTTTAACTTAAAAGTAAAACTAAAAATAATTTTTTGGCCTTTTGGCTTAAACAAATTAGTGTGCTCCACTGTGGAACCACCCATCTATTGAAAATCTAAATAAATATATGGGCCTTAATCAAATTTTATTCCACTATAAAACATTTGATATGAATAAGCTAGCCAAGTTTCACTCTAATATGAAATAGCCCATCAAATATAAATTGACATATTGCATTGATTTAGTAGAATAAATTAAATGCATCTCTTTTTCCAAAATGTTTCACCAAAAACTTAGAATTGGTCAAAACGTTTAATTTGGAGGCCAAACCGAAATGGTGTCTGAACCGAATTTTGTAACATTGACAAGAATATAGAGTCCATTCATCGTCATCATCATCATCAAAGCCTTGTCCCAACTATACTGAGGTTGGCTACATGAATGCTATATTTACAATAAATTCTACTGAAATAATTGAAATAAGTTCATTTGGTCAAAATATTTAACTGATGGTGGTTTTTTCCTTTATCTGTACCTTTTTTCTTTTTTTCCTTTTATTCTTTCTCCTCCTTTTTTTTTCAAATGGTATAGAACTGATTGTGATTTGGGAACACCAAAACCCACTGTTTCCCTAAGAAACCATGTTCCTGTGCATCTTAACCGTTTGATAATTCCATATTCACATCACTAACATATCCCTCTTGTATTTTGTTGATGCATAAAATGATGACAGCAGAAAAAGGTAACATAATTCATATAGGAGCATAAATGATGGGGGCATCAAATCAAAGAACAAGAGAAGATTAAATCACATGGCCTCATTATGGATGGATTACCCTTTTATGGGGGCTCATCCGTCACAGTTTGCAAGATCCACCATTGGATGGTGAAAGGATGGAAGAAACAACGTTGGAGGGCTCCCTAGGCATGCAAGCAGAAGGCCCCACAATAGGATGTGCCAAGGGGGGAAGTTGTTACTGAATTAAAGATGTTTTAATTTTAAATAGGGGTCCCAAGCTGTTTTAGTAGAGTCATGTAATAAAAAAGGGTCCCATAATATGTAGTTTTATTTTTATGTGTCAAAGGAGGGCCCGCAACTTAAATAAGCGAAAAGATATAAGTGCAAGGGGGAAGACTTTCGCAATATTCCTTGCGCAAGTCCTCCCTCCCATTCAGCCAACCCTGTTTTTGATGTTTTTTTATTTTCTTTATTTATGTCTTAATTGAGACTTTATTAGATCTTTTAATCTCAGCCATCCATTGTTTAGGGTTGAGTTTTCTCTTCTTTTTAAGTTATAACTCCATCAATGGAGCTTATTAAGAATGAATAAAAGAAAACCCTTCTTCTTGAAAGCTTCTTGTCGTTCTCTTGGAAGATTTTTAGATTTCCTCGCCCTAGTTGGTGAGTTTGGCGTGAGGCCAAGAAATCCATCTTCTCCAAAGGTATTCTCCGTCTTTCTCTTTCTTTTGGTTAAGAACCCCAGCCCATCTACTTAGATCTCTGCATTCAGCCCCAAGAAACCCTAATCTTTCTACTTGGATCTTTCCTAATATTGGCCAAACGAAGGAAGACCTTCACAATAGCCCTAGATCTGACGTTTGGCAATTCCAACACCTGTGTTCAGATTTGAAATCTGATAAACTACAATCCCCACAGCCCTTAGATCTGAGTCTTCTTCGTATGGGACAAATCTGAACCCTAGGATTGGACCTTATACTGCTTCATATTGGAAATACCTCGTTTTGTCATCACATTCAAATCTGAATCTAGATTTTCAGATCTGAAAATTGATTGAACTCAAATCCCTAGATTGGTTGGGAGTTCTATTTCCTAAAGATCTATCTCCCACTTTGGGGAAAATCACTTGTGGGACCGATTTGTGTGATTGATCAAAACAAATACCTAGTGCTGAATTTAATTTTGCCAATGTGCTGGTGCCAATTTCATATGATTTAGTGTGCATATTAATTTGGTAATTGATCTCTCTCTTTTGCATATCATCCATTAGTTCTTAGGTCCTGCACCAAATTTGGTATCAGAGTCCGGTTCTCTGGGGATTTACATCACACACACATTGCATTACATTGTGTCTCATTGCACATAGGTAGTTATTGTATGCCCACTAGAAATGGTCAGAAACATCAACCCCTAGTTTACAGAATGGTAGGCCCTTCCCAAGCCAAACCAAGTTCTGACCAGCCCGGTAAAACCATAGAGCAATTGCAAAAGGTCGTAGAGAGTCTGGCAGTGCAAGTTCAAACCCTATATCAAGGGCAAGCTGAACTAACCAGTGGATTTAGGGAACTTGAGCAGTCTATTCAGGAAGATGATATGAGGCGTCACTGACGCCGTGAGAGAGACAACCATGAGGTGGACCCCGATGGCGAGTCCAACAATGGATTTGATCACTGGGGTCATGGGAGAGATCAAAATCCTGATGGATGGATTTTGAAGAGCGTTAAGATTGATGCCCCTACTTTTGATGGTCGGATGGACTCACAAGTTTTCTCCGATTGGCTTTCTGATATGGACCATTACTTTAAATGGTATGAAATATCAGAAGAAAGGAAGGTTAAGCTGGCCACCATGAAATTAGTAGGTCAAGCCTGAATATTTTGGGTCAGCTTGGAAACTAATGAGCAAAGATTAGGCCTTCTAGCCATTAATACGTGAGAACGAATCAAGAAAAGGTTGAAGGATAAATACCTTCCCCGATCCTACCATGAGAGACTCCTTGATCAACGGAGTACCCTTCGTCAGGGTAGTATGACTGTCTATGAATACATCACGAAATTTGAGGAATTAAATTTGAGATGTGATGTAAAAAAGGAACAGTTGTCATTCCTCTCAAAGTTTAGGACAGGTCTACGATCTGAGATCCAGAGAGAGTTGCTTCACCATAGGATCACATCCCTTGCGGATATGTATGAAAAAGCCATAGATTTGGAGCAATATGTGAAGCCGCAATTTCCTAAAAAGTTAGATTCGCGCAATTCTGACTCTAGAGTCTATGGCTCTAGCACGAAGCCTATTTTTGGGAACCCTTCTTTTCAGAGAGGAACATCTAGTGATTCCTCATGGGATTCGAAAGGAAAGGGTATTGATGTTGATAAGACAAAGAAACTCTCTCAAATCAAGTGCCGCAAGTGTCATGGATATGGACATTATGCTGTTACATGCCCAACAAAAAACTTGTTCATATCAGAGGCCCTTGATGATAGCGATCCGGATGTAGATAATTATGTTCCTGATTTCATTCCATCCGATGATGAATGTGAGGATCCCGAGGATCGTGTTTTTTTCCTTCGATTCCTACCTACTTACCAAACAGAAGAGGAAAATTGATGCAGCCCAAGGGCCCAGCCGCCTCTCAGCCCCTCTTCTAATTAGATTAGGATTATTATTATTATTATTAGGAAAGTTTCTTTTTTAGCCTAGGGTTTTTTTTGCTTATTAACTATATATATATGGCTTTGTAGAGAAGAACTTCTCAGAGAGATTGGATTGATTAATAGATTTGGGTTTTTTCCCAGAGGTGTTTCCTCGTGTGTATTGAAGTCTTCGTGACGATTCGAAGTGTCGTTGGACACGTGCTCCGGCACCTCCACGCAGCCCTAGCCCTTGGGCTGCATCAGATTGGTATCAGAGCCCTTGGGTTTCCACTGCCACCCCCATCGACCCCTCTCAGTCAATCCCGCACCAATCCTTCGTCAAATCCACAACCCTATCTTCTAAATCTTCTCCCGAACCCTCCTGAGCACCCAACCATTATCGCCGGCCCAAATCCACCACCAAAACCCCAGACCCTGCGGATTCCCACTTTCCGGCCACACCCACCTTCCTTGCCCCTCGCCGGCCGTACGAACCCAACCCATCCTCCTCACAGAAAACCCCCTCCTCTGCCGAATCTACAGTCCCGTTACCCAATCCATTGCCCCAGGACCCAAACCGACAAAACCCTAATCTTTCCCACCCCCGATCCTCATCAAGACACCGCAGAGAGAGGCGCAGGAGACAGAGAGAGAGCAGTGTACCTGGATCTCGCTCTGCAACCACAACCCGCTGCCGTTTGCCCTCATCGCCGCCATCAGTCGTCGCCGTACGCTGTCGTCGTCGCTGCAAGTCGTCGTTGCAAGGGCCTTCTTCTGTCTGCTATCGCCGATCGCATCACGCCGCCACCTGCACCGGGACTCCAACCCTCGCTGCTACTGCCTGCAGTCGTCGCCACCCACAGTCGTGCCGCCCACGGTCGTGCCGTTCGCTGTTTTCCACCGCCATCGTCACCGCCTTCGCAGCACCATCGGCGCCATCTCTAGTATCTCACCGATTGGAAATCTCCACCATCTCATCGTTGCAGCCTCTGTTTGAAGCATCGTTGCAGCCTCTGTTGAATTACCTAGGGCGATCGACGTTTTCTTTACCCTCATCTTTCTGTCACGCAGAACGAGAAGCAGACGGTACCAAACAGCAGGGGCTCAATTCAGCGTTTATCACGTGCCTTTCATCACATGCGTGCCAAGTCTTTTGGGCTTGGGCTTGACTTCTATATAGATCCTTGTTGGGTCTAGACAGTTTTATCTCGGCCCACTTGCGTAGGAAGCCCACTCACGGACGTCATTCCGATTTCCGATCTGTCTTCACCAGCATACTTCTGAAAGTAAATCTACACATCAGGTCAGTCAGATTTAACTTTTGCATTAAAAAAAAAATGCCTCCAAAGAAGCAAGTGGATGCTGAATCTTCATCTTCTTCACTTGAAGATTTGGCTAGTGCCATTAGAGAATTATCTGCAAAAGTTGATGGCATGCACACCACCCTGCACCAATTGGATATTCGAGTGACAAATTTGGAAAATCATCAATGTGTGCATCCCCACCGTGAAGATGGTGCACATATTCGGAATCCACGAGATCCACCAGTCAATAATCCTGATCGAGAATTCGGGATAAAAATTGTGATTCCTGAATATGATGGAAAATTACAGCCCGCTGAATTTATGGATTGGTTAGTGTGCGTGGAAAATATTTTCGCACATAAGCCAATGACTGAGCACAATAAAGTCACTGATTGCTACTAGATTTCGTAATTATGCTGCAACTTGGTGGGCTGAATTGCAAAGAAAACGGAGGAATCAGAACATGGACCCTGTTGCTACATGGACTGAGATGAAAAATATTTTGAAACAAAAATTCCTCCCTGTCAACTATGCACGAGATCTCCGTTCCAGTTTTCAAAACTTGAAACAACAGTCCAAGTCAGTTGTTAAATATTCTGAGGAATTTTTAACTCTGCAAGCTCGTTGTGGTTTGAATGAAGATGATGATGTGGTAGTTGATAGATTTTTCAATGGATTGAGACTAGACATTCAGCATATCCTTGCCTTCCAAAATTTTGATAATGTCGATGAACTCATCCAACATGCTATCAAAGCTGAGGGAATTGCAAATCATCAAGTACAAAAATCCAAATAGGCTCAGCCAAAGAATTCCCCTCTACAAGAAGCTAAATCCAATGGACAGATTTTTACTAGGACTGAAGGTCAAAATAAGATAGTTTGTTTCCATTGTCACCAGCACGGGCATCGCGCCGCAGATTGTCCAAAGCGAATACATCTAATTGAGATTGAAGGTGCTGATAACAATATCCGAGATGATATTGACACTGATCCTAAGGATATTGACAATTCCAAGGATATTGACACTGCAGATATTGACTTCACCGATGCAGAGCCCCCAGATGATGCTCTTATTGTCCTCAAGGATGCTTCACCAACTGTTGAGCATAAGTGGCTGCGCAAAAATATTTTCCGTTCCACAGGAATGATTCAGGGACAAAACTGCACAGTTGTTATTGACAGTGGAAGTTGTGAAAATCTTATCTCCCATGCTCTTGTTGATCGCCTCCAATTGAAAGTTTATAAGCATAACCGTCCTTATTTTGTCAAGTGGCTAATGAATGGTGATCGAGCGCATGTTCGACATACTTGCAAAGTTACTTTTGCTATTGGTGAGACTTACACAGATATAATCCAGTGTGATGTGCTACCTATGGATAGTGGTGATATCTTATTGGGCCGTCCTTGGATGTATGACAAGAATGGGACTCATGGTATGCGCAACAACACCTATAATTCATGCATGGTGGACAGCAAGTTACTCTTCATCCTGAAAAACCACAACCACCAAAGAAAAATTCCTGGAAAGCTGCCACAAAGGATGTCCTTCATGTTCAACACATTTACACTGGCAATCCGAAGCAGCATCGAGTTCGAGGACGAACTCTTCTTTCAACCCGGGGAGGATGATGCAGTCTAGGGCCCAGCCGCCTCTCAGCCCCCTCTTCTAATTAGATTAGGATTATTATTATTATTATTAGGAAAGTTTCTTTTTTAGCCTAGGGTTTTTTTTGCTTATTAACTATATATATATGGCTTTGTAGAGAAGAACTTCTCAGAGAGATTGGATTGATTAATAGATTTGGGTTTTTTCCCAGAGGTGTTTCCTCGTGTGTATTGAAGTCTTCGTGACGATTCGAAGTGTCGTTGGACACGTGCTCCGGCACCTCCACGCAGCCCTAGCCCTTGGGCTGCATCAAAAATACACGAACGGGGGTACATAAGGGTGCCAAAATGCTAGTGGTTAGATGTGACCTAACCCTACAGGAAGATGAAGATTGGCGCCGGACAACCATCTTCCACACTTACCTAAAGTGTAATGAGCGGAGTTGTAAATTCATAATTGACCGTGGCAGTTGTACCAATGCAGTCTCTTCTAGTACTGTCACTCGTTTAGGGTTAAAAGCTGAATCACATCCTAGGCCATACCATGTCTCCTAGGTAGACTCAACATCTATCCCGATCATCCAAAGATGATTGGTACCACTTCAACTTTCCTCTTCCAAGGACCACCTATGGTGTGATGTTGTTCCCATGGATGTAGGCCACATCATTCTAGGAAGACCCTGGTTGTCTGATCTTAATGTTACTAATATTGGTAAGTCAAATATTTGTGTCTTCAACTTTGATGGGAGGAAAGTGAAACTTCACCCGTTACCTCCTAAAGATAACAATGAGAAAAAGAAGATACCAAACATAGGGTCTAGTGATAAGGCTAAGAACCCTAGTGTGGAGCCCAATGAGACAGGAAAGGAGCCGAAAGGGAAGAATGTTGTGTCCAAAGGAATTCACATTTTGAGTGCCTCAGAATTTGCACGAGAAATCCAGGACACCCTCACAAGTGTCCAAGAGTCTGAGACAGCCATGTTTGCTTTGGTAACCAAAGCAATCACCACTGAAAAAGGCTGTAGAGGCCCCATGTGAAGCGGACCCAATCTTGAAAGAATTTCAAAATGTCTTCCCTAAAGATTTACCCAATGAGCTCCCACCTTTGCGTGACATACAGCATGCCATTAACTTGGTCCCTGGATCATCTTTACCAAATTTGCCCCATTATAGGATGAACCCAACTGAACATGCCGAATTAAAAAGGCAGGTCGAGGAGCTTCTTGCTAAGGGGTTTATCCAAGAGAGTAAGAGCCCATGCGCAGTTCCTGCACTCCTCACACCTAAAAAGGATGGCTCTTGGAGGATGTGCATGGATAGCCGAGCAATTAATAGGGATCACCGTTAAGTATCAGTTTCCCAAACCGAGACTTGATGATATGCTGGACATGATGGCTGGTGCCAATATCTTTTCAAAAATTGATCTTAGGGTACCACCAAATTCGTATCCAGCCCGGTGATGAATGGAAAACTGCCTTCAAAACGAAGGATGGTTTGTATGAATGGTTGGTCATGCCCTTTGGCTTGACAAATGCACCCAGCACATTTATGAGGGTTATGACACAAGTGTTGCGACCATTTATAGGCAAGTTTTTAGTAGTCTACTTTGAGGACTTTCTCATCTATAGTAGCACCAGGGAACAACACATGGACCATTTGAGAGAGGTTTGTTTAACTCTGAGGGGGGAAAAATTATTTGCAAACCTTAAGAAATGCATTTTCTTGTCTTCACAAGTTGTCTTCTTAGGGTTTGTCGTTTCTGCAGACGGGATGTCTCCCGACCTGAGAAAGTTAAGGCCATCGTAGAATGGCAAAAACCGCGAAACATTCATGAGGTGCGCAGTTTCCATGGCCTTGCCACCTTCTACAGGCGGTTCATCCGAAACTTTAGCACAGTAATGGCTCCAATTACTGACTGCATGAAGAAGGGTGAATTGGTTTGGAGTTCTACAACCGCCAAAGCTTTTCTAGAAATTAAGAAGAAAATGACGGAAGCTCCAGTTATGTGACTTCTTGATTTTTCTGAAGTTTTTTAGGTGGCATGCGACGCATCTGGTGTCGGTATTGGAGGAGTCCTTAGTCAAGAAGGACATCTTGTCGCCTACTTCAGCAAGAAGCTGAATGTGGATCGGCAGAAATACTCCGTTTATGAGAAGGAATTCTATGCAGTAGTGCAAGCACTTAAACACTAGAGACATTACTTACTACTAAATGAATTTGTCCGGTACTCGGACCATGAGACCCTAAAGTACATTCAATCCCATGCTAAACTGAGATCCAAACATGCAAGGTGGATCGAAGCATTGCAAGAATTTTCATTTGTTCTTGAACATAAGCCAGGGGTTGAGAACAAGGCTGCCGACGCCTTAAGTCGTAAGGTTGCATTTCCATATTCCATAAGTGTTAGCGTCATTGGTTTTGAGCGTTTACCGGAAGCATACTCTACATGTCCTGATTTTGAAGACCTTTATAAAATGATTTCGGATAATCCTTTGCACAATGCACAAGGACTTGTGCTCAAAGATGGTTTCCTTTTCAAAAGAAACAGGTTGTGCATTCCCTGGACTTCACTTCGTAACTTTCTTGTTTAGGAACTGCATGCGGGAGGAATCACGGGCCATTTCAGTCGCAATAAAACCATTGCCCTTGTAGAGGATTGATTTTATTGGTCAACTCTTAAGCGAGACATTGTCAAAATTATCAGGCAATGTAGAACCTGTCAACTTGCGAAACATCGTAAGCAGAACACGGGGTTGTATACTCCATTGCCAGTGCCACATGCACCATGGCAGGATATTAGTATGGATTTTGTAATGGGTCTTCCGAACACTCTTCGTAAGCACGACTCCATACTAGGCGCTGTGGACCGCTTCTCCAAGATGGCCCACTTCATACCCTGTTCGAAAACCTCTGATGCATCTCACGTAGCACGTCTATTCTTTAATGAGGTTGTTCGACTCCATCGGCTTCCTTCTACCATTGTGTCTGACCGGGACGGAAAATTCACAAGCTATTTTTGGAAGACACTTTGGATGATCATGGGCACTAAGCTTCATTTTTCTTCCGCCTATCATCCTTAGACCAATGGTCAAACTGAGGTTGTCAACCGGAGCCTAGGAAATCTTCTTAGGTGTTTGGTGGGTGAGCATGTTAAGACATGGGATGTGATGTTACCAACTGCTGAGTCTGCATAAAATAGGTCCATTGGCATGAGTCCATTTGAAGTTGTGTTGGGTTATAAACCTCGGTTACCAGTAGATCTCATCCCCATTACCTCACTGCATAGGCCATCTGCATCGGTTGAGTCATTTGCATATCATATCCATGCATTGCACGAAGAGATCAAACGAAGAATTAATATGCACAATGATTCATATAAAATGGCTGCTAATGCACATCGTCGCCATGTCGAGTTCAGCATAGGTGATTATGTTATGGTCCGTATAAGGCCCGAACGGTTTTCTTTGGGGACCGCTAAAAAATTACAGATCCGCAGTGTTGGACCTTTCAAGGTTATCAGGAGATTGGGCCCCAATGCATATGTTTTAGAATTGCCACCTGACTGGGGAATCGGTCCAATCTTCAATGTGGAAGACCTTGTCCTTTGCCATGATCCCATCACTCCCCTCCACTCTTCCCAGACTTCTGTGCCTGTTATCCAACCAACTCATGACCCAAACCTTCCCATGGATATTACCCCATATGAGCCATCCCATTATGAGCAGAATATTCCCACTCCTCCTACACCTACTTTGAGCCAAAAGAAAGATATTGTGGAGGATATACTTGATGATACCTTGGTCTCCACTAGACATGGGGGCTATCAGAAATATCTTGTCAAGTGGAAGGATAGACAAGATACAAATTGCACGTGGATCACCCGGGCCGAGCTACAGCGCCTATATCCTGATCTTTTGGAGCGGTACGACAGCTTTATTTCGCCAGTGGCGACCTCTTCGCAGCCCCGGGGAATTGATGGGGGGCATCAAATCAAAGAATAAAAGAAGATTAAATCACATGGCCTCATTATGGATGGGTTACCCTTTTATGGGGCTCATCCATCACAGTTTGCAAGATCCACCGTTGGATGGTGAAAAGATGGAAGAAACACCATTGGAGAGCTCCCTAGGCATGCAAGCAGAAGGCCCCACATTGGGATGTGCCAAGGGGGGGAAGTTGTTACTGAATTAAAGATGTTTTAATTTTAAATAGGGGTCCCAAGCTGTTTTAGTAGAGTCATGTAATAAATAAGGGTCCCATAATATGTAGTTTTATTTTAATGTGTCAAAGTAGGGCCCGCAATTTTAATAAGCACAAAGATATATGTGCAAAGGGGAAGTCCTCCCTCCCATTCGGCCAACCCTTTTTTTGATGTTTTTTTATTTTCTTTCTTTATGTCATAATTGAGACTTTATTAGATCTTTTAATCTTAGCCATCAATTGTTTAGGGCTGAGTTTTCTTTTCTTTTTAAGTTGTAACTCCATCAATGGAGCTTATTAAGAATGAATAAAAGAAAACCCTTCTTCTTGAAAGCTTCTTGGAGTTCTCTTGGAAGATTTTCAGATTTCCTTGCCCTAGTTGGGGAGTTTGGCGTGAGGCCAAGAAATCCATCTTCTCCAAAGGTATTCTCCGTCTTTCTCCTTCTTTTCTTTAAGAATCCCAGCCCATCTACTCAGATCTCTGCATTCAGCCCCAAGAAACCCTAATCTTTCTACTTGGATCTTTCCTAATATTGGCCAAATGAAGGAAGACCTTCACAACAGCCCTAGATCTGACGTTTAGCAATTCCAACACCTGTGTTCAGATTTGAAATCTGGCAAAATACAGTCCCCACAGCCCTTAGATCTGAGTCTTCTTCATATGGGACAAATCTGAACCCTAGGATTGGACCTTATATTGCTTCATATTGGAAATACCTCGTTCTGTCATCACAGTCAGATCTGAATCTAGATTTTCAGATCTGAAAATTGATTGAACTCAAATCCCTAGATTAGTTGGGAGTTCTATTTCCTAAAGATCTGTCTCCCACTTTGGGGAAAATCACTTGTGGGACCGATTTGAGTGATTCATCAAAACAAATACCCGGTGCTGAATTTAATTTTGCCAATGTGATGGTGCCAATTTCATATGATTTAGTGTGCATATTATTTTGGTAATTGATCTCTTTCTTTTGCATATCATCCATTAGTTCTTAGGTCCTGCATCAATAAATAATGTGGCATTCTTCTTCAACAGTATTATGTACCAATCTTTGGTATTATAAGAGAAAGTGCAACAAGAAAAACTAACCGTCCAAAACTGCATTGGTGCAACAGCGTTGACATTTCGGTCAAGCTCACCAAATAAATCCCTGGTGGCAACAGTCAACTGATGTGAAGATTGATCTAATTCGTTGGTTCGTCCAGCATATGGATACCTGATGATAAACATATAATTGCGCAGCAATCATCAGCCAAGGAAGCACATCTGCATCTTGTATAACAATGAGAAAAAAAAAAGAAAGATAGAAGGAAAAACTCACTTCTGTAAAGCTGACTTCAACTCTGGAACTGAATGAAGACATTGTATTGTGGAGTTCATGTAGCAAGTGTTTCCCAAATTAAATAGACCAGCAGTGTGACCCTTGTAACAAAAAAATATATATATGAAGAGAACATAACAGTGTCCCAAACATTGATGAAAGCCATTGACACCCATGTGCGAAACAACATAACCAAGAACCTTACAACAGCAACAACTTGCTCTTCTTCCGGAAGGTCTTCCATGAAGACAGGGCCCTTTTCAGGAGCTTTCACAATCTCATCAGCAGTTCCCATCATCATCAATCTTTGACCCTAATTGAAGAACATCTTGTGCATTATTGTAAACAAGAGATGCATAAATATAGCAAAGACATTGGACAAGATTGCAAAGAAACTTATAAGGGAGGAATGGTCACCTCTTTCACTCCTATAGTTGACCAATCTGCATCATCCTGCATTGGCCAGAGGGAGGTCAGGAGACCTGAATAAAATGATCTTAAAACCAATTCCAAATTTACAAACAGCAGACCACGAAAATGTCATGAAGAAAGACTTTGGCATCTTTACATGAACAATATCAAGTTCATGCCCCAGTTATATATAAGTTGTCAGCTGTACCTTCAACAAGCCACCTTTAACCATAATCTTTTGCCTCTCAGGGGGTACTCCAGTAAGATCATACAACTGGCATTTAAAAACAAAAGGAGGCTGACTTGTATCAATTTCAACGGCAGGAAACACCTTCTTTTGCCATTTCACACTCACTGTAAAATTAGCCAGTTGTTATTGTCAAAACGAGCAAGATATAAGGCAACCACGATAAATACAATACTGATGTGTACAATCTCATTGTCAGTAGGTAAAATGGAACAAGAGACATAAAATGGGACAGATTGACAGTTCCATTCTTTATAATCTACATACAAAAAATTGAGCAGTAAAGTCAATTTTTGCAAATCAAGACAAAATTCATAACTTAGTAAACAAGGATAGCATTCAAACGACTAAAAATTAGTTGCCATAAAGATTGGAGAAAATTCTATTGGTTCAGATCCTTCTGTTTTGGAAGCAGACAAGATTCCTTCATATTTCAGAATTTTCATTGCAGGCGAGTGTAGTTCTTGGATGACAATCACATATTGAAAGTCAGATTGAATTGTAAAATTATGAAGCAGTAGAAACCATGAGCCACAAGTCATCCAATCATATGTCGTATGATTTTTTTTAAAAAAAATTTTTTTGAATAGCATATGACATTTAAACATAGGAACAAAAATATCAATTCTTGGTGATGTGAGTATGTGACTGAATAGCATAACCTGGTGGTTGCAACAAAGAGCACCTTAACCATGCTATTGGCTGTGTAAAGTCCATTTGGAGTGAAAAAAAAACACTTTTGTGAGATAGTAATTAGCATTTAACAACTGTGAAAAGAAATCCAATTCAAGTTCAATGGAATCATAGGCACACACTGACAAGCCCCTTCTATTCACCTCACAGATGGGCAACTTAACTGTAAGAATACAAGATTAAAGTACTATTGCATGTTGGTTGCAGATGATGATGTTCATGATGTGGTTCTAATTAAGCACACAATAGATGACATAAATCATATATAAGAATTTCAGAAAAAAAAAAGTTTCTAAGTTAAAAAAATGTTGAGAATTAGTGAGACAAAGGCAAAGTTATGCAGTGCAAGTTTAGTGGTTCTGACTTCCAAGAGTACAGAGGATGATTTAGTCAAAATTGAAAACCACTTAGTCATTAGTACTTAGTACCACTATGTTCAAGTACCCTATTTCTAGGAGGACCTGCAGAACAAAGTAACGGCCTGGAAAAGATATTGCAAACAAGATTAGTGAAGGTTGGGTAAAGGAAAGACATGCTTGTGGAGTTGTGCGGTCTTTGAGTGCTACTGCAAATATTTGGTTATTCACACAGCATGGATGTTAGATCCACAACGTTATATGGGGCCAAAAGAATGCCAATGAAGAAACAACAGAAGGATAGAACATGTGATTGAATGTGTGTGCTAATATGGATGTATGGACACCCTGACAAAAAGGCAGATGGCAACAAAAGAAAAGAAAATCAACGAATGCCGTTTGACAAGGTAGTAGGATCCAATCATATGAAAACGCAATGACATGTACATATCATAATGATATGCATGAATGGTTAAATATGTTTAAAAACATCAACATTACTAGAAAAGAAAATAAACAAGTCGATCTGTTTTTTTTTTTTTTTTTGGGGGTGTTGGGGGGGAGGGGGGGTGGGGGGGTGGTGTTCTCTTTAAATCAAATAATTGGTTTTCTTTAAATCAAATATTAAAATAAAATCCAACTAATCAAGCTTAAATGAATAGGATGTCTCCTGAAGTTAAGAAAATGTTAATGAAGAAAAAAAAAAGATTAAAAGAATAAATATCAAACAAAATCCCATACATACAGATTAACATTCTGGTGACTGGTTGGTCACATGCCTGTTCCTTATTAATTTCTAGAACCTCCCCAAAATAGCAAAAGTTTGTAAGAGGTTTCACCAATCACAATATTTTAACTATTTTAAAATAGAAATTTTAACAAAAAAGAAAGAAAATTTTAAAAAATTATATTGATATTAATCTATCAGCCATGGCTATTCCCGCTCATAAAAATTGCTTAAATCATAAGATTTGATAACACAATCAAATTGTAAGATTCACACTTCAATCTTAAAATTCACTTGTAAATGGGATTCGTTGAATGGATACCGATCTTTTTCCCTTAGAATCCGATACGGAAGGGCGGCTTGGCCCAACGATAAAGGTTTACCAGTAGCATCCTAGAGGACGCGGATTCAAGTCACGGAAACAACCTCTTTAAAATGAAGGTAAGGCTGCGTACATCTTGCCCTCTCCAGACCCCGCTATGCCGGAGCCTCGTGCACTGGGCTGCCCTTTTTTTTTTTTTTAATCCGACACGTACATAGGGTTCATGATACAAATCATAAGATTTTGACAACAATGTTGCAGAGCAACATGATGCACATATCTAAATAGGAATTGGTTGAGAAGTAGAACCTAAAGATAATCTCAACATAGATGGGATGAGGCTTCAACAATGGTGAGAGCAACAATATTACATAACATCACTTGTGCATAATAACAACATTCCCTTCATAGTTTTTCCCCTTCTCTTATATTTTTCTTTCTTTTCACCTTTTTCTTTTACCTTCAATTTTTTTTAGCATGAGGCTAAAACTATACAAATTAAGCATTATATTATATATAGGTGAAAGAACGGTTTTTTTCCCCTTTTCTTAAGCAGGCAGCAATAAATTTCATAAAATGGAAAATAAATGCAACAAAAAAAACCCCTTGGTGGTGTAAGAGACATATACTACTAAAAAAGAAACAACTGGAAAATTGTAATGGAAAAGTAAAGTAACCACTACAGGGGCCGAAGTACTTCAAATTTGGATTTTTTTTTAGAGCAAGAAACCATTATAGAGACTACCTACGAGATAAAAAGGTATAAGAGCATTATACCCCCACAAACATCAATTACATAACAAAGCCCACCCATGGAGAGACTCTCTACCCCTTGCTCAGAACATGACAAAAAACCAATTCTAACTGAAAATAGAACTTCTTGATTTCATTAAAAAGGAATTGAAATCTCCAAGGCCTAGAATCAAAATGAGAAGCCCACTTCACAGCGCCGGCTAAGTCACCTTCCACCATCAACTTGATTTGATAAGAAAGCGAGAACAACTGAAGAGCTTCCAAAATGATCATCACCTCAGCCTCATTGGACTCCTTAACTCCCACACTTATGGAAAACATGAGCAGGCTCTTACCTTGGGAGTTAGTAGTTACAAAGCACACCTCCCATACCAGTTGGCCTTGGCTTTCCCCTTGAAGCTCCGCCTACATTAAATTTTAAAATTCCAACTAGGGAGGGAGTCTAAGACCTATCTCGCCTAACATTTCTCCTCCCAACAAACATATGCCTCTCCAGATTATAAAGAATGTTAGTCATGTAGAACCTATCAAATTATTTTCTAACTAGACTCCATCTCTCAATTCTAAGACATATATCTGAAATAATCCTCACAGCTGAAGATGAATAACCTCTAAAAATCATCTCATTCCTCCCAAATAGACAAAAGGATCGTGAGAGGAATAATCTTCCAAAGAAGAAGCCCACATCCATGAAAAAGCGTCGATCCCCAATACTAACTTAGCCCCAAGATAGCACCCAGGAAAACACCAAGACATGTTGCACCTACTGAGAATGTGATATCACTCTAGTGAAGCAACCTCGGATTGAAGAGATGATCAGCAGACTCATAAGCAAAAGCACAGCACACCAATATCCAAAAAGCTTAATGACATCAGTCCCCATCTCCTCAAATTGTCAGTTGTGGGAACCTTTTCTACTGCCAACTAGAAAAAAATCAACACCCTCGAGGGAGCCAAGCCAAACCAGAGCACTAGGAGTGATTGGTTGAGAAAGCTCCTCTAAAGCTAATAAAAACACCTTAGCCAAGAACCTCCCAGAAGATGAGGGCTTTGAAAGAGTCAGCTATGTCATTAGCCTCCCTCAAAGTTTTCTAGAAAACTATATCCAAGTATGATTTAGAGCTCTTGAATCTCATTATCACAAACTGTGGCCTCCAACTTATAGCATTGGAGTGACTCTCCACTATAAGGCTCCCCAATAAGCACTTCGGTCATAGCCCAAATATCGAAGTCACTAGAAACACCAAAAGAAAATCACCAATGGCATTTTGAAGCACAACACCAATGCCCACCAGACCTGGTTTGTCTTTGGATACTCCGTCAACATTGAAAATCAGTGTACCTCTGATAGGAGAATTCAAGTGCTCCTTCAATTTCTCCTTCCCTTGCCCAAGAAGTTATAGAAGCTTGGACAAATTACCAAGACATCATTGAGAAGTGCATAGCAGATATCTTTACTAATGGACTCTTGATTAGCAACTTTGAGTTTCACAAGAGAATTCTATGTTCCCTTTCTTGCCCTTGAAGATACGATTGTTTCTTTCCAGATGGATTAGATGATCACCACAAAAGTGAATTCCCCTTCAACCCCGAAATATGGCAAAAGGATCACCCTGCCACACTTCTCTCCCAATATTCGAAAGGAAACACTGGCTTATGCCACACATGAGAATAATGTTAAACCAATTTTGAGTAGAAACCTCAGTGTGAATAAAAGGTAAGGTTATTATTGGCGCTATTAGCAAACCCACAAAGAACAAAATTCTTGAGGGGTTTAAACAGCCCTAAACAATTTAGAAATGGAAAAAAAAAAAAAAGAGGCATGCCATGATATTAGATGCAAGTTTTAATGTTTATGGTTTTGTACAAACTTATGACTCTAGCCCTTCTAAAAAATCGCAGGATTTGAGTTATAGCGACATTCAAATAGTACACCAGTAAAAGTAAATAAATAAAAGGGATAAGATTCTTCAAAAAAAAAAAAAAAAAAGAAGGATACAATACAAGTCTAAGCTTTAAATATATATATACTCTACTTTTCTAGCAGTAAATCAAAATTGTAAGATTAGAATATCTTTTTGAAGTGCTGTTTTGTTCGCTTGTTTCTTAATTGTACTTGTTCTCTCTTCAATAAAATTTTACAGTTAACGATCACAAATAATAATAATAATAATAAAATAAATAAACCTTTTGAAGGTAATGATTTTTTTCATTACAATAAATGAAATAAATGATAGAACTTTAATTACAGTGTCCATAATCTCAGCAACCAAATGATGTTAGCTTTAGCCAAGCACCAGTTTTGATGACCCTACCTTTTCTTTCAACTTGATTGGATGTTTCTCCGGTCAAATCAAAGTTTAATACATTTCAATCAGACTAAATAAACAAATATAGTTTTCCATATAATGCATTTCCTCTTTCCAGAATTAGCACCAATACGCAAAAAACTTAATCATGTCCCCTCTCAAACAATCAAGTTTATATGTGTTTCCTATGGTGCATATCAATACACACTCGAACATTTTAAAGTAAGCACAAAACAACATATTTTTTACATTAAAATAGTATTTATAAATTAAGAGATAGATGGGAGTCCATTAGATTCTTCTTATTAACTCCAGTATGTAGAAGTGGGATCCCATTCCAAGGTTTTCCAAATCAATGTTTAGAACATTTCAAGTCAGTTCAGTCCCTAGCATTCGAAACAACAATTCTGGGTTAAAAAGGATGAAATAATGGCACCCATGTCGGGCAGCCCCATCATCTGCACTGCCAAAACCGAATGATGAACTGTTATGAAAAAAAGATGATGAAACCTAAATTTATATTGAAACAACTTACCCTATAAATGATTTTTTATAATTATCTGTTGCACTTAAATTGAAGTGACTGTCATGCAATTAATCAAAGTAATGAAGTGACTGTCATGCAATTAATGAAAGCAATAACATAATAAGAAACTCAAGTATCTTTTACATGACATGAACTATCATCTTGAGAAAAGGATAAAAAGCATATGCTTTCGAAACAACAACATCGACAAAAAGAAAAATTGATGACCCCTCAGATTTATCTACAATGGGGGTGTTTGATTTGTTAAATCCCACTTTCAGAATTTGGGCACAGAGATAGCCCGGTAGCCCGATGCAGAAACCGCAAAAGACCCACATCAGAAACAGGAAAAAATACACACACACACACACACATACATAGACCCCATTCAAATAAAGGCATAACACGCACCTCTAGCTATTTCACACGAGGCCATGAGAACTCGGAAAACCCATTACAGAAACAGGAAAACAACAATGACCCAAATCAAAGAAATGCATAAAAAGAGCTCTAGCAATTTCATTAGAGACTGATACAATTGATTCAAGGCAAATGAGGGAAGAAGAACATCCATAGTTATCATCACATAAACGAATCAGACAGACAATGAATTGAAGAAAAGAGCCTCCAATGATCTCTAAAAAGATGGAAAGAAAGAGATCAAAGCGATACTCTCGGCTACCGACCTGTCGGCATGTCTGCAAAAACTTTGTGAAGGAGGAGAAGTAGAGAGAATGCTTTCTTGTTAGGGGAGACAAACAGGTGGAGAACTTGGTCGCCTTGCGGACTTATTAGCAACAGTATGTTGTATATACCCCTAAGGTTTTTAGGATTTCTAAATAGGCCCCTGTAGTTTTAGTATTTGCACATGGCTCCCTGTCCTTTTATTCTAATACCTTTCATTTCTCAAAATTAGTAGTTTTCAACCACCATAATTTTTGTGTGCGGCTATTTACACACAAAATTTTACTATTCACACATAAGATTTTAATTTTTTATTACATTTATATGCCTATATGAAATTACCGAAAGAGACATTTTCCCTCCAAACCTTAGAACTCTAGTTTCTTTCTACACACTAACTCATTTCACTGTCACTCTTCCCTTCTCCACACATCATCCTCCCCTCTTCCTCCATCTCTTCCTAAAGTGCTTTTATCTAACTTATCTATAAATTTTCTTTCTTCTTTCCATAGGATTCTAACTCTCCATCACATTCTATTCGCTCTCTATCTCATTATTTTCAAACATCTTATTTCTTAGTGAAACATTCATTTTGATATCATTTTTTTGCAATAGATAAGGAAATGAACAAGTAAATAGTGTTTTCCAATCATATTAACAGCAAAAAAGGTGAGTTGTTTTTTTTTTTTTTTTGACATTTTTTTGAATTTTTTTGGTGTGTTTTCGAATGTATTTTGGTGACTCATTCGGGTTTTCAATGCTGAATGAAATGAATATGTTTCATTGGTCACTATTGAACAAAAAAATTTTGTTGAAAACTGTTCAATCGAACATATGTAGTTTATTCGATTGTGTATAGCTAAATAAAAATTGTTTTGTTCAACTATATACAACCAAACATAAGTAATTTAAATTCAAATTTTAAAGGAATATTTTCCTCCCCTCTAATCAATCAATGCCCCAATGTAGGTTGGTGTGTCTACACAATGTAGTTGAGGGAGCTAGCAAGGCCAAACAATACGTTCTTAATAGAACAGAAGTTAAGTTAAGAACCCAAGGTCGAATACATCTACCCAATGTGATCCAAGTGCTTTTGAGTTAGTACAATCTCCACATGATAGTTGAACTCTTGTTGCTGAAGCTACGGTTCTTGATACTAAGTTATCATTGGAATACAAATCGAAGAGAAATCAAAAGGAAAAGGTGATTTGGATGAGATCAGTGAGCCTTGTTTCTCATATAGATTCATTTACAGAGAGATTGAGGCTTTATAAATACCATATAAAGGACATTGCAGTTGATGGTGATTGTAGCTTTAGAGCCATTGCTAAATTGGTTGGGCTCATTGAAGATGGATGGCAATAGGTTAGGACATATCTACTAGACGAACTGCTTGCTTAGGTAGATTACTACCGGCAGTTAGATGGGGCGGAGAACAGAGTTGAGAAATTGATTCACACATTATTATACTTAGAGGATCACTCTCCCTATAATCATTGGATGACTATGCCTGGCATGGGACATCTTATATCATCTCGTTATAAACTTTTTTTTTTATATCACTTGACTAAGGAACGATGTCTTACTTTTCTACCACTCAAGTTTGTGCCATTGCCTATGGCATCTCACAAGGAGATAGCCATAGATTTTGTTAATTGGAATTATTTCATTTAGGTATTGTCCATAATATCATTGATTATACATTATTAGATTCTAAAATAAGATTATTTACTAAAAAATCTTTTTTTAGGTCTTCTTGATTCCGGGTCTCCATTTATTGCGAATAAGTGGACTTAGTTTCATCATCCACGGGAAATCGCATACCGATCTCGGATACAACATTTCAAAGAAATTGTCACTTCGAACATAGCAACATGGGAGATGATAGCCTTGGATTGAGGAGATCATATTTTGAATTAAATTGACGTAGCCACATGTATGGTGATCAGTTGTTTTATTACACTGATGTATCCAAATATAAGATAATGATTTTATATGAAAAACGTTATTTTATGATTGTCTCGATTTGGGTATTGGAGCACCATTCGATATACTAGCATCCAAACCATCAAAGTATGAATCATCCATTGCACAATGAAAATGTATTAACATCAAATCATTCACCATTCAAGTATAACAATGTGCAATCCATCCAATACTTTGCATCAACCATCCAAAATTACGAAATACATTGGTTCTTTAATAAACCAACTACTGTCCCTCCTAGACTTGTGCGTATAACTACGTGACACCATATGGGGGGTTTTGACAATTCATTGTACTTCTTCAATAGAAGCTCCCCGCAACAATCTCTCTACGCGCTAAAATGAAGTGTAGAGCATTTCCACGTCTTGCATGCATGCACTCCTCATGACCCCTCTGAGTGATTGAGCCAACAATTGTTAGAGCATTTGCATTTCGCTACATTTAGACATTTCAAACGAAATAATTATAAGATGAATGAATATTAATAATAAAAATAAGAAAAGCATAAGTCATGTGATGAATGATTAATAATACCAGCTCATGGTCGATGGATGAGCTTTAGGAATTGTCGGTCTTCCATTGTAAGATACAAATTGACCCGTCACTATTTGTCTCGGGCTACTACCTTTCCATAAAACCTGACACAACAATATTATTCACATATCGGTACTATGAGGTCAACAAGTGGAGTCAATCATGATTTGGAGACCAACTCTCTAAACATATTGTTTTGCACTCCTTCAACATTCTATGCCTTCCCCCACCTATACTCCATGGTTCAAGCACTTAAGCAGGGCCACTCCTACATTAACAAAATGATATATTAATAAAGAAAGTAACAGATAAATTAATCTCAATAAAATGACTAAAACATATCTCATGCTACCAAATAAGGTAGCTATATGTGTTAAAAAACTACTCAATAATGGAGTGACTTCTGGACCCGTAGGAATCAGTCTAGTCATTTCTTCTTCAATACTTTCATTAACATCTACATGCTCAATTTCCTCTTCCCTTTGGATGTCAAACCGAGACCTCTGGTTCTTCAAGAACAACCTCATCTCACACATGACGCCTCTTGTTAGAAGCTATAGGTTAAACTTTAGAAGTCCCAGGCCTATTCATATTTGAAATATAGCATCAACCATTACACAATAATAATAATAATAATAATAATACTAAATAAAAGCTAAAGACAAACATAACACCAATAAATCTTTTTGTTATCAATGTTCGGCCCCTCGAGGCTGAATAGACACGATTTACAAAAAAAGGGTTTTCAACCTAGAAAAACCTCGAAAAAGGACATACTTTCATTCAACATGATCACTATGAATGAATATCTAACCCGTCTAACAAATTTTTATGCAAACCCATTCATCTAAGGCATCAAAACATACAATGACCCATTCCAAAGAATCTCTCATGCAAAAGATAACAAGAGAGGGAGGGAGGGAGAGAAAAAGAAACATGATAAATGGAAGAGAACTGTTACCTTTAGTGAGAGGAATGGAAGAGAAAGTTGAAGAAGAGATGGCCATCGAATGTTGAGAGTGAAGATGCATAGTCGAGTTCTTCATTTGGGTTACTTAGTTTGTGAATAATGAAGAGGATGGAAGGAGAGATGTGGTGTGCAGAGAGAAAGGGGCAAATGATAGTTTAGGTATAATGGAGGTGTGTGTTGACTTATAAAAAATTACAAATGTTACAATGAAGACATTACAAGCAAATTTAAACAAAGGATACATAAACCCTATGATTGTAGAATGCTAAGTCAAGTACTGCATTCAGATGTTCAAAGCTGATACAATCCACTCAGAAGACTTCAGATGAGTTCGAAGTGCAGCGATGCAAAATTTAGAGTTAATGAACTTCATTTGGTCACTTGACTCACAAAACTTCAAATCTGATGTTCATTGACTCAAAGCCCAAGGGTCATTGAACATATTCAAGCTTCTAGGTTACCAAAGTAGCTAAAAATCCCATGACAACTCTGAAATATGCTTGGAAACGATGCTTCAAGGTTTCAAAGCATTTGAACTTCATCTCAACTCAAACTGAGCTCCGGTGATTGTCCGCCATCTCCTTGAGGGCCATTGTAGAAATTGACACTTCTATAAGTCAAAACAAGTTGAAACTTAGGTGAATGCCTTTAAATATATTCAAAGACAATCTTTCAAAGTTTTAGAGCATTTGTATATCATTTGGACCCAAACTCAGTTTGAATGGTTGTCTACTAAGCTCTGTAGGGTTACTGTGCAACGTGACACCTTATGAATATCAAATCAAATGAAACTCTTGTAGGAAGCTCAAATTATACTCAAGGGAGGCTCTTTAAATTTTCAGATTAAACGGGCATCATTTGATCTAAGGTCAACAAACATGTCAACTTTGGGTCAGTGACCCCTAAGGCAAGGGGTCACTTACCAAAGTCCTGCTTTCAGATGATCTAAATTGATAAAATTTGGACACAAACCTTCAGTCATACTCAAAAGAGATTCTGCAAATTTTCAAGTCAAAAGGAATTCGTTTGAGCCTACTTCAATGACATGTCAGTTAGGAGTCCGTAACTTCCGAGTTATAAGGGTCACTGACTAAAGTCTTATTTCTAGGAGGCTAAAAGTTGATAAAATTTGGATTAGAGACTCAAAATATGTTCAAAGCTAATTTTCCAAAGTTTTAAGTCAATTGAACGTTATTTGGGTGGAAAACAAGCTAACTGCCTATAGTGTATGGAGAACATTGGCTTAGAACATATAATAAGTGTTGCTGTTTGAAATCCTACTTCTATAAATTTAAACCACATGAGATTTGTATGGATAGTTCAATATGCCCCTGACATTAGTCCCTCCAAGTTTCAAACCAAACTAAGGTCATTTGGGCCTTAAACAGTTGAAACAAGAGTCCATTTTCATGAAAAGTCAACAAGAGGGTTAACCAACTTCAAAATATCAAAATAGGTTAAAATTTCTCTGACACAGTCAAAAGAGTGTCAAAAATTATCTCTCTAAGTTTCGTGAATATTAGACATCATTAGGGCCACAAGCAGGTGAAAACAGGTCACATATGCAAAAAACCTGAAATGAGGTTTGTCAGTGGCTGCGGCTGCAGTCACTGACACCCGTGAAGCAGTTTTTAGTAGTTTTCTTCACTTCATTTTGAACTTGAACTTCCTATAACTCTTCAAACCACTTCTGGAGTCTATAAAAGGAAGGTTTTGAAATAAGCTCTAAGCAATCAATGTAAGTTTTAATCAATTTCAACAAGTTTAAAGGCTTAATTCTAAGCATTTGCAAGGCTTCTAAGGCACTTCAAGTACTCAAAGTCTACATCTTCTTCTTATTCTCACTAACTTAAGGTGAGAAACAGTTTAGAGAAGGACGAGAAGCATACATCTCACTTAGAGAAGACAAATGCAAGGGCTACTTAGATGAAGTCTTCTTCCTTTGATTTTCTCACTTGGGAAGGGTTTTGGGCCATTCAGGAAGTTGTAAACAATCCTTTTTATGCTTCATTCTATTCCTTGAAAGTTATAGGTTCGAAATAACAAAACTTTGGCTCTATTTTTGCTTATATAAGCACCTTATTCGGATTTGTACAAAAACAGTCTGTAACCAAAAGGTGATGATTATTAAAGGTTTAAGTGGATTCCATGGCCAAATTAAGTACTCTTGGTGGTCATTCAACACTCAAAAAATCGAAGAAACCAAGCTCCAACACTCTAAAGATGTCACAGATGCGAAACAGAGAGAAAAAAGGAGTAAACAGCAACCTTTTCAGTCATTATTTGCCAGTGGCCATAGGCCATGGTCACCACTCACTGTCACCCTATTTTTTTTGCATTTTTTCCATTTTTTCATGTATTTTCTCATAGTTTCCAAGTTTGGATCACATCTGAGACTATAGGAAGGTGTTGTAATTTTTCAAAACTTGTAAACAACCTGCATTCCTGCGGTCAGAGCATTTGAACCCATGTAAACAAAGGAAAAATAATGATGAACTGTAGTTATTTTCTATTCTTCTTAATGCTTGAAGTGTGTGTATGTTAGACTCGAATCCATTGTATTTCATATCACGTTTCGAGCGCGATCAATGTGAGGAAAAATAATTTTTAAAAATTTTTTATGATCAATGTTGATAGAAATTGTGTGAAAGGTTAAAATATGTGTGTAGATAGCAGCACTCTGAGTTTCTAGAGTAAAATGACACTTTTGCCAACCTCTTTTTCTCTACGTACATAATTTCAAAAGCTTGATTTCATTTTTTTCTAAAGCTTGTAATACTGACCATTAGTATAGTGCATTTCGTAGGAGAGAGTAACTCAACGTAAATATAGTTTTATCAATATGGGACTCACTTTGTTAAATTCAATTTGATAATAACTTATAATTGATTGTAATTGACCCCTAGGGATGGAGAGAGGGGAGGTTGAGAGGGGCAATTGTCCCCTCTTACTTCTTTGGTTTGTGAGATTATATGGGAGAAGGTTAAAAAAATCTTAAAGTTATTTTAATTAATTGCATGTTTACCCCTCCTCATTTACGTTTTTTTCCTTTCATGAAAGGAGAGAATTAAAAAGGTTTTAAGGTCAATTTTGTCTTCTCATCCTTCCAAAAGTAACTCCAACTTGTAAGAAGAGTTTTGAGGAGCACATCATACCCTTCCTCCCATTTTTTCTTCAAAATATTACACGTTAAAATTCTCCTACAACAGGAGAATATATAGGTTGTTGAAACCATTTTGGGCCTTACCTGATTGTAGGTGGTGTTGTGTATTTGGCTTTACCAATGATTAAGGACAAATTTATTAATAAAAGCATAGATGTATTACTGCTCAGGCCAAGGAGTTTGGACGATTTGCTCGGGTTAGTGTTTGTTTCAGTGGGGTTGGCGTTTGGATATCTGAGACGTTTATATTATGTGGCCCATAGTAGGAGAGTATCTAGGTTGTCAAAACCACTTTGGGTGTTACTCAATAGTAGGTGGTGTTGTGTATTTAGGGCTTTACCAATGATTAAGGGCAATTTTGTCAATTAAAGTGTAGAAGTATTACTGCTCGGGCCATGGAGTTTGGATAATTTACTCCGGTCAGTGTTTGTTCTAGTGGGGTTCCTGTTTTGATATCTGAGCCATTTATATGATGAGGCCTGTAGCAAGAGAATATTTTGGTTGTCGAAACTGTTTTGGGCCTTACCCGGTAGTGGGTGGTGTTGTGTATTTGCCAACGATCAAGGGCAATTTTGTCAATTATAGTGTAGATGTATTACTGCTTGGGCCATGAAGTTTGGATGATTTGCTCTGGTTAGTGTTTGTTTCGATGGTGTTGGCATTTCAGTATCTGAGTGGTTCATATGATGAGGCCCACATCAGGGGAATATCTAGGTCGTTAAAATTGTTTTGGACCTTACCCAATAGTGGGTGGTTCTGTGTATTTGTGGCTTTACCAATGATCAATTGTTGGGGGTTAGTAGGTTCTGCTTTATAAAATAAAAAAGAGAAGAAAAAAATTATATAGAAAAGGAAGCGTTGGGTCATGACCCACACCCAATTAGAGTCCAAATGTCTTCGGATGGAGTTTGGATTTTTCTTACATGCATGAACTCAGGTTTGTTGCCCTTGTTATGTAGTTTCTTTCTAGCACGTTTGTGCATGAGAAATTTCAATATTTTTTATTTACTTATCCATTCTACATTGGATCAGTTGTACAATGTTGCCATCATGTAATTGAATTCTTAGAAACTTTAAGATTTATATATTTAAAACTAAAACAATAACTTGTGCCTTGGCATGACCCCATTTAAGTACTTTTGACATTGTATTGGCAAATAAACGCACATATAATATAGTATGATATAGTAGTTAAGTTAGTTATTTTTAATTTCATTTTATCATGGCGTCTCAATAGAAAATCAAAATTAAAAGTGACCTGGTCAATATTTAATTCAAAGCCTTAGGCTTTAATATATTATAATTGGTGAAAAAAATATTAACAAGGAATAAAAAAATCAATTTACTATGAAAATTATTTTCTAAAACAACACCAAAACACAAACATGCCACATATTTCCTTACGTCTCTCTTGCCTCCCTCAAACTCTATCATCACATGCCACAACTTCGAGAATAAAAGTTGACACCCAAAAGTTTAGATGAAGAAATTGTCTCTCTTTGCAGAGCTTTATTTCAGCCTTTTCTTTTTCCAGTTTAATATATTTTTTACTTGATGTGGCTTGTGTGCACATTCTAAGATGTGATCATCATTTTTCAATCCATTGATGATTTTGTCTCCCGTCGTCTGCCTACATTTTAAAGACATGCACTTGTCTATTTGGAATCCATTAATCATTCGATTGAAGCAAATATTGAACCCATTTGATATTCTATGTGAAAAAACATTTTATTTTCTATTATATTTGCAAAACTTCCAGGTAAAATGGCCTCAAAACCAAGATTTAAAGATGCGAGAGATGAAAACTTTGAGGCAGAGATGTAGCTTGGACCCTGACTTTCTTAGGTTTTGACTAATATTGGATATGGCTGGGCATTCATTTTTTTCAACCTAGGGTCATTTATGTTGCACCTAATTTTATTTGCAAATAATATTTATAGAAAATTAAATGCCTTAGGATATATTACTAAACTGGATATGAAATTGTTCAAAACTGAACACCTTATAATGGTTGTCAAGGCGGTAGTTTGATTGCTTTGAGTCTTGAATTTGAGTTTTATTAGTTTTACTTTCACCTGCTTCATACAGATAGCATAGGTGACGCCATGCATTTACCATACCGCTTCAAGTAATAGTTAATGCACTTTAGAGGAATAACTTACATGATGAAAGCTAAACGTCTGAAGGTTGAACTCGCTGGTGATACCATCGGTCTTAAAAAGGTTATCACCTCTAAAAACATTAATGTCCCGTTTCTTTATTAGAATTATAAAATTAATGTCTGGTGGCTGTCTAGAATTTATAAATGCTGGAATTCTAAAATACTACTAAATTCTATCATTTTTAAATTTCCTGGTAGGTTTTTCAAAATTCCCAGGCAACTCAAAAACCTGTCAGAAATTATGGAAAAAGAACGGGGCCTAAATGGTTAACATCATGGTGGGTTCGCCACTCACAAATGCAAAACCCGACCCGGCCACGGCAAATGTCAGGGGCCTAATTTATGTGGACCTCACCAAACCCAACTCTCTTCTCATCCTCTATCCTTCATCTCGGGACGTATATTTTATTCTTCCTCTTCTAACCGTTCCTCTTTAGCTCTTTGTGGGTTCTGAGCTTTAACTCTCTACCTATGTAATATTTATGGGGCTTTTGCCAAATTAACCATAAACAATCCAATCGTGGGTTCTGCTGCATGTTGCTATCTCTCAGGTTTATATCTGCCCCTTTAACACTTTTGTTTTATCATCTTGTTTGAACCAGGTTTCTGATTTATTAGTAAAATTCTGAACTTGGGTTTTGTTAATCTTTGTTAGATCACTGGCTATATAGCTGAAGGTGGGTTTTGCTAATTATATGAATGCTGTATGTGGGTTTTGTTGATTTCTATTAGATTCTGGTTGCTGTGTTTGCTAATTTCTTCTAGATTCCTGGTTAAGGTGTACATTCTTATGTGGGACTTTGTTAATTTCTGTGCATATTGTGCCTAGGATGCAGTGAGTTTAAATCTGCATTTTGGTATACTGCATCAAGTAAAAAAGCAAAAATGGAGAACTGAATTATGTGTAAAAGAAGTATGGAAATTGCATTGGCAGCCAACCAATGTATGTAATAATTCACAATCAGCAAGAATGGCTTGTGAGTTTTTACATGGAGCTATGTACTTTACAAATCCTGATTCCAATATGGAAAAAATAAATACCCTTCTAACAGAGCCTCACTCTGCAGAAATTGATGGAAGAGAGCACATGGGAACAGAGATCTCATGTTCTCACTCACATCCTAACTCACCAAACAACATCCCCTTCCCTCCATTCCCAACTTCTTGTGTCCACCTATATTCCATGCTACCTCACATGGGACTTCCCTCCATTCCTCTGCAACAGAGAAAGCAGAATCCCTCTCCTTCTGCAGTGGGGTCTCTCCTTATTCTTTAAAAGAGTCTCCAGATTCGGCTTCCCTGAGACTTCCTGGTGCTGCAAATGCCCTTTCCAGCAGCCTCCTCCTTTGATGCTGGCTGTTGGTGTGGAGCCCGCTCCATCACAGTTGGGGGATGAACAGAGGATGGAGTATTTTCGGAAGAGGCTCACAGGAAAGCGCCTCGGCAGCAAAATCCCTCCGGTGATTCCTTTCATTGTCCCGAACATGTTGCTTCTCCTGCTGCTGATGTGGAATCCGTTGTCACTTCGGGTGCAGCGATGATGACGACAACGGCAATGTTACCGTGACATTGTGGGTATGTTGTAATTTTTCTTTTTCTTGATATGTTTAGTTAAATTGTAAACTGGTAGGAGTGGTGGTGTTATTTGATTAATGTGGGTACTTCTCATATCTTGAACCTAAAGATATGAAATTGATTATCGTTGTTATTTAATTGGATTAGTTTTTCATGATGATGATGCTTTATACTTTTGTGTGCCAATAGATAGGTTTAATTGAAAATGAGTGGCATGATTTGAGTTTATATTGTGATTTCTTCATGTGGGATTAAATTTTGAGTTTAAACAGAAGTGAAATGTTCTTATCATCTTGTGTGTTGACAGTTTGCTTACATTATATGTTCTTGTGCTACTGATGGTTCTATTTGCTTTGCTATTCTTCCCAAGCCTACTGGAGGAAGAGCTACAGGGAGTAAGACGCAAATATCCTGGTTCGAGCAGCCATACTAAATGTATAGTATGAATCCTTCATGGTAAATAAAAAGAAAAAGTACAGCCATTTTGGCAAAAGACCCAAACCCCAACTCCATAGCTTTATCCACGTTTCTCTAATTTCCTTTCCTACCTTGGAAAAAAAATTTTAGTTGCTACAATTATATGATTGATACATCATGTGGTGACTCCTTCCTTGGATCTCGATAATAGAAAGCAATGTGTTGCTTAGTAGCTCTTATACCTATTAGTAAGGCATTGGTCAGCTTTTTTAATTCTTGCTTTAAATAAACAACCCAATCCATTTGATCAGTCACTTGCCATCTATTTTCACTGTTCGACTGGTTGACAACATGAACCAATTGAATGCCTTCCCTCTCTATCTATCCAAGGGATGGAAGGGCAGAGGCCTTTGGTGTCCCTTCGAGTCAAGAATTTGCTCTTCACAATCACTAGCCAATTTCTCTCATGCCTTTCTTTGTTCATGGTTCGATATTCTGGTGTCTTAGGCATAGAGGAACCAACATTATATGTTCTAATTTCTGATCAATTGAACTGATTTAGAAAATGCATAGCGTAATTTTTATTTTTTATTGGTTAGTAGTGGGTTAAGAGCGATGATTTATCATTCTCATCGTCTTTGTTGTGCCGTCATAGTCATCTTCGTCATCATCATCTATCTCTTTCTCTCTCTCTCTCTCTAAAATATGATTTCAATGGTGTTCTGGTAGTTGATAAACTGAGCAGTTGGAAGGTGTTCACTGTTGCAATCACGAGGTTGCAGATTTGAACCATGCCATCTTTCACAAAAAAAGGGATCATTTCTATTTGGGTAGTGTTTGCTTGCAAGTATGATGTTTTCGGTTTATAATTGATATTGCAGTATTGTGATAAATTTGTTGCATAGTCTTCACATAGATGTGACAGACACAACTAATAATAAAACCATATTTCAATGTAATTGATATTCTCCTCCTCCTCCTTTGCCTCTCCTTTTTTTATTGGACATAGAGTTTCTCACTGATTCTCAAAATTGGAAAGTGTTTTCACTTCTTCTTCTTGATTTCTTCATCTACGTTCATGCTGTCTTTAAGTGGTTTATCATGAAATAAGCCGTGTCCTGAATCCTCACTTCTTTATTACATCACCAAAGACATAATGAAGAAGGTTATAATTTAATCTTTTCTACAATTTAACAACTATTGTGGAAGTGGGACAAAATGCCTCCCATGATTAATGGTTAATATAGTAACAAATCACACAAACATTTTATATCTTTCTCAGCCTTTTGGCTAAAATAATACAAACATTTTCTTTTTAAAGGATTTGTTTTTTGGTAATTGGTTCCTACCACAAAATTCACTATAAAGTATAAACTACCCGATCCGCCACTTTTTTTTTTTTTTTTTTTAATTGGGTACCCATCTACCCACTTTAAATTGTAATATGGCCTAGCAACACATAACCCCTCCATTCCTCTCCTAAGTTCCAACTGTGAAACTCAAAAAGTTCTTATTCTTTAGGAAGTCAAGGACTCTCTCTCTCTCTCTCTCTCTCTCTCTCTCTCTCTCTCTCTCTCTCTCTCTCTCTCTCTCTCTCTCTCATATATGCACTGAACTAGTCTCTCCTGCATTAAAACTACTGAGTCATGACATCTCTTACCTTGGACATTATTCAACATGAAAATGTCATATCATACCTTTTGTTGCATTGATCTAGATCTGTATTTAACAGGCATTTTACTCAATTTTTGTTATAACTAAGCAGCTTTTGTCCTACAAGTCTCATAATTTTTTTTCCCTTTTGAAGGACAAAATCACTGTGCATTTTTTGGCCATTGTTTTTCTTGTCCAAATCTGCATTGAATCTCTTGACGAACGGGGACAAAGAGCTGTGGAATTTATTAATTACGCAGAAACGAGGGGAATGATAGACCAGTTGGTCAACCTTACTCTCAAGATCAAACAATCATGACGATTGATTCAATGCCACTGTTCTTCCAATATCAAAACCAAAGAAAAACCACTTAAATCATCATTTCAATCTCATTTATTGTCTCCACAAATAGAGGAAGACATGGATGTATTATATAGACTCTAGTGGACATCCCTTAGCCTGCATTCCAATGTTATCACATATCTTGATAGATTTTATTCTCCTCTATGAAGCACGGGTATTTCCAAAATGTAATGTACTTGTACCAGGTACGTATCTCATATGGGTATGACAAAAAACGTACTGGGTATAGTCAAATGTACCCGCTACATTTGACTTTGTGGGTATGGGATGGGTACGTTTGTGGGTACACGATAGATACATACATGGGTACGTTTCCAGTACTTTTGTAAGAGTTTTTTTGTTTTTGGGTAAAAACTTTTGTAAGAGTTTGAAATGGCTAAAAATATAATTTTTAACTTTAGCTCTAACCCTTCTCGGCAAACTTAAAAGGGGAAATGCTTTGGCCCTAACCTATCTCCAACCCCCTCGTGTCTGGTGAAAAAAAAAAGAAAACAGAAAGTAGGAAGAAGAAGTAGGAAGGAATGCTGGATTATGAAATATAAAAAATAACATTGATGCTGTGCCTTTTTTTATCATTAGATTGAATTTGTAATGATATTGAGTAATTGTTGGCTTGTTTCATCTAAGGATTCTAATCTATCTTAATTATTAGTATATTGCATTATTTAATTTAAAAAAAATATATTTTTAATGAATGTACTCCAGCCGTACCCATATCCTATTTTTTTAAAGATTTTGCCATTTCGGCGTACCCGTTCCGTACTCGTATCAGTACTCGTACCGGTACCCGTGCTTCATAAATTCTCTTACATTTTAGGAATTGACATTTATTGCATGAAGATTCATTTTGTCTTTACTACTATACTTTCTAATCAAATAAGACTCCAAATCTAATGAAACTCTGGCAAGCTAAAGAAACATAAAATAAAATCTATTGTGATTATCTCCACATATAGGTTTAGGTGGTCTGACATATCCAACGGACAAGTTGGATCGATGAGTCCCATATCACTTATAGTGACTTGTCACATCATAATATGTCTTGAATTGCGTACTTATGTGAATGACCTCATGTGACAATTAGAGATGTGTTGAATTGCACACTCTTGTGAAAGGACCCATATGACAATTAGAGATGTGGACAGCCATGTGCCTCCTCTTATACATGAGTGGGATTTTGGCACATTGTCTGGGCTTATGGGCCCTGGGCTGACTGTGACCCTTGCTCCAATATTTAATTATGTGGCAATACCCTTGTTAAGTCCTTAAAAATGCATATTTTCATGTACATTTTAGACCATTTGAAGGACTTATTGAATCAAAAGAGCTTAATTTAGTTTGAAATCATGTTTTATGCATTTTAAGTTCATTATAGTGTTTTCTTGCACAATTTGCCCAAAAATCACACATGTTGCATAAAATCATAAAACCTGCCATATTTAGAAGTTCATTTTTTGAAAAAAATACTTTTTCTCATGAAATGATTCAATGTTTCATTATCATTATTTTATTCAAGTAAAATCATGTCCAATGATGTGCATTCATGCTATCATTTCATGTGAGTTGGCCCGCAGGCATGCATTTGTGACCTTAGGGTTAAAATTGTCTTTTCACATGAAATTCACTTTTTATTTGTAGGAGAATGAAGAAAAGGGTTCCACAATCTTAACTAAGGCAATGATATTATTTTTGAAAGAAAGAAAGAAAGAAAAGAGGAGGAGAAGGCATTTGGAAGGAAACTGAAAAATTGGTATGTGGACCTGATTTTCAATAAAGCATTATATATCTACATTCCACGTTCTTCCAGCATTTAAGTACTATGTGATTGTATCTCTGCTGGTTGTTCAATGTTTTCTAAATGTTCAGGCCATTTTGGTAGAATGTTATCACCGCTTTCAGTAACACATTGTTGTGATGATCTTCAAATTCTTTTCTTTGTAATTTTTTATTTGGTTTTCGTTGTAATTGTAGTATATGTAGGAACAAATATCATAAATTGAATTTGTGTGTTTAGAAGTAATCACTCTATGCAATACCCCATCCCACATCACTTATGAATGAAATATGAGCTAGGTATATAATGAAGCATGTAGGTTACTACTAGTAACTTGGGCTTAAGCATTTTGGGCCACGTGATAGGCTCCAAGTTACTGGGTCAGTGGGTTACTCGGGTCGTTACAAATGGTATCGGAGACTACATCAGCCCAAAATGTGGGACCTCCAATCCTACTGGGAAAGCCCTTAAGGCAAGATCTAGATAGAGCTAGAGTGTGCGAGCCTATGAGTCAAGATAGAAGAATCCACAAAGGACATAGGTATGGAATGCTTCGGTTCCACATTGCATGGTGAAGTTAGATGGATCTACACTAGGATGTGTGGCCTTAAGGGGGGTAGATTGTAATACCCTATCCCATATCACTTATGAATGAAATATTAGTCTGGTATATAATGAAGCATGTAGTTTACTACTAGTAACTTGGGCTTAAGCATTTTGGGCCACGTGATAGGCTCACCAAGTTACTGGGCCAGTGAGCTACTCGAGTTGTTACACTCTATGGATATGCTTCAAAATCAATAAAGCCAACAGACATTTGCTAAATAAAATGAGTTCACAAAATTCAAGTTAGGAGAAGCTTTGCATCATTCAAACAAAATCATTGCTTTAGTGACCCACAAGGACTAACTTAATGAATTTATGTTTTTCAATCCTATTAACCTCTTCCAGAAGTAACCCTCTCACCTGAGTCCTGAACTTATTTGTTTCTCTCAGAAGACATGATTTAAGCATCATATGAAAAGCAGCTTTTAGAAATTTGAGTGCTTTATTTGTAGGCTATTGCCAGTCCTTCCTGCATTAACCTCCAGGTAAATGGAAAATGCTGTATGAATCTTATTACGTAGTTTCAGTGGACACCACATTGATCTCCCATTTCCTCAAAAGTAATTTATCAAATTGATGATGCTATCAAAGAAGTGATGTAAAATTTGGCAAGTGATATATCAAAAGTAACTTTATAATGGTCTGTTACTATTTTGCCATATGGAATGTCATTGTATTTTTCTTGTAGAATACATTTTTCGGTTATAACTTTATGATGGTGTGGACCTTTTTTTGGAGATATCTATCACCATGACAAAGCCTGGGCAGTGCTAGTTGCTAACATTATTTTAAGTTTTTCCCATAGAACAACTTTAAGGTCCAAAAGCTAAAAAAAATATACACACAGACACTGGCACAGATGGAAGAAGTCAGACAGGATCCTAGACAATCAACATACTGACACAATCATAAATTATGTGATGCAAAATGATTACACACTGATGTGTGGCTATTACTTTTTTGAAAATATAGATTATGGAGGCAAACACTGACACACACATTGATAATATATGAATGGCAGACAAAAATAGAAGAGAAAAACAAAAATCCAAATTCAGATTGAAGGGTTTTCTGATTCTATTTATATGACATTGACATGGACATTTTTTCCTCTCTGCAACACTCTTGGTTGTAGTCCTTGTTACATACATTCATATTCTCCATGGTGGCCATCCATCACATATATATCTTAAGATAGTGGGTGAGCCAATTTTTATGATTTTCTATCAGTAACTGTTAAATTTTATTCAGAGAAAAGCCAAAAAAAGGGAATGTGTGTGTGTGTGTGTGTGAGAGAGAGAGAGAGAGAGAGAGAGAGAGAGAGAGAGAGAGAGAGAGAGAGAGAGAGAGAGAGAGAGAGAGAGCCTAAACTGGCCCTGTACATGGCCTTTCTGTTCCTTGTTTTGCTGAAAGAGTAGGCAACTTCAATAGCATCCCTCAATGTATGTTTGTTAAAACTCAACCTAGAAGGGTTTTTTTTTTTTTTTGAAAACAACCTAGAAGAATTGGAGAGTGCTTTAATCTTGTTCAAGATGAATTGTACTTCCATGCCTTTCTTCTTGCTTTGCTACCCAAGTTGTAGCATTAGTATTCTTCATTAGAGGTCCATCCAAAGAGGAAGCTTTTTAGACTGCCAAGTCCCAAAGCCTCCCTAGTTGCCATATTTCATCATCATAGGAATCCTTCACTCAAATAGTAGCAAAAAATACCAGGAAGCTCTCACCAATATTCGGGGGACAAAGCTCTACCAATTCCCACCGACTTTGATTTGCCTTTGGCCAACCATCTACATTGATTTTGAGGGGAGGAATCCACTTGACCAATCTTTCTTTTGGCTGCCTACAATAGGTGAAAAGTAATTAAGGTTAAGATCCATTTTATTTATTTTTTCTTATTAAACCCATGCCCAGACTCCCAGTCTAAGATATGTTTATAAAGTTCTTCTAACCTGGATGTTCTATTAAGAATGGCCTCTTACTCCAGTGGCAAGAGGCACCAGTTCTTACCTAGTTGTCTTGGGTTCAGGCCCGAGCAGTCACCTTCCCTCACCCGAGGGCTATTGTATCTCATCCGAGGTCTCTTCCCAATCCCAAGGGCACCCCGCCTCACCTGGCTAAGCTTCGATACCAAAAAATAATAATAATAAATGTTGATGTTCTATCAATCTTTTAAGAAATGGATGTGGTACCATTAAAAGTCCCTAAAGTTCTTTCAGGACACATTTGTGCGCCAGATATTTTTGTGGAAGTGGAAGACTCATTTCTGCAGAACTGGAATTTGTTCCGCTTGGTGCAAAAAAATTGAACGAAAAAATTTTTTTAAACTAATTTTCTGCAGAATGCCTGAAACCTGAATCCGACCACCCTCCGGTAGGATTTCTGTTTCTGATCCTGTTTTCTGATGCCGCGGCTTTATGCAAACAAGCCCTTAAAGTTGATGTTCTATCAATCTTTAGAAGAAAGTGGATGCATTACTAGTGAAAGTTCTTTGGTTCCTTTCCTTTCAAGAGACCATAAAATACCACAATCATTAGTCTCTTAAGGATCTTTTGTGTCTTAGAAATCTGAGAAGTACTACCTCATCTTGAAGAATAGATGAAATAGTTCCATATCCCACTATAAAACTGGCAATCAAGAAATGAGTATTTAATAGTTTCCTCTTTATTACACACAGATCAAGTGGCTAGTATTGAAGAAGTAGCACCTCGCAGTTTTAAATAATCAATTCTATGGGGACTTTACATGCTGCCACTTGCCAGCAATCTTTCACTCTGGGAAGAGCAATGGTTGCCAACCCAAAAAACATGGAGGGTAATTAATGAACTGGGGTGCTGGGCCTTCTGAAGGAGGATGAGAACTCTCAAAGAAGAACAATGTTTTAAAAATCCACAGATAAGACTCCTCGTCCCTTCAAATGTAGGAGTTTCTTTGAAGACGCATAGATACACATTATTGCTCTCTTCTGACTGGGAGAAATTTCAACTGAAAGAACCAACCTACATGGCTTCACCACGTTTCCACCAACCACTGGAGCAACTTCTTACTGGTGGCTTTTTGTTAAATTTGACTCTATACAACCTTGGAAATTGGTCACATAGCCACCCAAAAGTCTTGACTGTCCCTGCTTCCATCTTGAATTCCATCTCTCTTTTAAAGACACCACTACCCTACAAGAAACATCACCTGTAGCAGAAATTAATCTGCAAATCAGATGTTTTTGCCTCCAAGGATGCTTCCAAATCCAACCCCAAGCCCCCTATATATAGTTGTTGGCTATCACTCTCCAATGAGCGTTCTTCTCCTCCCCAGACCACTTCCACCCTTTGGGTTAGAAGAGCTTGATTTCCATCTCTCATTCTTCCTTTCCCCTGGGCCTATTTGTTTGTAAGAATTTCTGATTGGAATTCTTGTTGTTGGGAATTTCTGCCGGGCATGTTAGTGGTTGTCCCCTTGCATTTGGATATCCCTATTTAGTTTTATAATTTTAAAATATCCATTCTTATGGATTTGCTTTTTTGGCATGCAGATTTTTCCAAATTCCTACGTTTCTAGCTTTCAAAATGCTCTGTGGTGCTTGAGCATTTCTAAATCAAGATCGGTATTTGGGTGGGCAGCCATTTGGAACTCTTACTTAATCTCCAAGACAGGAATTCTTAATATTCCAGTGAATAAGTGCCTGTTTGGTTAAGGAATATTTGAGAATTCCTGTCTGGGAGATGGATGTGTGAATTGTGGATGGCACCCCCCATTGGAAGCACAAATGCTCAAGGGCATTGGTGCATTGTGCATGCTAGATATCTCATAATTTGGAGAGTATATGTGCAGTTTGCATGCCAAATAGAAAATTCCAATAGCTAGAGTTCACATTATTCTACTTAACAAGTGCCAAATAGAAAATTCCAATAGCTAGACTTCACATTATTCTACTTAAAAAGTGTCTTAAAACCACATTATTTTAACCTTAACTGTAATCTTATACATCGAAGTTTTGCCTTGGTAGCTTTAATGTTGTCTTATGACCTTTGAAAGTTAAAATTGCCTCTTCTAAGCCAACAATTTCTCAAAATTTGACGTTGACTACTTGTTTTAAATGGCTTTTCGACGAGATTTTCTTTTGAAAGTAAACCAAGGCGAGAGAATGAAAATGAGGTGACCTCGGACTGGAACCTGTTTGCCAGTGCCCAACCCCATCAACCTTCACTTTTACTCCAATCATAAAACTTTTGCCCATGTTTTTACTCTAAAGCTAGACATCATCTCAAAGAATAATAGGATTTGAAGTGTTTTTGGAGTACTCCCAACATGAATGAATGCCCCAAAAAACTCCAGATCTTATAAATAATTTAAGCATTTCCAATCCATGCTTATTTAATTGTTTTATTTTTTGCAAGTTGTGTGATTTTCTGATAATATCTTCAGAAAATTATATCTTACACTATTAAGCCCCAGAAAAACTGCAGAGAGAAGCACTTCCTACAATTGCGAGACCCCACAGGGAGAGTGGCATGTAGTTTGCAAATCTGAGACTGCCAAGATGTCTTTCCCTGTTGCTCCCTATTGCCGTCATGGTGAGTGGTATCCCATTATTTTTTTTCCTCTGGTTCGAATAAAGCAGGTATGAAATCTACTTTTGGATTGGGGAGAAATCCTCATATGTTATAGCCTAAGGATCCAGATTTATGACGATTAGATTCATGAGCCTGAATGGATTGAGTTATATTCATATTTGATTGTCATTGTCTACGTAGCTTTAATCTAATGCCCTTTTTTTTTACTAAGCATATACAATTTAATCGCCTCATTTATATATTTAAAAAAAATATTTTAGATCTGATTTTTTTTTTTCTAATTGTACTGATGCACACTTTACATCTGGTTCTGTGTTCAAATCTAGGAATGGATCCGTTTTTTTCACGATTGATACTGGATTCCTACACAATACCTACCGAAACTAGATTTTGAGGCTCTGGATCTGGCTCGACGTTGTTCTGCCCCAGGTTCGACCTGTTTGCATCCTTACTATGTGATGGTAAAACTGATTAGATCAGGGGGTCAAAGCCATGAGCCATGCGATGCAGCACGTCGGTTTCCAAACTGAGTGCAGAGTCATGCAGTGTTAATGGGGCTCGCATGAGCTTGAGTTTGACCAAGTATATTTACAAAATATATTATCATGTTTAAACAAGCAAGTTTGTAGAATTTATTAGTCATCAAGCTGTGACAGTTATCATTGGGAGGTTATGGTTTTAAAACACACCCCAACCCCCATCCCCTACATGTGCGTCAGTTTTCATTACCATACATGTGCATGGGATATAAAAAAAAAGAAAGAAAATTTTTATACTGAGTCAAATGTATGTAATCAAGCCGGCCTAGCTCGAGCCGTGATTGATTTGAGGTCGACATTGACCCATCACTCATGGCTTAGTCCGAGTCATATGCTAAAATTGATTTAAGCAGTAATTGCTTCGGCATATCCTAAAAATGCATGAGAACCATTTTGGGGACATTATTCATTGTACATGATGGTGTGTCCTTTTGGGAAGGGTGTGAACATGGTGGAGCCAAAAGGGAAAAATGGTGGAACCTACCTTATGCACGCGGTGCCTGTCAGGGTCCAGATGGAAACCCATTACTTGAGGGCAAAAACTTCCAAAATTTTCTCTGAAAAGAGCCAGGGCTTGATTCTAATCCAAGCAGTGAGTATCTACAAATCAATCCATTACCTCACACTTTTTTTTTTATGGTAATTGACTCATCTCAATTCGACAATGGCTCCAGCCATTCTTCACTTTGGTTTGTAGCCATTAACCTTTGAGAAGCTAAAACCAACAGTTACAATCATCTAATTGGACCGACAGTGAAATCAGCACCTATTAAGTACTTGCTAACCAAAGCATTCTCCTTTTTTACCTTCATCGTCATATACACAAGCGGGCCTTACAAGAAGTGACAAATGCATGGACTCCATTGACCTCATTGTTCTGAGTTTTACATTTGACATCCAACTTTCTTTATTCATCACATAAAAAGACTATCGATTTCACTATTGACATGGTTGATAAATTATTTTTATAACATACACTATATTCTGATTGAAATCTAAATTCTAATGTACAACAATAGAAGAACCAAAACAAAAAAAAAAAAGAAAAAAGAAAAAAAAAGTTAATGAAAAAGAAAATAATGGTGTAATTTTTTATGATACAAGTATATCGAAAACACTCAATCTACAGAGCAACACACTTAACCATAAAAGAAACAAAATTCATAGTTAACTGTGCTTTAAAAACGAAGTTGAAAAAATAAAACAAAAAATAACAGTGTTAAAGATCATCAAAATCTTTGTTTATCTGTAATGAAGCTCATATTAAAAAGAAAGAAAGAGTGATACGGAAGAAAGCAATATAAAAATAAAAGATACAAATGCCTCACTCAAGAAAAAAATAAAGCAAAGAAGAAATATTAAAAATAAAAAATACCAACGAAATAACTATTCCTATTCAAAAAATAATTTGCTTATTGTTGAAAACATGATCTAAGGGCTTATCTCTTTAGTAGAATTTAGGGAATTCATGTTAAATTCTCCGAACATTACTCCATGGTTGGAATTCCTAAATCTTCCTCTTGGGTGGAAGGTTTTCAAATGCTAATAAGGTTTGATTTTTGAGAATTTCAAAAGCTATTTAAGACTTTTCAGGTGATTGGATTCCCATAAACTTCTTCAAAAGATAATAAAATACCAATTTTCAGTTAATCTCCAAAAATACAAATCTCTATTTTTCTTGATTCTTCAAACATCAATTTAAAATTTTTTCTGACTTTTATGCATCACTAATTGATAGGCATCAGTTAACAACTGATATGGGTCCTAAAATGATATTTAAAAAGATGGCGGTTATTTGGTACTGACTCATGAATAAAGAGATTGAGTCACCATGAGAGTTTATGAGATTTTTGCATTGCACTGGTTGGCAGCCATAACCTAATTTCATCAAGTCAACAGCCTTAATATCTTATTCAAAGCTCTTAGTGGGATAAAGAGAACAAACCCGGTTGGCCCATGACAGAGATTGTTCCATATTTTTCTCCGGCAATCAACTCAATATACTTTTCTAATGTAAAAGAAAGCTCTGTTCGGGACCCATCTTCTCTGTACTACTGTACACTTTCATAGTTCATAACAGCTAATCACGAGCTTAAGAAATCACTGAACTTATACATGGGGTATCAATAATTCCTGTTCTGAACTGACCTGCCAACTCAGTCCAAACCTGACCCAATAAGTTAGGCCTCGGGTTGAATCTTTTTAATTTTAGGTTGGCATTTCTGAACCATTTAATGAACTGGGTTTGTTTCTCATATACTAACCATTTGATTCGGATCGAAACCCCCACACAGCCCCCTTCAATGCACTATAATTGAGAACCTAACTTGAACTTGACTTGTTCATTAAGCATTGATCCCTTTTCAACTGCTGGTTTGGATTTATTTGTTTTGTCATTTTCAACCCAATTACTTAAATGGACCGTTAAGGTTGAGCCTATAAGTATTACTTTGTGAAGCGTCTCCATGAAAATGGTAAAAAAACAAAGCAGGGATGCAAACGGGGATGGATCAGGTTTATCATGGTGGATTCAAACTCGGATACGTTTTTATAGATTAAGTCCATATTCAAATTTAGATCCAACATGGAACCTATGTATTGCATCCAAATTCAACATTGATTGTTTTAGGTGTGGATCCAAAATAAAATGTGGAGGGTCTTGTTATAATTAGATAAAGGGCTTCAAAATAAACTTTCAAAATATTTTAGCGGAACTATTAAACGATATTCGACTGAAGCTAATTAATATAGGTTATGTAGACCCTCAAAATCTACATATACATTTCTAATATGTAGACATAATCACCCTGCATCTGGGTTGGAATATACAGTGATATGAATATTGTAGATTGTATATGCATGATTTTTTATCCGGATCTGAATTTCTCCCAAATCTATGCCTTATGCCCTCTTTTTTTTTTCTCAATACATCATGGATTCAAACTCAAGCACTTTACTTACACTGTTACACAGCCATGACACTGTTACACACCCATGTCCCGGCCAACTCAGCTACAACGCTGGGACAACTATCCCTGTTGTATTAGAAAGTAAAAATCCATTTGCTGCCCTTATCATGCATGTCATGTTCCCCTATCATTACATGGACTCTTCTTTGCTAGGAAATGCGACAACATCGGCGTGTTACGCGTTTACATTCCATCAAAGCAGTCCCCACGCACAAGAAAGGTCAAGGTCAGGAAATGACGGCGCATGGCCCACCCATCATAGAGATGGGTTACCACCATTTTGTCCACCTCGATGATGACCGTCCATGCAATGATAATTGGGGTCATTATCAAAATCCCAAACCCTTCTACTGGGAGTACATGACAGTGTGATTTTGTGATAGATAGCTACTGCCTATATTAATACAATTACATAATCGTTTGCTTTATTATTTTCACAAATATCCATCTCTGTAGACTGTACGGGTTTAGATAAGGAGGGCACTAACACAAGGGGCCAAATGCACACCCAAGTTAATTTGAAAAAGAATAAGACTTGGAGCCTGAGGATTGAGGGATAGCCCAAATTGGTTCAATATCCCACTTTTTGACCCTATTGCCCATGATTTTATCTGTGGGTTCTCTCTCCACATGCGCGGGTGTTATTTTCATTGGGTTTATCATGCATTTGAGTCACCTTGGGGGTACCAAAAAAGATAAGACTTAAAACACTTGGATCCTATTTGTTTGTAGATGATACATAGTTGAATGCATAGGAGTTTATTGTCAAATAAGCTCCATTAAAAAATTATTACAAAGTTACGAGGTAAAGGTTATAAAGTGATGATATAAATGGAACCTTGACTTTCTTAGTATTTGAATTATAACAATTTCCCATCTCTCTTCATTTGATTTCCATTGAAGAGAGGCTACTTGATTTTTTTCAATATTCACAATTCATTTCTTATGTTTAACTACTTAAAAAAATAAAAAAAATTTTAATTACTAGGAATTCAATGACATAAACCAAATAGACAGTCAAAGAATACTTCAAATTATCATTTTTTCTCTCTTTGAGATTGTATGTCAGATTTCTTCAACAGTTGACTAGGATCAAGCTGTTTATCAAACCAATAGCATTATTTGCAAAAATTAAGAGTCTGGTTATTATATAATTAATGTAAAAAATGTAGGTAGTTGCATTTGAAAACTTCCTATGATAGAATTGATAGATGCATACAGATACATACAGATGTGCAAGTATTAAATGGATATGAGTGTATGCTTCCAGAAGTATAGAAGGCTTGCATTTTCATTGGTTAAGGCAGTTGGGTCATTTGGTAAGATGGGGATTAACTGATCATCCGAAGAGAATTTTTAACAGCCAAAGGAACCATTCACATTCAGTTCATGGAACAGGGTGAAAGGAAGGGTGGGTGAATGAGAATCAATGCGCTTTGGACGAGTGTGAAGATTGTGCTTTACATCATACTTGTGATGATAATTATGGGAGATGGGATCATTTTGAATGGCATGAAAGTACGAAAACTGGATATACGGTTTTGGTGAAAGTGGGTCCCACACCATACAGAAGATAATGCTCAGAGTCCCAACCACAGGCCTATGCATGGCACCCAAGGGTGCAAGTTAGCAAGATAAGATACCCAAGATATGATTTTGGTGAAAGTGGGTCCCACACCATACAGCAGATAATGCTCAGAGTCCCAACCAAAGGCATGTGGATGGCACCCAAGCGAGCAAGTTAGCAAGATAAGATGCCCACTGATTGATGACGTACCCATTAATTGCTTGCAGTCTAATAACCACTACCTCCCAATTGGCTAAATTTAGTCATTTTGAATTGGTCTAGTAATGACCGTACATTATAACTTTAAGGCTAACTAACCCACATGGTTTGTTGCACATGAAATTGAAGACCTAAGTGGTGGCCACCAGATCATGCATGTGCCCCATTACGGGACCTTTGGTGCTTCATTATTACAGTTCTGACTTTAGCAGCAAGAGCGCCAAAATATCCAGAAACACCTACGTCTTAAATGACTTGTCCGTTTTCAAATAAATAACCCACATGTGGATTAGTGGACAGCTAATATGACAATGTCAAAAAAGTGTAATTTAACTTTCATCTCACACAACCAACCTATCTTTAGTCTTGCTGTTGAGCGATATAAAAAACGAGACTATCGCATGGAACGTATGCAGATTCAAATGTTTCCTGCTTGTATCATTGGATCATTGGCATATACACTTGATCAAATCCACATCCATGGCCTCACTTGTTGGTATTAGATTTCACATCCTATCTAATGATATTCACCGTTGGATTAAATTATTTCATGGGGGCATGAAACAATTGAATAAAAATTAACTAGGCCACCATCCAGCGGTGATTTATCACCCCCTACAGGGGTGAGACTTACGCCAATTTTTAGTCCCAGGGGCAATATTGAAATCCAATGGCTCCAATCTTCACTAGCAGGCCCTTGTGGATCTCATATAGTCCAAGCCTACATAATTAAATTATAATTGGAATAGTAATAATACTTTTAGTGTCCCAACTGAAGTATGTAACTAACAGCCAGTTTGTAAGCATAAAATACAATATGAAGTGAAAACATGCAAATTTATACGATAAGTGGTCAAAATAAAGACCACATTTGAATATAAAAAATGATCTCAATAGAATGTGAGAAATAGATATGGGCTATCAATCCTGTAATTCAAATCCCAACAAAATCACGATCCCATCTACATCATTATCTTTTATCCTTCACTCTTAACTTATATCATTCACACCCCCACCACTTCAATAATCCTTTGGTGAAGCTATTTGAAGTTTTAAACATAACTTCACCATTTGAAGTTTTGAACATAACTTCCAATGTAATTTTAATCTAATGAAAATACGCACGCCCTCCTGTATCTTATATTAATACACAAGATTAGAAAATAGAAATATATGAACGTTGAAATGAGAAAGAGACTTGCATGTTCATACACAAGACCGTACATCTATACAAGTTTGGAATCTACGAGCATTCCACTAATCCATAAGCACAATATCTTATTAATATACAAAGAGATTCAATAATGCTTGATGCGAACTACCCATTCCAAATTCCAAATCCCTCTTCTCCAAAACAAACCTAAGCTTTCTCTTATCTCTCCTTGTATGAATATATAATATGATGAAAACATTAGCAATCTCTTTCTACCAAGCAAATACAAACACTACAGAGAACACTACACTTAGTATTTAGTACTCTCATCATCATCATCTCGAAACCATAACAAAATCAAGAACAATAGCAGCCGAGAATCATTCATATTCATCTCTCCATCATCCAACACATCTCCTAAATTACATCAAGTTTGCAGAATCAGCTTCATATAACTCTCATAAAAACAAGAAAAGGAGAAGACAAAAAAAAGGAAAGATTGCACATATATATATATTCTCCTTTCTGATCTTTCATTGAAATCTTGAACCTGGTGTGTAAATGGCGAGATCAGGCCACCCATTTCCGCCGCCCCAACAGCTTGAATCTCCCTGCAAGCCCAAGGAATTTTCTGGGTTGTTGGAGCTGCTGCTCTGCAACTCCAGTGGCTGGTCTCCCATTGAATATGGGTTGGAATTCGAACTGGGCTCCTCTGGGTATTCACTGAATTGCAACTTGTTTGGATTGGAGGCGTTGGAATTCACGCTTTCAAACAGATCCAGATTGGTGAAGTGCCCGTTTGAAGCCAGGAGAGAACTGAAGCTCCCAGTAATGTCGAGCATCTGACGGTCCTGATCCATGGTGGATGAAGGGGGGTAGATCAGAGCCGGTGGTTCTGGGGTCGGCAGAGGCTGGATAGAGGAAGAATATGAAGGTGGACGTTTTGGGTTGGAGCGTTTGGAGTTCCTGCGGCTGCTGCCACCCACAGGAATGTTGCGAAGGGCACCTCCTTTGGTCCAGTATCGCCTGCAGTTCTTGCAGAAATGGCGAGGTTGGAAGAGATTGTAGTTGTTGTAGTAGCAGAATTTGGTGTTTGTGGAGTCGCACCGGGGGCACTTGAGCTGCTCTTGCTCACCGAATTGGGGTGTTATGGATTGAGATGCTGTTGGATATTGCATTTTGGGAAAGATAGGAACTAGGTTTCTTTTTTTTCACCTTGTCTAAGATTTGGGGTAGATTCTTTTCATGGAGAGGAGATGAGGGTGATGGAGATATTAATTTGACTGCAAAGGAGAACGCTAAATGGAATTTGCGTGGAAAAATGGAATGGGTAGAGAAATCAGGACAGGTTGGATTTTGGCATCAATACCAAGTGCAAAAGGAGATCAACAGAAGTTGAAATGTGGTTTTTATGTGTTTGTTGCTTTTTAAACAATAAAAATATCTCTTTTAACACAAAGAATTAAAAAAAAAATTCAAATTACCCTCACACATCTCTCTCTCTCCTCCTTTCCCTCCGGCTGGCGGGAAGGGAGCTCCCCCTTCCGCTCTCTCTCTCCCTCTTTCTCTTTCTCTTCCCCTCCCTCTCCCTCTCCCTTTCCTTCTTCCTCTCCTCTTCCTCCTCCACACCTCCCTCCCCCAACTCTTCCTCTCGTCTCCCTTTTCCACTCTCTCCTCTCCCTTTTCCTCTCCTCTCCGCCCTGTTCGGCCTCTTAAGGCCGAATAGGGTGGAGAGGAAAGGAGGAAAGGAAAAAGAAGAGGAAGAGTTGGAGGGAAAGGAAGAGGGAGAGAGGGAGAGCTCCCTTGTCACGAGTTGGAGGGAAAAGGGGGAGGAGAGAGAGGGAGGGAGATAGATGTGAGGGGGGTATTTTGGGAATTTTAATTTTTTAAAAAATTTTTTTGTGTCAAGAGAAATAGTTTTAGAATAGGGCTATTTGAACACAAAAGGAAACTCTCCACACATAGGAGAAAAAAAAATAAAAAAAATTAAAATCCCCATTTTACTCCCCTTTCCCTCCCTCCTCTCTCTTCCCCTTTCGCTCCGGCCGGTGACGAAGTCCAGTTGGTGAGAGAGGGGCTCTCCCTCCCTCTTCCTCTGTAATGGCCCCGGTCCCACACGTGATATTGTCTGCTTTGGGCCTTTGTTCGCCTTTAACGATTCAAGAAGACCCTTCATGGTTTTGTTCTTAGGTGGGGGCACTCGACCCAAAACGCGTCACGCGAGTTAAAGGGGGCTTAGTCACTTATATGCCTAGGCTCTGATGGCCTCATAAGCGATGTGGGACGTTATATCCCCCACCCTCAGAGGAGAGCCATCCTTGGATTTGATACCATAATTGTAACCGCCCTGGCTCCACACGTGATATTGTCTGATTTGGGCCTTTGTTCGCCTTTAACGATTCAAGAGGACCCCTTAGGGTTTTGTTCCTGGGCAGGCGCACCTAACCCCAAACGCGTCACACGGGTTAAAGGGGGCTCAATTACTTATATGCTCAGGCTCTGACGACCTCATAAGCGATGTGGGACGTTACATCCCCCACCCTTAGAGGAGAGGCGTCCTCGGCTCTGATACCATAACTTTAGAATAAACGTAAGACATAAGACTTTAATGTGTTCCCTTGTGATGGAGACTTTACATAAGTTCTAAGCCAAACTAATTATCTTAGAAGGGTTAATACATTCCCCTCTAGAGATAAGATTGTTTCTAGCTTTCATCAAAGCCCACTATATTGTAAGAACAAATGAGATAAGGTCGGTCTCTTCTGTCAAAAGAATTGAACTCTTTAACTCCATTAACTTCTTCCACCATTCTTTAATTCTAGTATTTCTATTCAAATGAGATAGGTATCCAATTTTAGAACCAAACCAAACTGCCCTACCATGATTACAAAAGAAAGGGTATGTTCCACCGTTTCTTCCTTAGATTCGCAAATAGAACAGATAGTAGAACTTAAGTGTGTTTTAGGTCCAAGCCAATTTTTAATAAGCATAGCCTCATGAAGGCATTTCCAACCAAAAAGAATAATTCTTTGAGGCAAATGAATTATATCATTATTAATAGGGATTTTTACAAAATAAAAATTATGCTTAAGCTCTAATTATATAGATAAGAGTGTAAAAACATAAAAATGATGGTTTAGGGTGCTGCACATTTTTTTGACACAATTCCTTTTGACGATATCGTTACCCTATGATGATTTCATTACCTATTCATTGTTTTGGTTGAAACCTACAACTCTCCCCTCAATCTCTCCTCATCTAGCTCGTTTGTAGAGAGTGTGGATGGTGAGAAAAAAATTGAGAAATTGATAGACTTGGTGAGTAGGGTGTGGCAGGGTGATGGTGGAGATGGGGTTGGTGTTGTGAAGTGGCTGCTGTATCGATCGGTTGATGAAAGGTGGTGATGTGCTCAAATAGGTTGGTTGGGTGTAGTGGGTTTGAATGGGTTGGTGAGTATATTTTTTTTGTTTGATTCATTCTTATACTTTCTTTTGATATTCTAGTTTCTTTTTTTCATCATTCCAATGTTTGATTTCTCCAACCAAACGCCCATAACTCACCACCCATAGTCTCATCTTTCGGCTATCATAACCTTCTCACTCTCTTCTTCTTCCTTTTCTTGCCCATTAATCCAATCCACCAAATCCATCTCATCACCCACACCACAGCTATCCATGTCCCCACATCTTTATCCATCTCTCCACACCCTCATGAAATGATCCAAATGAGGAGAGTAAGAGAGTGGAGTTTAGGTCTAGAAAAAATGGTGGAATGGGGGACGACATCGTTTGAGGGGTAACATTATGCTAGATGGGTAATTATGTCAAAAAAAATGTATGGCACCCAAATTCATCTTTTTTATATTTTTATACCCATATATATTTAATTAGCGTTTAGGCATAATCTTTTCGTAAAAATCCCTTATTAATATTATCATTAGGTTTAGTGAGAAGTTTATAGGCTGACTTAGTAGGAAATTTTCCACCTTTAGAGAAAGGCCACATTCTTCTATCTTTCATTTCAGAGAACGGAATAGTAATGTGGATTTGATCTGAGAATAGGGAACAGAGTGCGTAGAACAGACCTCGGTGTTTATTAAATTTACCTTTCTTTCTGACTAACATTCACTGTTGAATTTCTCTTATGTTTTTTTTTCATTCAGTTTCGCTATCCTTTTTCGTCAACATATTCTCAAGATGTGCATTTTGGTTGAATTGCATTTTCTTTTGTTTTTCTTTTTGGTATTCTTTAAAACATTTAGCTTCATATAACAATGCCAACTCTTACTGTCTTTAGTACAACTCTTACTTGGCACAAGTCGTATATCCAACATAGGTTGTACTGTTCCTAGATGCTCCTACACCACCTGACCTGAGTCAACCTGAGTGATGCCTTAAAACATATATAATTGTAACGGCCCCGGCCCCACATGTGATATTGTCTGCTTTGAGCCTTTGTTCGCCTTTATCGATTCAAGAGGACCCTTCATTGTTTTGTTCCTGGGCGGGCGCACTCGACCCAAAACACGTCACGCGGGTTAAAGGGGTGCTCAATCATTTATATGCCCAGGCTCTGACGGCCTCATAAGCGATGTGGGACGTTACATCCTCTCCTTATTCCTCCACCTACTGCTCTTCTTCTCCTCTCCCTCCCTATTCCTCTCCTCTCCTCCCCTACCTCTTCCTCTCCTCTCCTCTCCTCCCTCTTCCTCTTCTAACCTATCCTCCTCTCCCTCTTTCTCTCCCTTTTCCACTCTTCCTCTCATCTCCTCTCCGCCCCGTTCGGCCCTATGAGGCCAAACATCACACTGATGTTTGGCCTTGCAGGGCCGAACAATGGTCACACTGTTTGGCCTGAGAGCCCAAACATCAGTGTGATGTTTGGCCTTGTAGGGCCGAAGGGGGGCGGAGAGGAGAGGAAGAGGAGAGGAGAGGAGGACGAATAGGAAAGGAGGAGGGAGAAGAGGAGAGGAGAGGAGGAGGAATAGGAAAGGAAGAGGGAGAAGATGAGAGGAGGAGGAATAGGAGAGGAAGAGGGAGAGGAGGGATAGGAGAGGAAGAGGGAGAGGAGAGGAAGAGGAGGAGGAATAGGGAGAGGAAGAGGGAGAGGGAGGGAGAGCCTCCCCTCCTGTCGGCCAGACTTCGTCGCTGGCCAGAGGTAAGGGGGAGGAGAGAGAAGGGAGGGAAGAGATAGGGGGTAAAATGGGGATTTTAATTTTTTAAAAGTTTTTTTCTCCTATGTGTGAAGAGGTCAGCAATTCCCATATTTTTATTGTTTAAAAAGCAGCACTCTCTTATGTATGAGATGAAAAGGCCTAATTGGAAGAAACCAAAAAAATAATGGAGGCCTCTGAGTTTATGAGCCTTTTGTTGTCTCTTCATATAATAAATTAATAAGAAAAAGATAGGTTTCGATCAATAGCAAATGCAAAAGGGAGAGATCTCTGAAGAGTTGAAATGGGGTTTTATGTATGGGATGAAAAGACTAGAAATGGGAGGAAAACTGGAGGTTTTTGAGCTTTACATCACATTTGTATACATGTAACTTTTGTGGAAAGTAAAAATTGCCACATCAGCAAACTTCATATTATTAGATTTATAGGAAAATAATTTCTATGATGGAGTTGGCAATACAAGTTTGGTGCAAATACTACCCAATTTTCTACAGTGAGGAAGAGGCATAGATTTGAAGCATGTACACGTGGGTTGGATTTCTGAGGAATTGGATTCCAACCCTCCTCATCTAAGTTCAAATCCATACTTTTTGAGGAAAACATGGACCCCATAAAATTTATTCTCTACACCAAACATCTAAAAAGTAACTTTTCCGCAAAAAAATACAATTTTTTCTGCAAAAATGTTAGAGGCCTCTTCCTAAATGCTGAGGCTGTTGATGTTGGTACAAGTAATAGGCATATAACATTGATAATATTGAGAAAGCAATGGTAAGGCATATCACTGGGCTTCTATGTTTGCAAGCATTCCAGAATTTCTTGTCCCACAAAGTAGAATTTTGGATTGCTTAGGCCCAGAGTAGCAATCAGAAATCTAGAATTGTGAGAATTCTGTTGAACCCAATTGGCAATTCACATGGCCACGTCATCTAATTCTAATCCTTCAAAGTCTAACGGGGAATTTGGAATTCCGATGGACATGCTCTGCATTTTGCTAGGAATTCCTAACACAGTAGTCAATTTCGGTCAATTATTCACCGGAACGGCTTCTCCCTATCTTGCGAGATTAGAAAATACATACAAGATGGAGGAATGATGAGGAGGATACATACAAGTTTCCTCCATCCCATCCTTTCTGTTACAACTATGGAGCAATGTGGGACTCTTGCACACGTTATGTTGGCAAGTCTTCTTGTGCATTTTTATGTTTTGATATTGTGGGACTCCGGACAAAATGGATTTTTAAAAGTCTTAGAAAATAACCAACAGTTGGTTAAAGGGAGAAGGGAAAAGATCAGCTGTTGCTAAATGGAAGTCTCTTTCTTGGATATCATTTTATATTACATCATTGGCTTAGCTTAGGGAACATTTCCACAACTCAGAAAAGCAGGTTTAGTTCAAAACAGGCTGAGTTAAGCTCCTTTACAAATGAAGAGAAAAGTTTTAAATTTGCATAGTAGGTTGGACAACGGGTCAAAACTCAGAAGTGATGCTTTTAATCTAAGAGTTTAGATCCAATGATCAATCCTTGGGCTTGTGTGTGGTATCAAGGTGCAAACACCACTTGACTATGAGTTAGATTCAGTTTAAAATCATGTAAATAAAAGCAACATTAGTCTAAGCTCCTCCTGAAGAATTAAAAGTCAACATAAAAAAAAAAACGGAAACTGTAATTAAGAGAAGTGTAAGCCTTTTTTTTTAAGGGGACATTTTAGGTATAACGCCAATCCAATGGTAGCTAAGTTGGTGAGACACCTTCCTTTTTTAAAATATCAGGGATTAATCCATGGCTCTAGTGTTGACAATGAGGGACTGAGTGAGCGTGAATGAGTTTGTGAGTATTTAACTTCAAAAATGCATACAAAATAGTTAGTTCCTCTAGCAAAGGACCAGCTATTAAATTGAAGCAAGAATGAGGTTTTTTTCACCTTTTCTTCTCTAGAGAAATCTTTATCCTATTAGTACTTGTTTTATAGGAGATGGGCAATCTTCTCTAGACTACATTTTCATACATATAGGAGAAATAGTTTAGAAAAAACTCTCTTGTCTAATAAAATCAAGTTTTTGTATCAAAAGTTCCATTCAATCATTTAATGATAATTATCAACTTAATAAACATTACAAAATGAATTTCCCTCACACATTTCTCTCTATTCAAAACCAACACAGTGTTCTTCTCGTGGGAGATCTCTAACAATAGTGAAACAGGTTTGAATCTCCGTGGACGTAGCCCACATCGGGTGAACCACATAAATCTGTGTCTATTTGTGTGGATTGTTTGTTCTTCTAGTTTCTTTCTCTTTTCCCAACAATTGGTATCAGAGCCAGGTTGGTGTTCCTCGGGTTTCTGAGCGAGGGGGAGATCGCTCGGTGGCTTAGGATGTTGTTGCACTTTCTACTACAGAAGCAGAGTATGTCGCCGCTACAGAAGCTAGCAAGGAAATGATTTGGTTACAGGAGCTAATGGAAGAGTTGAGTAAGAAGCAGGAGGACAGCAAGCTGTACAGTGATAGTCAGAGTGCCATTCATCTTCCGAAGAATTCGGCCTTTCATCCAAGAACCAAACACATTCGGATAAGATATCACTTCATACGGTGGCTTCTAGAAGACAAGGTGTTGAAATTGGATAAGATTCCCACAAGTCAGAATCCAGCAGACATGCTTACAAAGGTGGTGCACATCGAGAAACTGAGGCTGTGCTCAGCCTCAGTTGGACTTCTTGTTTGAAGACAAGGTGATGAGATTTGAACCTGTGTTCTGTTGTTGTTACTGCCATTCAGTGTGATCAGTCTTCAAGTGGGAGATTGATGGGTCAGTGAAGCCTGATCTAGGGTAACTGTGTAATAAGTCGGTTTAATCTGGACCCTTTGTTATAAGGGCAGATCCGACGGTTGTTATGGCTTAGGGTTACTATTTATTAGGGCTTTTGTTATTCTGAGTGTGTGGTGAAAAGAGAGAGTTGGTTTTCTGCAGAGAAGAACCAAAGGAGAGTTGTGTGCTCTTGTAATCACGAGGAGAGGACTGTTCTTCTCGTGGGAGATCTCTAACAATAGTGAAACAGGTTTGAATCTCCGTAGACGTAGCCCACATCGGGTGAACCACGTAAATCTGTGTCTATTTGTGTGGATTGTTTGTTCTTCTAGTTTCTTTCTCTTTTCCCAACACACAGCCCTCCCTCTTTAGAAGAAAATTCTCAAGCATATTTTACCTATAGTGCCTCTCTATTAGAGAGAGAGAGAGAGAGAGAGAGAGAGAGAGAGAGAAGTTGTAAATTCATAATGGGACTCTCCAATCTCCATCATTAGATTTTCTCCCCATTTCTCCACCTAATAAAAATATTCTCTGTCATTTTCTCTTCATCTAAACAAATCCTTTAAACAAAATGAAAATAAAATGGAACGCAACTTTCTCTCCTTAAATGAGATAGCTGTGCTATCATAACAGATCCGAACAAAAGACGTTTCTCTTCCAATCTTTTCATGTCCAAACAACACCTATTAGATCAAGGGAAGAAATAAAATTTCTATCCAAATTCTTATGTTAGCTAATGGACTATTGTGACTTGCTTCGTTCCACTTTCATGTTACATGCTCTCAGGAATCGGTCCCACATGTTCATACACCTAATTTTACTTCATCTTCTTAAACGAGCTTCTTATCCTCTAAAAGCACACGCAATGTAGCTCTTGAACCACATGTCATATACTCAATTTGATTCGATGGTTATAATGATCCTTCATCTTGTGTTTTGGATAAGGATTCAATCTCAGACATGTATTCAGAATAACCTAAGAAGATAAAGCATCATCGGAATGATGAGATCTAATTGATAAGAATAATTTGATAGATGCTGCTGGGCCATTGAATAGGGGTTGATTGATCAACAAATTGATAAGATTTTTGCTTGACCGGAAAATTGAATGTTTTCCTTATATGCAGCCTAAGCACAGTGAATGGTAAGAAATGGATGGCTTGCATAATTAACTGCAACTGTCCATGCATGAAATAAAACTGAGGAAAGGGCGCAGTGGGTGGGTCATTCCTCGATCTAAAATAATACCAATTAGTACGGATGCTATTACATTTAATTTTATTATCATTTCATGGTTTTAAAGGGATTAACATATAAATATACATGATGTACAGATATATTATACTCATTGGGTAAATTTTAAGTTGCTTTCGTCTGTGTTCACCAACGCGCATGACTGTGCCCAAGTTACGCGTACAGTATTTAAATTAAAGGAAAGCAATAGACACTTGATATACCAGGAAGAAAAGATCCAGCTTCATTAACAGGAAGCATAAGAAAAATCTCTTGTAATTAAGCTTGAGAGAAGGAAAAACTTCCTCTGCCCCAAGTACCGGAGGACACATTCCCAATCATCTAAAGAACCCTTGCCACTTTTCTTTTCTCACAAACCCACTTAAATATGTCATTACATGCTAATACTAAACTACTTAAAATCATAATTCACTTTGTTAAGTCTTGGCTAAATTTTACTCCATTTAAAGCTGGTCCGGACATCGGATCGAAGCATTTTATTTTTCAATTACCAATCTATTAAGGCACCATCTGTGCGAAATCATAAAATGCCTAGGTAGTGATTTTAGATGCGGGTCTCACAAAAATATATATATATATATATATCCTAAGAATTGTAGAAGTCATAGCGTGAACAAATGCATCTCTATAGGACAGAGACATGACACAACAGGGATCAACAATTATTCATTTATTTATCACATGGACATCGGCTTAACGGGATGGCATAAACAAGCATTGTTAACATGCGTGAAAGCATTCTTTGTCACGTTTGCAAGAATTCGCACAACATTGAAAACAGTCCTGGGCAAGATCTGGGTCATGCCCCCAAAATTGGGTGGGATCCAAATCCGGTTTTAAGGGTGTGAGAATTAGGGCTAATTAAGATTTTTTTTTACATAAACAATATGGGGCTCCAATTCTAAGTAGATCAAAGTGCTTCGTGAGGTTATGCTTAATGATCAAGCAATCATAATCACACGCGGAACTGTAATTCATAAGCTGCGCAGCTAAGTATCACATGCAACCCATATAACAAATCTCAATAATGATTAAATTAAGGTCAAGTGCTTCGAAGCATAATAATTCAAGTTGAAATTTCAAAATAAATAAATTTAATAATTAGCTAGTGGCCCCAAATATGGCCTTATTACAAAAACTAATATTTCAATCTTGTCTCCAACACTAAGACATCTCAGACGATGTCATTAGCGCTCCATTCAACAACTTTACCATCTGGCGGAATCTCATGCGTCGCCTAATCCTCTGGTTCGGCACCGACAACGGCACCTAGATGCCAAAAGTAGTTGGTCAAATTGACATAATCTAGTAAGAGGTAAACTGCAAACAAAGATGTAATCAATTTAATTAAAACATATTTTGCATTCTGCCCCAAAACATACCAAATGCAAATCCAGTAGCATGAATATACAAAAACGGGTATCCCCGCAAATACAATATACAAAAACGGGTATCCTCGTAGATATAATACACAAAAACGGATATTTCCGCAGATACAATATACAAAAATGGGTTTTACCACAGATACAATATACAAAAATGGGCATTCCCGCTAGATATAACAAATGGCAATGTTGTGTACTATATCCCATAGTATATGCTGTCCCGATGGAGTACAACCACCTTTAACTGCAGTCAGTCAAATATATGTATATAAATATAAACTATATACGAATGCTTAATGAATTATGCCATGAAACCTTTAATTCACAATATCCAAACCATTATCAATTTAAGTGCTTAGATTGTTTAATTTAAAAGTATATTATGGTCATGTGTCATTTCAATTTCTCTGACGGTAAGCACTAATCTACCTAATGGTTATAGTTAATTAAATATGCACATGGGGACCAACCTTCTTTTAAAATGGTAATGAGAGTCCACGATGCCAATATCTTATTTTCGGTGTCTATCATATGGTGTATCACAGATCTGATATTCCCATTCTGAATCCAGTCCAACCATCAGGTGACATTCAATCAGCTTTTCTCAAAAACAGAACTCATTTAATCTAATTATGTAAAGTTAATGTATTTTACAAATTACGTAGAAAGTATTCAAATTTCAAATCCAAACTAAATCAAATTATGATCAAAAGAGAGGGAACCGTTAGATTCTTAATCTTCACTAATGTGTATAAAAACACCTAATTGTTTTATATTAAACAAAAGATCCAAATCCTAGATTCAGATTCCAAATATAAATTCAAATTAAAATCCAAATTAGAATCCCAAATACAATCTAATTAAGATTCTAATCATTCCTAATTATATCTAATAAAATCCCAATCGAACTAATTAAAATATTAATCACTCATAATTAAATATTAATTAAGATTCTAATCAAGTCATAATTAAATTCAAATCAATATTGTAATCAATTGTAATTTAATATTTTAATCACACTCAAACCCACCATGGAAACCTAAAATAGAATAAAGTAAAAACCCAAGTTAATATTCTAAATTCTAATCATCTTAGGTCCATTGACTCCACTGCCAGCCCACCAAAAACCTAGCCTAGCCCAATAGGCCCAGCCCAGTCGCGACCCAGGCCTAGCTGGCCCAGCTCAATTGCAGCTAGGCCTAGCAGCAGCTCGGCTCGGGCGCTACCAAGTCGAGCTAGCTTCCCAGGCAACAACGACTGCTCCTTTTTTATTTTTTTTATATGTATATTTTTTATTTTAATTAAAAATCAAATCTCCATTATTAATCCACTATCAAGAATTAAACCCAATCAAATAAATCATAGTATAAAGCATATCATTCAACAAAGCAACAAAAAAAACATTATTTACATTTATCCACCCGCTTGGATTTCGATGCCAAAAACAGATCTAAAGATCAAATCTTAGTTTCCTTAAAGAACAGTCAGGGCTTGATTGCAGAGGAAAGGAAGAAGACGGAAGAATTGGGCATACTAAGAAAAGATGATCAAAAGCCTTTAGAGTTATATCATGTAAAGGTTTTTCTAAATTACAAGAAAGGGCACCTTGCTTTTTAGTGAGTTTTACAAAATTTCAAAAAAAGGGCTTTTGGCTTAAATATTTAATCAGCTAGTCTCCAATAGGCCCTGCACAAAACTACTATACATGCAAGGATCCAAATCTCTAAAATGACCTATTAAGCATCCATCTAACCCTCTTAACCCAATTCAAATCTGATAAACCGATTCGACCCAAAATTAAAAATCTGGGGCCTGACATCTCATCCCACTTAAAGGACATTTAGTCCTCCAAATGACTAACATACCTCGAGAAAAGGTGCGAATACTGTTTCTTTACTTCATCTTTGAGCTCCCACGTAGCTTCTTTCGGGCAATGATGTCTCTACTGAACCTTCACCCAATGGATAATGAGATTCATCAACACCTACTATTTAATGTTGACAAGCTCCACTGGTTACTAAGTGTATGTCGTATCATCTTGCACTTGCAATAGTTTATACTGCAACACGTGCGAAGGGTCTGCCACATACTCCCTTAGCATAGAAATATGGAGGACGTTATGAACACCTGGTAGCTCTGGTGGCAATGCTAACCTTTAAGCGACAGCATTGACCATGTTGATAATCTAGAATGGCCCAACATGCCTCCTAGAAAGTCTTCCTTTTCGCCCAAATCGTAAAGTGCCACGCGTATGTAATACCTTCAGAAATACATGCTCATCAACCTCAAACTTTAGCTCTATCCTCCTTTTATCTGGGTAATTCTTTTGGCGATCTTCAACCTTTCCCGAATCTGCTTGACCTTCTCACTAGATTCTCGAACAACAAACGACCCATGAAAACCGCGAGCCCCAAAGTTTGCCTAACATATAGAAGTTCTGCATCTTCTCCTATAAAAGGCCTCAAAAGGTGCCATGCCAATGCTAGAATGATAGCTATTATTCTACGCAAATCAACATAAAGCTAAGCTCTCATCCTAACTGTTCTTGAAATCCAATATACATGCCCTCAACATATCCTCCAAGGTCTGGTTAGTATGCTCTGTCTACCCATCAGTTTGGAGATGGTAGGCAATAATAAAACTCAACTGGGTCCCCAAAGCTTCTTGCAGTAATACCCAAAACCGAGATATGAACTTACTACCCTGATCGGAGACAATAGAAACTAGTGCTCCATGCAACCTTACCACTTTTTTTATAAATAGATTTGCCATTTTCTCCACTCCCTGACCAGTCTTAAACAGTACAAGTGGGCTGACTTAGTCAATTGATCTGCTATCACCTAAATTCCATCAAATTTCTTCCATTATTAAGCAATCCTGGTACAAAATTCATAGTTATGTGCTCCTACTTCCACTAAGGAATTTCAACTAATGCAAAGATCTAGGGGTCTCCTATATTCTGCCTTAATCTGCTGGCAAGCCAAACACTTTGCAACAAGCTCTGAGATATCCTTCTTCATATTCTTCCACCAATAATGAATTTTCAAGTGTAGTGTGCCTCTACCATGACTTCATCCTTCAAGTCTGGAAAATCAGAAACAAATTCTGGCTTAATAATATAAAATATCATTTTTCAGCTTAAAATCAAGTCTCTCATCTATATGATATTTGATTCTTGTTATTTCTGGGTCTAATAACTGGTGTTCTTTGATCCTTGGAAGCAACTCAGGTTCCCACTAGATTATGCTTGCCAACACTGCCCATTTACTGATAGGCTGAAAACATACATCCATATCTTCCAAACACAGAACCCAAAAGTACTATGCAATTAATTAGTCAGTGAATGTTGCTTTGCTACTTAATGCGTCTGCCACTACGTCAGCCTTCCCTAGATGGTGCTTTAGTCCAAAGTCGTAATCCTTGATATACGTCATCCATCTTCTCTGTCTTATCTTCAATTCACTTTACATAAATAGATACTGGAGGCTTTTATAATCTGAATGTGCTTCAAAAGTGGCTCTATAAAGGTAGTGCCCTTACATCATCAAGGCGAAAACTACTACTGCTAGCTCTAAATCATGAGTTACATACTTCTGTTCATGCTTTTTCAATTGTCTAAACCCATAGGCTACAACCTTTCCATCTTGCATGAGGACACAACCAAGTTCAACTCCAGATGCAGCGGTGAATATCACAAAACCATCACTGCCTGCAGGTAAGGTCAAAATAGGGGCTGTGGTGAACCTTCTTTTTAACTCCTAAAAACTCTACTCAGTTTCATCATTCCACACAAAAGAAACTTCCTTACAAGTCAATCTTGACAGTGGGGCCGCTATCATAGAAAATCCTTCTACAAATCGGCGATAATAACCTGCTAGGCCTAAGAAACTTTGGACCTCTGACACTAATTTTGATCTTTTCCACTTTACCACTGTTTCAATCTTTGCTGGGTCCACCACTAAACTTTCCTTGGAGATGATATGACCAAGGAATCCTATCTACTCCAATCAAAATTCACACTTACTTGCCTCAGCATACAATTGGTGTTCCCTCAACAGTTGCAATAAAGTGTGAAGATGCTAAACGTGCTCTTCTCGACTCTTCAAATATACAAGTACATCGTCAATAAATACCACCACAAATTGGTCCAAGTGCTGCGCAAAAACCCTATTCATCATAGCCATAAAAGCTATCGACGTATTAGTCAGTCCAAAAGATATCACCAAAAATTTGTAGTGACCATATCTAGTTCTGAATGCAGTTTTCGGAATATCCTAATCTTGTACCCTCAACTAATGATATCCTGAACTCAGATCAATCTTGGAAAAATACTAGGCACCCTGTAACTGATCAAACAATTCGTTGATTTGGAGCAAAGGGTACTTATTCTTGATGGTCACTTAATTAAGTTGTCTATAATCAATACACATTCTCATAGAACCATCTTTCTTCTTGACAAATAACATTGAAACCCCGCAAGAAGAGACACTCAGTCTAGTGAAAACCTTATCTAATAACTCCTGTAATTGTTCTAATTTGAGTTCTCTCAACTCAGCTGGGGCCATCCTGTAGGGGGCTTTCGAGATTGGAGCTGTGCCCGACACAAGCTAAATTGTAAAATTAATCTCACGGACCACAGCAATTTGGAAATATCATTGGGAAAAACATCCCGAAACTTAGACACTACAGGTGTCTCCTCCACCGCTTTAGTTCATTTATCCTCTGCGATCAACACTATATGCCCCTCAGAACCTTTCATCAACATCTTCGTAGCTTTAATGGATGAGATCATCTGAGTAACCACTCCCTTCTTAGATCCAACAAATTGCACTTCGGTGCCATAATCAACTGTTAACTTAATTGTCTTAGCACGGCAATCCATCACCGCATTATAGGCAGCAAGCTAATCCATACCCAAGATGGTGTCAAAATCATTTATCATCAATAATATTAAATTAGCCTTTAACACAAGGCCACTTATCACCAATCTACATTTAGGGTAGTACTTCAAACAACTAACCTTCTTACCCACCGGAGTAGTTACAACTAAAATTGTAACAACCCGAATTTTAAATTTTTAAATTTGAATTAATTTTGACCCTTGATTTTATCTTAATAGACCCCGCATGTGATTGTTATTAATATTATATAATATTACGCTATTTAAACTTGGACAATTAATTAGTTGCTATGTGGGTCTCATAAGCTACTAGAGTTTGAGATATCTCAGAGTTGTGTTCAAATTTGGAATTTTATTGAATCAAACTTTTTTAATTGCATTGTTTTATCCCAACTCTACTTGGGATGGAATTCAATTTGAATTAAACTTCTTTGGCTAAATTTGGCTAAGACTAAAATTCCTTTAAGACCCTTGCTTTTATCTACCTATAAATCGACAACCCTCCTTGTCCCTAATCACATCTATGAATATCTCTTGCTCACCCAAAAGCTTTTCCTCCAAGATATGTCTCCCTTTACTTTCTCTCCCTTTTTTACAATATACTAAAATAGTAGGTCACTTAGTAACTTCTTATGGTAGCATATGTTTTTTTTTTTTTTCATGCTGCTCCACTCATATCAAGGTATCAAACCTCTCATCATTGAATTTGCCTTCATCATGAGCATTATCATCATCATCACCATTGGGTTACACATCACACCGGCAACATCAGACCAATCAATCATTCCCACTAACCAGCACCATCATCGGATCACCCCTGATGAATCCAGACTCCATTACCAGCCCAGCCGAGCCAGGCCTGACCTGACCCGAACCCATTTGTGCTCGAACCACCTGCATTGTCTTCTTCATCTCCTCCTCTTCTCCTTTCTTTTCTTCCCCTGTTCCTGAACCGAGCACAACCCTTCTTCTTCTTCTTCTTTTTCTTTTCTTTCCTTCTCTGTTTACTTCCTTCTCTAGTTTCCTTTTCTTCTTCCCTGCCACTGTGCCCATCTCTGCAACAGAGAAGAACCCTGTTGTGATTTTATGACATCACCTGTTGTGCACATCCATGAATAACAAGATCAATAAGAACAAGCCACACACAAGAAGATACACGAAATTTACGTGATTCACTCAAACAGGGCTACATCCACGGGCACAGAGACGATCATCTTACTAAGTAAAGTACACAGAGACATACGTTCTCTCACATCATCTCACCTACGTGGTGTGGGAACACCACGGGCAAGAGAGCTCTCACCTCTCTTCAGCTCGCAAGATCTAGGGTTACAGACTATACATATATATAATCTCCGCTTTCTTAGCTACCAAGAAAGCCCCGGTACAATTACCAAAATACCCTTGACCTTAAACCAGTCCCTGGCTAACCCAGCATACTCATCCGGCTAAACCGGAATACAAGACGTATACCCAACAATCTCCACCTTGGCTTGAATTCCGCACAACTCGAACCACCAGGAGATAAAACCAGCAATGTCTTCACGTACCTTGCTGAGTAGTACGTCACTGCACTAACGATGCAGTCTTCTTCAACATTTTGATTTGTTGAACCAGCACATGAACTTTGAGCAAAGTTCATCTCCTCGTCAAACTCCACCTCGAACTTAAAGCTCGAAACCATTGACGAATCTAAGTGATATCCTGAATTACTCACCATCTTGCCCCATCTTCAACATCACTGTGAAGATTCAATCACCACAAGCATGCAAGCAAAATAGATCGGGAATACAAGTCCAGATGACTTCACAATTGCAGAAAACCTCTGCCTCCGAGCGGTCAAAAAACTCCATTTGACCGGGCCTCCGATCAATCAAACAAATGTTTGACAACTGCTGACACATCAGCTCCTCCTTGCTGCTTTTCCGGCTTTGCTCTGGCAAGAAGAATAACATCACATGCGATCCAGAAAGCATGTGAACCCCAAACGAATAACTTCGTTTGAATCAACAAACCCTTTGTAACTAGGCCGGCGACTCCTATTATTGGGTTTGCAACAACAACCAGGTCGAGTAGACCCGATTCTAGCCTGAATCCACCTCTATTCAGATCTCCTCCAGATTTTTGCATCAAGTTATAGATCTCGTCACGATGAGCACGTTGGAAGAAACGGATCTGAAATCCAACTCAGGATGGCTCCGATATCGTAGAAACAAGTTTCTACGCTCCAATCGGTCAAACCTCCTCCTTGATTGTCAAACAGCCAATCTTCTTCCACTAACACGTAGATCTACTCGAAACGAGTCCGTAGGCGCAAACAGATCTCCGATCGGACATCGGATGATCAAAATATCGGAGATTTCTGCCGTCAATCTGGTCAACTCTGACCGTTGACCGTCTGTCCGATGACGTAGGCTGACGTCAGCTGGATGACGTCACTCTGCTGACTGGCTGGACCGGACTGCTACTGGGTTCAGGTCAACCCGACCCAAATCGACCTGCAGTCGTGCTGCTGGACAGGGCTTGCACCACGGGTTGGTTCTGACCCAACTCGAAACCTAACCCAACCTGAAAAACAGGCGCTGGGCTTACACTCCAAGTCGGGTCAGGTCGAACGGACTTGACCCGTACTTAGACTCAGAACCCGTCGTCTCCTTCAACAGGCGCTGCGTTTCTGTCTGCAACCCAGTTGCAGACCCTGTCAGCCTCGGCTACGGCAGAGTGGACTGACGGCAGCGACGAGGTGCGGCGACGGCACAGCGATGGGGAACAGCTGCCGGCGATGACGATAGCTAACGGCCGGCGGCTGACTGACGAGTTTTTTTTTTTTTTTCTTTTTCTTCCGGTCTTCCTCGTCAAAAAACCCGACAACCCTCCTTCTTCTACGACGAAGATCACAGCACACCGAGAACCCCCTGCCTACTCGTTGTCTTCTTCTCTGGTGGACAAAAAAGAATCGAATCTCTATTTTTTTGTAACAGAGAGATCGATTTGCTCCCAGTGGCCCGACAGAGATCACGACGGCTGATCTCTTCCCGTTGATCTTCCACGCACAAAACTTTCGCTCTGATACCAATTATTGTGATTTTCTGACATCACCTGTTGTGCATATCCATGAATAACAAGATCAACAAGAACAAGCCACACACAAGAAGAGACACGAAATTTACGTGGTTCACTCAAACAGGGCTACATCCACGAGCACAGAGACGATCATCTTACTAAGTAAAGTACACAGAGACATACGTTCTCTCACATCGTCTCACCTACGTGGTGTGGGAACACCACGGGCAAGAGAGCTCTCACCTCTCTTCAGCCCGCAAGATCTAGGGTTACAGACTATACATATATATAATCTCCGCTTTCTTGGCCACCAAGAAAGCCCCGGTACAATTATCAAAATACCCTTGACCTTAAACCAGTCCCTGACTAACCTAGTGGACTCATCCGGCTAAACCGGAATGCAAGACATATACCCAACAAACCCATCTCTACTGCTGCTTCTTCTTCATGCACCGTGAACCCACTTGAATCATCTCACCTCCATCATCTCTTACTTAATTATCCCAGCAGTACCCATGCCTCATGACCCATACGTACCCATCTTCACAAATTGAGCATATTTGTCTCCATCTATGCTTCCACAGATTACTCTGCAGCAGATCCTACTACTGCTGCTGATGGCGGTGCTTACACGATTGGCATCAGTGGAGATTCGACTTCTTCTGTTGCTCCAACTGTAGCAGTTTATGCGTTGCCGGATGGTTCCAGATTGGGGGTTGGAAATGCAAACAATATGGATCCAAGTTCAGTTCCACGAGATGGCTCGCTTTCTCAAAATTATGAAACTAAGCCGTCTGTTGGAGTAGCTGATTCTAGTGAGAACCTTGTCAGCCATGAAACATCTGCAGCACCCATCTCCTTCTTTCTCTGTCACTGGTGGTATCAACCAGACAACCTCCACCAGAGGACAGACCCATCTTCCTGTTCCCATCTGATACTCACCCGCAAAGCCAAAGTTCATGCATGCTACTCCCGTAGTCCTCATCTCTCTGTCTTGTTCCTTCTCTTACTCTTTTCTTCTTCTTCTGGTTTTCTTTTCCTTCTCTTCTTTCTCTTTTTCTACTCACTCGTCGGTGGATGGTTAGCCCCCACCTGCAAACCCCCGGTCCAGGTTAGGTTGACTCATGCATATAACAATCTGGGATTCCTCTCTCTGGGCGACACAAGATAGAGTGATTGGTGCCCATTTAGACCCAGCCATCTCAAAAATGAATTCACATAGCCTATCGTCCCTGGTCCACTGCTAATCTACAAATTCTTTTGATGGCCCAAGTCCAATTCCTTCGATGTAGGAACATGCAAAACCCAACTCACTTTCCCTCTTTCTCATGTTACTGTTATTACCACTGTTCCTATTAGTTTCCATGTACTTAATTTACTCCATCTTCCCTATTAACTAAGCCATAAAACCCCAGACGTTGCACCTCTATTGTACTGACACAACTACTATATCAATATAATCCAATGCCACCTGGGCCCACTCCCTAACTGTATACAAGTTATAGATCTAGTTCAAATTCAGTTCAAACATGTGTTCCATTGTTACTAGCCATCTAATGAAACTGTGGGATACGTTGTCCTTGGCCCATTTGAGGAGTTGGCACTGACCTCTTTCAATACTTTTTTGGACCCACCTTATATTCATCTACAATTTCCACTATTTGGGCCCACCCACTAGTTGCTACCCAACCGATTGACCCAAGTCCAACCCTTCCAGTTTATATGTATACATTACATCTGTAAGGTTTTATTTGCAGTGTTTAGTCATCTGGATCCAAACCCATGTGTCAATCCATCACTTTTGACCCATTATCAAGCCTGACCCATGTCTAGTAATTAGTGCACAATCCAAGCATTGGACCCCAACTAATGTATTAGTTAACAATATAAATACTAGTAATTGCTCACCTACTACAAGAACTCTCGTTTGACTTGCAGATTAGAACGAGCCAAATCCTTCGAACGTCGACAATCTAGGCAAGTAGTCTTACCATGGTTACTTAGCCAAAGAATTTCCAAACTTTGACTCGTTTTAATTTAAATATATGAAACTTTGAACTATTGAAATAATCTTAGATTATTTAGGATACTTTGTTATCTTTGACATGCTTATACGTAATGGTTATGCTAGACTTAGTCCTATTTTTTTTATTACCATAAAGCTGCAATTGATTTCTCGTTGAAATTTATTGTTGATCATTAATTATCAATGGATTTAAAACGTTGGAAAATGTGAGAAATCTTGATAACATATTATTCAATTGTGATCTCAATCCTTAGCTAAATTTGTGATTGGAAAAGGGTTTTGAATTTTCGAATTTGCTATGTGTACTCCTAAAGTATTCTCTAAAGTATAGGTAACGCATCGTGGTTCACCTAAAAGTAGATTTTAGCCCTTTTTTGGGTATGATATTGGGATTTGGCTCTCTTTGTGCGATATTGTTAGTCTGTAACTAGTTCCCACGTTGTTTTGGGAATTACCGGTATTCTCAGAGCTTGTGCAAACTTTGGATATGAAAATGACTTGTATTTGGCGGGTACTTTGTGCTTGGTTCAGGCTTAATTCTGGTTAGCACACTTTGATATTTTGATTACTGCGGAGATGCCTGATGCCTTTTATTTATTGATTTGGTTATTTGCTCGCTTACTTAAAATGCCTTGAAACTCGGTAACATTACCTTTTTGTTGCTTTCAAGATATTACACTTACCTTACTTGATATACCTTGGATATGCGAACCATGAGTCTAAGTTTGTTTTTCTTAAATTGTTACCTGTTTACTAGTTTTTATGGTTCGTATTCCTTGTTGAGTTTTACTTATTCTTGTTTTTCCCCTACAGATTTCGAGGTTGACCCGGAACCAAGGAAACCTAGTATGTTTTTCGCAATCGGGAGTGAGGGATGAGCTATGAAAACTTCAGCTTTAGATGTGGAGGATTGATTTAGGATTTTATTAGAATCGAGAATTCTTTATTATATTTTGAGGATCAATCTCATTTCAAGATTTATGTATTTGTTTTAAATGGATTGATTTTATTTGTTTAGCTTGAAATGTTAATCATGATATTCTATTTAGATTATTTAATAAGGTTTGGATTTTTTTATTTAATTATTATGAACCCATCATGTCTCATGATTTGAGGGTCCCAGGGACCTCGGATTTTGGGGCGTGACAAAATCAAAGGCAGCTTTGTTACTTTAACATCAGTTTTTGAAGCAAATTTAGGGGAGATATATGAATGTGTAGACCTAGGTCAAGTGTTCTCTACAGGTCTCTAAGGCAAGGGTTACATTTCTCTCTTAGTCATTAAGATGAAATTGAACCAAAGTGATTCATCTCTATCATACGCATGCACACTTATCAACTTATTAGTATGATTTCAATGTTAGGGCATAATTGGGAATTTCTTGTATCTAAGCACAAGTGAAGTTATTTAGAGCCATAACACCACCAACCAAGGCAAGTATAAGCTAATTATTGATAAATGAATGCAAGTAATCTTGATTCTATAAATCAATTGTAATTTGATTTTGGTTTCAGCCTTGTTTTTACGTGTTTCAAATTGAAAATGGGTTTTTATCTTAAAATGATGAATGAAATGAATACGAGGGATTGCATGGTGTAAGTGAAGTAGGAAATTGATGTGGAAATGAGTATTATTGTGTTAGGAACAAGAGTTTCCACAGAGGGTTTCAGTAATGGAGAAAATAGAGTGTGCTACAGAATTCACAAATAGAATTCTAGAGCACACACTCGAGCACAGGTGAGTTCTAGCTCGAGCAAACTTGTAGAAATCTGATGAAGATTCATTAATCGAAACTTTTTTGAAGTCAAAAGCTTAGGCACTTGAATGCACCCTAGCCACGCTCAAGCAAACCATGACAACTTTGAAAGGTTTGATTTGGACCTCTATTAGACTAAAGGGAGGTTCGTTACTATCCTAATTAGCTTAAAATCCTTCATAACTAACCCCGATGTTAGTTGTAATATGAAATTGAACCTGTAAGACCTTAAGTCAATTAAAGACCTATTAGGGCCTTAGTTATGGATCCCTTGACCAAATCACTTGGCTCAATGGTATTCAAATACGCATGAGGTGTCTTGGGGGTTAGAAGTCACTCATGTGTTATTACCTATTTGTATTACACATAACCATGGGTGTTAGTTTATGAGACTTGATATACATTATATACATAATGTAGCACTAAGTAAAGATAGTCGTGTATCAAATAGCTTAAAACTACATTGTAATGAATGGTTAGAGGCGACGAGTGACTAGATTAGGTCTAGCTAATAAAACACATTGACTCCTTTAATTCAATTGTGTTACATATTGAAAAGTCTGCAATTGGCCTCTATTATCAGAATTACATTATTACTCAAAAATCATGTCATATTTAATTTTTTAACTTCAATATTATCTGATTAAGAAATTAATTGAGTTGAGTAGGATGATTTGACTAGATTGTACTTGTAATGACTTGAATAGAATTGAATACTTACTCAATTTCAGTTTAATAACTCAATTGGTTCGGCACTACTTGGCTTCGGCCGATGAGACTCGGCAGGGTTGAATTAAGTATATACTTAACTTGTTTACCACTTTAATAGGTATTTGGAGCTTTCAGACTTCAGGCTTGCAGGGACCCAAGGCACTGGTATTCCCAATGACAAGATCCCTAGAGGGAGGATTTAACAACTGTAGTTGCCAACTTGATTATGTTATTCCTTTAATTGATTCATATATCATGCTATACTCAATGTTCAATATGCCTAGTATGTTAAATTGACTTCTTATAATTAACTGTTACATGATTCTATTAGTTACAGTGTGTGCTACTTTAATTTAGCTTATGTATTGCTGAATAGTCTCATTCATAGCTATCTAATTGCTGTTACAAGCTCAAATCCCAACCTCTGATTTTGCAGAGACCGCTGAGACAAAGGAGTATACCAAAACGATCTCTTCAAGCCTTGTTGAGTGGACAACAAAAGCTTTTTGACTAGTCCTAGCTTCAGAGAGCGTCACGAGGACATCTCAGGAGTTTTGGTATTGTGGGATTTTGGGACAAGATGTTCATGTCATTGTGCATCAATTAGTACATGCATATGTGATAGTATCTTTTGCATATTATTCATATTGATGATGAATATCCTCTGTAGAACTGTTCATAATTTTTCCTACTCTTTGGTATGGGCATACCCACATGCTCATATCATATAGATCACATAATTGTTATGTTCAGCTAACAGAAATGAAATCTATATCTTTGTTTATGGAAAGTGTTTGAATTATGACTATCTTTTATGATTTGGATACCATTGAAATATTTTATGAAAAGTGAAAAAAATTATAGGTGATTTAAACTAGCTTTCGCATGCTTGGTATTTAGACTTGTGTCCATTAAGGAATCCTTACATGTGCTATATGTGAATATCCCTTTTCAAATTCCTCCTTGACTTTGGTTCATGTGGTTATTTTATGGGAGTACGAGTGTTACACATTAAGAATTACCCTAATATAAGGATTTTCGGTTTAGGTCGTGACAATGTTGGTGTTTAGTTAGGGGAATTCATGGGAGAGGGCTCAATGCAGTTGATAAAGAAAGGTGGATATCAACATGGTATCTCGCTTCATCATCGTCACATACTAATTGGAACGGATGATAAGGAATAGATAGCCAAGATTCATGAGTGGATAAGGTGCTAGGCAACTGGGTTTCAGTGCAACCAAAATCCTGAAAGGACATTCTTTGGATTTTTTTTTAAAATAAAAGATAAAGTGATCGGACTGTGGGAACTTTTGGCCAAATGTAAGAATATCGGAAACTTGACGCCCATTTTGAATTGAAATGTGTTTTTTTTATTTTCTCCTGTTTTGAAATCTCTTCAAAAATTAGGTACCTATTTTAAAATTTTCCCTTAAATTAATGAGAACTCATTGTTTATAATACCTAGATCAAGTAACGCCAAAAATACCTCACATCAGAACCATACAAACAAGTTAAACATTGGTTCTGATCCAAAATGTTTACACATCCGAAAGGCCCGCTTCTCCAGTAACATCAAATACTTTACAAATTTCAGTGATCCAAAGGCCCCACTGGTATCCTTGGAACTCGTATATACTACCTTCAGTTCATACTAGCAAAACATGCCAGCGCTTAGCATGGATAGTATAATTCATCCTGTAAAAATCAAATTAAAATAAAAAAAGATATAATAGAATATATTTATGATATTAATATATATATATTAATAAGATGATTTGATATTATGATCTAGAATTATTACTATTATCATAAGATTAAGATGTGCATCCTATTAGGTGTTACTGAAATGTTGAGAGTAATGGTAGCCGGAATAACTTTTGTGGCGGAGATGCAGTTTAAAGAAATGAAGAGGAGACGAAGAGAGAAGTCATAAAAATGGGTGGTAGATCCATGCTTTCAAATAGAGCTATGCTAAGTGGAGAGAAAACTGTTCTTATTAGTTGGGCTGATATTTTAGGAGTGGAGGGTTACTGGGAAGATGGATTTGCTTGTGGGTGGAAAACATGACTTTCAGAAATAGAGCGGGAGAGATGTAGAGAGCGAAGGAAAGGTGAGAGAAGGGATGCATAGAGAAGAGAGAAGATGAAAGGGTGCAATTGTATTCAAATATGGAAAAAGCATGGAGAAGAGGAAAGGGTTTGGTTGGAAAAAAAAATGCGAGAGCCAAAATCCTTTTGTACTGTTCAAAATCAATTGGCACAATCTAATTGTTTTCTCAATTAGATTCAATTAGCTTCAAATATAATAATATGTATCTTATCACGGTAACACTGTATACCAGCAATTGCCTATAGCAAAGAACAAAACAATTGTTGCGGGCATCTCAGGTTTATCCAAATGCATAATCCTCATTCACATGTAAACCAGCTTACCTCTACAATGGGCCCATCAGCTCCATCTATGGATGCAATATGATCATTGCTAACCTATGTTGCATTCACTTCAAATCATCTATTGTCAACCGATTAATCAAAGTACCAGTGAAATTTTTATGTATAATCAATGGTGCAGGTCAACAGTAATGATCATCAAATGAAGAAGAAATGGAGATCATAGTACAGATAGCCCAGGATCATGTATTCCCACTTGGAGACATACCTTAACCACAATCACTTCAGCCCATAACAATAACTTAATTGCTGCCAAGATGAAGATAAATGGAAGCATATGTGAAGTTGCTGTGTCGGATAAGAAAAGGACACAATTCACATCAAAGTTTTTTGTTTTTTTTCTTAGCCACAACACACTATTAAAACCCTTTCCTCTTGATTTCAATATCATCAAGGATTCCAAAAGGAAAGTCGATAGAAAAACAAAAAGAAGATAAAGAGGAAGGAAGGAAAGGGTCTGTTGCTTTGCTAGAATTTAGTGAGTTCTTGTCTAACAAATTTTCTCAATATTTTCCAGCCTTAATGCTCCCTTATACTTGAGTATCTAGAGATGTCACAAAATGTAAAGGAGCTGGAATTCTGGAACTCTAAACTGGAATTCAAAAAATTCTGAGAAGAAACATGACATTTGAAAATACCATGGGACAAGCCATCAAACCATGTCCAACCTCTCAAAAATTTTTGTAAGAAAACCAGCTCTAAGTGATTTAGCTATACCGATAAGAAAGCTTTCTCAATTCATACTGATTTCAAATTGAGAAAAGATGACAATAGAAGCAAGAGGAGTTCCTAATATCCCTTGCGAACAAGGAGAACAGATAGGCATGCCTTTCAGCTCAAAGGCATGGAATGCTTGGTTTCCATCTCCATAGATCTAACAGCTATATTCTCTTCTATTCGTGCTTTGCATTCTATATATGGTTCGTGGTTCACTCAACCAATTGAACAAGTGATGCAGGCCAAACCACAAGTTGGTCACCCATTGGGCCTAGTTAATAAGCCCAATAGGACATCTAGTTATTTAAGAATATTATTAGTAGTTTGATTATATTAGTGAGTTTCTTATTTTATTAAGGCTTATTTTAATATTAGGAAGTTCTTGCTTAATAAGATTAAGATGTGAATCTTTTTGGATTCGATTAATCCTTCGGGAGATTGATTTATTTTTTTCTCAATCGTGAATCGTGGTTGCTCCAACACTTAAAATACAAGAGTCCAACAAAGACGCTTGGTCTTTTTATATAACTTTTACACCAAATATGTAGTGTATTTTATGAAACGTGCACCTGCAGTTTCTATAGTGTATCACGTTCAAGTAAGACAGCATGTAAAAGTATAAATTAATAAATGTGAGCTAATTAATATATTTGCATTTCTAGAGACTCAATCTTCAACTGTTTGAGAAGAAGTTTTTCTAACAGCAGCAAATTTGCCAATTTTCTAGCAAAATTAATATTAAATTTTATTTGCTAACCAATCCTATCAAAAAAAAAAAAAAAACTCAATTGGATTGCAAGCTAAGTCACACATCAAATAGGAAACTATACAAGTCAAACAAATGTGCCTATTTGCTAATTAATTTCCAAAATGAAGATTTTATTGTTTCCCATTTAGATCTACTTGTGTGTGCAAAGCAACATGGAACTGGGCAGCAGAATTGACATGCAATCATGAAATATAACCATATAGAGTTCGTAGATCATACATCTAAAAGCTTCATTACACAAAATAAATAAATAAATAAATAAATAAATAATATATCAGAAATTTCAGTTTCTATACATGGGATTGGAGAACTTGGAGATGGAACTACATGTTGCACATCAGTTCATTGGAGCAGCCCCTTATATCACGTAATACACAATACATTTCTAAAAATCAAAGAAAAGACAAACAAATTCAACTTTTAGAATGTATTGTCATTTTACACTTATTCAATCCACCACAAGTGGGTGTTAACAATGGCCCAGTGCATGTACTGTCGATATTGAAATTTGGTCAGCAGCTGCACAAAGTTACAGGGAACAAAGCAATAACAAGTTGCTCAAGCTCATCACATAAGTTGAACTAGTTTTAAAACGGTTTTGCTGTTTATTTCTCAAAGCATGTGTTTTGCTTAGGCAACCATACAGTTCTTTCAATAGACAACTTCAGTCCGGGGAGGGGTTCTTCCGAACATGTAAATCATCCTCTCCATCTTCTCAATCGGCACCAAACATCAATGATAGTGGTCTCTGGTCTCTGCCAAGGTTTTCTTAGCAATGGAGTGGGCTGTTGCATGTCAATGGATTCCCTGTCAAAAAGATTGATTGTTTCAAATATGGGCAAAGTGTTGCCAAAAAGATTGATTGCTTCAAAGGATATAGGTTTGAGACCATACTCGATCATGGGTTCCCGCTTGTGGGTGCACTAGATATTCTTCTTAACTCTCGGGTAGACTCCATTGTCGTGCTTTCAATCCTCATCACGTCCGTGTCATATGAGCCCAAATCAAATTCAGAGCTCCCACTTATGCCAAACTTTGAACCAAACCCGGGCAAGTTCTCCAGTGAGAAATCTTCTTCTAGCACACGAACTATATGCTCCATGTACCAATAAACATGTCTTGTAACATTGGAAAAAATAATGAAGAAAATATTGGTTATTTTAGAGAAAATTTTTGGAATGGAAATGGGTTGGGGCTAAACTAGAAGATACTTATACAATTTTAGAATCTAGCATCTAAAAGATAAAGTTGAATGTATACATACCTATGATGCCTAGATACGGCATAAATACAGTAAAGACACGCTATGGACATGACAAAGACAATAATTTTACACATAAAAAGTAAAATATTGAATATAATATAACACGATACGTTTGTCATTTTGAAGTATCCGTGCATTATAGATACAAATTAACTATATCATCTGATTTTATGAAATTGACAATCAAAATACAGATTTTGCTCGTCATTTGGTGATTGTTTATTCCATAACATTAGATGACAACAACTTCATTTTTTATTTTTATTTTTTATTTCAAATGGATACATTTATGTTCCCATGCCATTTGTCAACCTTTGCAACATCTCCTACAATAGATGGTTGTATATATTATATATGAATTGGCCTCATATGACTTCATGCACTTGGCATAAGGTGACCACACAAATTATCAGACATTGGATCTATCGAGCTGAGAAGATCCAATGGTTGTCTTGAGCTCAGCATAAGGCGGGTGCATGAGCTCGATTGAGGGCCTCCCATTCTATACATGCATTCATTATGCGATGGTGGCATGTTGAATTTAGGTCCCCAAGTAAACCGCCCATAGATTTGAAGCCAAATTTGATAACGTTCTTGTGATATCTGGTAGGCCTTGGTCATTGTGGCAGATCCAATTAAAATCTGGTATACCCATTACCCGCTGAAGAACATCCAAAATACAAGGGACTCCACAAGTTAAAATATCTATGTCCTAACCCTAGGCTTATAAGTCAAATCTCATGTTAACTCAACATGATGAGTTTTAAAGTCGTAAGGTTCGAAATCTTATAAGAATACCAGAGTTAAGTGTGGTCAGGCGAAAGCAGTAATGTAGGATGAGTGACCGCCCATCAATTTTCATCCTTGATGTAATGTAACACTCCGACCCAACTTAATCCGGATTTACGCTTAATTAATCATCATTTTTGCACTTGCATTAGGTGAATACCTATAGTTTTGTTGTTTTGAGTTTCGTTTAGGGTCATGGATAGGTAATTGGGTTGAGTGTAACCTGGTGTAGATAGACATGAGCCCTTTTTCGTAATTTTAGTTTTTTCACAATGTCGTCATTCATGCATCATCTTGGTTTCAACACGTGTATCTTATCAAGCTCGTTAACTTTCGTAATTGACTCATATGTAAGCAATTTCATTTGTTTCCGTTAAATCGTTAATTGACTCAAACCGTAATTCTCAATTACCCTTGGACTTACATATAATTTAGGTTAACCTTATCTTATACAAGGAGTCATGCACCGACTCTTTCAGTGATCATTCAATGTCTTCTTCTTTTTCTCCTTTCCTTCGGTTCTTCCTTCCTTTTCTTCTTCTCATGATCAAAGCATAGCCAAGAGGGAAAGGGGTGATCTTTGTGCACCCAGTTTTCAACTCCTTTCTTGTGTGGTTTCAAGTATGATTTGGGTTCTTGATCATCATCTTCTTCTTCTTCTCGTCTGTTACTGCACATGCACTCGTCTCTCTCTCTCTTTTCTTGCATGCATGACTGTAAAACTGCATTTAGACGTGTGATTTGAGACAAATGACAACAATTCACATAAAAAAGCTCATTTGAAGCAAGTATAAGCACAATATGGATGAACACTTGTTGATAATGATTTGATTGTTTTATTCTCATGACTCTTGCATGGTTTAATGATTTACAACCCTTGTGCATCAGATTTCATTAAAAGCATATTCATCGCACACGAAATAAAAATAGCTCCTAGGCACAAGCATGTCAAGGCAAGCATACATCAAGAACCCAATAACGGCAACATCATAAAAATAAAAAATAAAAAATAAAACATAACGGCCTCTAATCTATTCATCATCTGATCCATATAATAATAATTCCATCATCATCTGATCTATATAATAATAATTCCATCCCCTGCCCCAACCCCGCAAAAGGGGAAACAGAAGAGGTAAAAGAAAACTTGAAATTATCAAGTGGCCATGCCGCCTGGTAAAAATTAGTGCAAACAACTAAAAAACGAATGATACATAGACCAACGTGAAGATCTTCTATCATTGCATCTTTTACAAAATTACTTTAAGCCAGGAGATACTGAAACTGTGCGGCCATTCGTATCATGCCAACTATTATCCGCCAAGGGAAAGATATAGAATAGCATATGGAAAGAGACCACCTCATCCATTTGATTTTTTGCAAGCCGAAGGAGCATTAAAAAATAGTATGCACCCATACAATTTAAGGAAACAAACACAGAATCAGGAAATGACTTTCAACATCAAACCGTAGCTGCAAAATCCTTAACTAGAAACCTTAAGCCCCATGATGTGGAGGTTTGAAATGCAAATATCAAGACACCAATAGGGCATCAAAGACAAAGGTTCCAGCTAAAAGAAATAAATGTGAACATAGAAAGCCAATTCCAGAATCAGCAATGGTAACCTCAACCTCAGCTCCAGGTTCAAAGTGGTTGAGGTAATCAGCTTAAACACATCTGGGGGAACTAAAGTGGCCAATCACTTGCTTGTGCACGTGGAGCTCAAACCTATCCCGCGTGTTGGTGCCTGTTGATAAGAAGTTAGAACAGTCAACAGTTGATAATTTGAAGGAGACTGTAATTCTTTGGCTACATGCTGTTATAGGCTTACCGGTACAACCATGACGGCAAGCCCAGATGCACTGAACCAAAATTTAGCAATAGGGTTTATTTAACCAAAAACCAAATTCATCAAGGGACAAAAGTGCACAGCGTAGGATACAGAACAGTCAAAATTGTAAACTATAATGGTTCTACACCAATAGGTCGGAAATGGTTCCAGTTTATCCCAAAGGTTTATCTAGGTTGGGGTACACTATATAGAATGAGATTCTTTGCAATATTAGAAGTTTAGATAAAAATAAAGGAAGGTGATCTTGTGAGAACAGTTCTCACAAGAACTATGAGAACTCTGATCCTGGCCATCTTTTTCAAATTTTCATCCTACGGTTGTTGAGACTGCTTTATATAAGGAGTCTTCATGTGCATATGTCCCTCACCATTTTGGTGAGGGACACTTCCTTTTTTGGACTTATCAAGCTTAAAAGGGTGTGAAGTTTTGTCATCTTGCATATTAATACTTTATAAAAAAAGAGTGTGCCTCACCAAAATGGTGATGGACATATACACATGAAGACTCCTCCTTATATAAGAAGCCCAAAAGAGCGGGAATTTGAAATTTCGTTTTCAAAGAACACTGAGAGCCAGGGCACCCTCCAGAGAGGGAGAGAAAAAGCGAGCAGAGATTTGAGCAGAGCTTCCAACTTTGTCGACGCGCTCCACCTTCCCTGACACCGGGGAAGGTGGAGCACGTCAACGACATTGGAGGCTCTGCTCAAATCTCTGCTCGCATTTTCTCCCCCTCTCTGGACGGTGCCCTAGCTCTCAGCGTTCTTTGAAAATGAAATTTCAAATTCCCTCTCTTTTGAACTCTTATATAAAACAGTCTCAGCAACCGTAGGATGAAAATTTGAAATAGACAGCCAGGATTAGAGTTCTCATAGTTCTTGTGAGAACTGTTCTCATAAGATCAAATCCCAAAAATAAATTCTTTCATAAACTAAATAATAATTTAAGATAAAAGAGTTGCATCATCATAAGTTTAGAGAAGGATAGTTCCTAAAGTTTTTCTCCAATTCAAAATTGGCAATATATAATTTATAATATTAAAAATCATAAAAATAATAAATACTATTTACTCCAAATTATATCCAAGCATGGCCTGTCCGTTAAATGGGCCCAACTAAATAATCCAAGACCGGCCCAAGTACTCAAACTTAGACTCCAAGCCTAGGCTAAAGCAAGCTACGTGGGATACAGCCTCAGACTGTAGATATATGATGTCATACTCCACTTTTATAAAATGATTAATAGTTTTAAGATAAAAAAATGTGATTTATTAGAAGTTTAAAGAAGAATAGATTCTTTCATAAACTAATTAATAATTTACGATAAGAGATTTGCATCATTAGAAATTTAGACTAAGATAAGTTCCTAAAACATCTCTCCAATTTAAAATAGAGATTGAGGATCAATTTCTCAATTAATTGCCGAATTGGAGCTCAATAGCAAAATCGAATCCTATACTGCACATATATAATAACTGAGTCCTTCTCCATTATCAAGAGCACTATATTAATTTTCTCTAATTAAAAGCATGAAAAAATTGAGAGAATTATGCATTAAATTCTCCATAATCATAGCAGCAATCATGAAATATCTATCATGTTTGTAATGTTTGTAATAATTTCTACAATCTAAATAAAGATCAAAAAGCAAGAGAGAGTCGGAGAAAGCGTTAGTAGCTACCATCCATACAGTACTCAATTTTTATCATGCAAAGATAAAATGATAAGATAAATTGTTACTTATCATTGTAATATATCACAATAAAAATAAAATAAAAGAAAAGAAAAGGTGGATTTCAATTTATTAAGTAAAGCACATACCTTTTCCTATGCCACTTAGTCCCTTGACTTTATCACTGTAAATTAGAAAAATGACTCAATAAATAACTTCAAAGACTTACACTCAACATGATAGTAAGAGCCATTCTTAAAATTTCAAAGTTAAATTAAGCATGAAAAATCCCTTTCAAATATAGTACGGTGCATAGCAATATATATATATATATATATATCAAGGGGCCTGCTTCAATCGAAACGACTGTTCATGGCTTTAAAATATCGGCAAGGACCAAAATTTTCAAGAATAATGATGGTACAAACCAATAGGAGAGAGAAAGATGAGAAGAGAGAGATCCATAAAAAGGGGAGAAAGACAAAGTAACAGTAGATCTGGTGGCTTCTGAAAAACAATAAAGAAATAGAAAAGAGAGAAGGAGAGGATGATAGCAGTAGCATATCTAATGAAAAAAAAAAAAAAAAAAAGGAACCAACACCAGCCTATCTAAAGGAGAAGAAGAAAGACAGAGAAAAGACGGTAGTACTCAAGAGGGGAAAAAACCTAAAATTCGAGTCCTTGGGGGGAAAAGAGAGATCAAAAACTCAAACAATCCAAACCCTAACGTCTCTCTCAAAAATTAGAGTTTCCTCATAAGGCACATTCCATATGCACCAAAAGGAACCCCTAAATTTTAATACCCATGAACATGTAATAAAATGTCAATGCAAAAAAAAATGAGAAAATGCATTGGGGTCCATGAAAAGTAAGAAGCATAAAAAGAGATTATGCACCAAGAATCCATTTGGGTCTTTCAAATACTGGAAGCATGAGAAGACACAATGCTTTGCATTTGGGACCTTCAAATATTAGCAATATGTGAAAGGTAATGCCTCTAGAATGCATATTTTTTCTTGAATGAAAATGGGTCCACAAAATATCAGAAGCATATAGAATGCTACACTTTCATTAGATATCCAACAACAAGAAAAAGAAAAAAGTGATTCACCACAAACAATTTTTAGCAAAATCCTAATTAAAGGAGACAACTTGATAGTAGTAAACTGACCTCACACTTAAACTGGAAGCTGTCTCACATAGACCCCATTTTTACTCAATACATCATGTAGGATTGGCATGATCCTGGCAAAAAATTGGTTAGGTCCTAGTCCCGATCAATTTCTTCTCTATAAGAAACCCCAAATACTATAATACAAAAGACATCAATTAAAAAAAAAAGGGCGGCCCAGTGCACGAGGCTCCCGCATAGCGGGATCTGGGGAGGGCAAGATGTATGCAGCTTTACCTTCATTTTGAAGAGGCTGTTTTCGTGACTTGAACCCACATCCTCCAGGATGCTACCGGTAAGCCTTTACAGATGGGCCAAGCCGCCCTTTTAACACGAAAGACATCAATATTAAACTAGAATGGCAACGAATCAAAATGAAATTAAAAAAGGTGTTGATATTCTTACGTAATCTCTGACATGCTCCTCATCATGTATGTTCAACTGCATCAAAGAAATTGGGGCCTCGTAATAGGTTGAAGGTTCCGGCGGTGGCTGTGGCTGTGGCTGTGGCTGTGGCTGTGGCAATAGTGGGCATGATCCAAAAGCAATTGGAGGTGGAGGAGGCAAGGGCAACAATGTCAGTGGAGGGAGTGATCCAAAAGCAATGGTGCCTATGGATGAGTGGTTGTGAAAGACTCGGGGGCCATAAGTCAGGAGTATTGGTATAGGGCCATTCTGAGGAGGTTGTAGCAAGTCCTTAGGAGGATCATCTGGATGATACATAACTCTTAAATACGCATGCTCGAGAAGAACTCCTTCATTAGGGCGTTGAATCCAAGGACAATTTCCAATATTTTCAGTCCAAAGTTCGTATCACATCAAAAACTTCTTGAACGATAGAATATTCATGATCCAAGCCCCTTTTCACTGCTAACTTCGAGCACTAAAGAGTAAGCCACCCTTCTGAATTGTGATCCTTCATTGGGCATGAGCAAAACAGGGTTATTAATCGTATTGGCTAAGTTGTAAAGGTAAAAAATAAAATCAATTGAAAACCAAAAACAATGAAATCAATTAACAAGTGACAAGGTTTGCCAAATTCTACATAAAATCAAGCACAACAAAGATGACAAATAAACAAACAGCCGATCTATAGAATATGAAGCTTATGCTGAAAGAAAGAAGGCTTGATTAAAAAAAAAACCTAGGAGTCCCTGAAGGAAAACATGATGTCCCGAACTGACATCCAAGAAAACAAAACTATCAAAGAAAACAAAATTACGTCAAACAACAAGCAAAGTATCTTCTATAATTCCCAAACAAATCAGTTTTGACTTGAAGTTCGTTGATCAATGTCTCCACTGCTAGAACTTAATACATCACAAACAAAACAAAACAAAGCAAAAAAAAAAAAAAATGGCATTCATTATTTCTTCGTTGCCTTCCAATTTCATATAAGAATTTATGACACTTGAGTATTTGCAAAAATGTCCTCAGCTTGTGTCCGCTATGATCAAAAGAAAGTCGGCGGAAATTGAGTACCATCCGAGTCGGCTGAAATTGCTTATCATCCTTCTTATAGGAAAGGGCTTCCAAGTACATAAAATCCTTCTATTCATACACACAAAGAGCATAGGCATACATGTAGCATAAGGGGACCCAAACTTTTGGAGGTGGTCTGTTACATCTATGAAACTTCATGATATCTTGATATAACTTTTAAAAAATCAAATATTTGGATTTTCAAAGTAGTGTGATTAAATCAAAATACGTACAACACAACTGATCAGGTGTGAAAACTTGCTCGAACACCCTCAACACCCACTCCATTGTGTCTCAGCCCCCTAATCTCTCAGATTTGGTGATTACTCTCTTCATTCTTGTGCAATTGCCATGGGATTACAGAAAAGCATATTTCACTCTAAGTTTAGACCCAGAACCAGCAACATCACTCTCCCCGTTACCATGGTTAGACCATGATGCATTTTTGCACTCAGATCAGTGCATCTCGCACTAGAATTTGACAGCACATTACTTAGGTCAATAGATTATGTGCTAATAGTGGACACTATAAAAGGCAAGATAAGCCCTCTATATTTTCGATTGCACATACATATCAGTGGATAAGCACATACAAGCACATAAATACAAAGACGTTCGCGTATGTGCATAAAAATAAATGACCATATTTTCTAATGTTTTAGAACCAGACTAGCTAGCTAACTAAGAAATGCATCTGAAGACGAACCCTTTCATCCTCTCTGGCAAATCCACCGGAGAACTCATCAGACTGCCTTATCTCTACTTCATTAACTCCCATCAAGAAAGTATTTAATTGCCCTGAATCTTCCATTAACTACCATCAATTAAGAACCTTTCAAGTCTTTCTTTATTCTGTCATCTACCCCATTTATTTTGACTGCTACTATCCCCACTCACCCCACTCACCTTTACCTACCCTCTTCTTTACTTCTAAAGAAACCCCCAAACCTAAGAAACACGGACACGGACACGGGACACAGACACGACACGGCACGGACACGACGACACGGCATTTCTCAAAAAAGTAGGACACGGACACGTTGAGGGACACGTTAATAATATATAATAATTTATATATATAATCATCTACTAAAAAAATAATACCATTTTAACTTTTTAAATCAATTTAGCAATCAAAAAACAAAAATTCAAGTACCAACTAACAAACATATCAAATTATCAAATATCAATACAACACTAAAACATATTTTATAATCATTAAACATGAAATATTTATAGTTCCATAAAATCCATATAAAGAAAAGGACGGATCATCTCTTTTCCCTCCCTAAAAAAAAAAAGCAAAAAAGAAGCCAATCTTGAGGCCTATTCTTTAGTAAAATATTTATTTGTCTTTCGCTTGTGATATGATTAATATTTACAATCATATATTTTTCCATGGTACAAAATTGTCATATATCAAGTTTACAAGTTTTAATAACCACATGTTAACAAAGTGTCCAAGAGATATCAGCCACATATTTATTTTTTAATCAGAGACACGGAATAGGAATTGTGGGACACATTGTAAAAAGAGTGTCGAACAAGTACCCAAAATTAAAATTTTTTGTTTTTAATTATGGATATGGCTAAATAGTATCGGACAAGTGTCCGAGGAGTGTCGGTGTTTGACACGCGTCCGACACGGATACGTCACTTTCTTAAAAGTATCCGTGCTTCTTAGCCACAAACTATCATTTTTGCTTTCCTTTTCCAACTTATCAATTCCTTCCACTCTTTCTCAACCCTGCTGATCCCTAGTTTATTAAATTTGTCCCTTTCCTGTCCATGTTTGATTCTACTTGGGTTACCTCACACTACAACAAAATGCATTATTGGCTACGGCTTTGCCCAGGTAGGCCCATTTTGCGTGACTGAAAGTTATTTTTTACCAACGAAAATGAACCTATATAGGCAAAAGTCACCATTCTCTTATTCTTTTGGAGATGCAAGATCCTTGCGTGGGCAAAAGTGGCCTTGATTCTCTCCAAAATGAGAGGCAAAGTTTTATCGATGAATAAAACATCCTGTGGCAACGCAGTATTTGGTAGGCAAAGTGAAAAACCTTTGCCCACACATATATTTGCATGGGGAAAGGACAAGACTTTCGACTACGCATGGCTTTCTATGAGCAATATCCTTTGGCAACGCTGTATTTTTAGGCAAAGTGAAAAACTTTTGTTCGTGCACTCTTACCCCCTGTCCCCCCTACCACGCCCTTTGGCAGCCCTAGTTGTGGAAGCTTCAAATGAATCCCTTCTTTGATCTTCTCTGATTTTCTTCGAGTGAATCGATTCGGCTAGACCAAAAAGAACAGGGTAAACCAATGCTTTGATTACCCAGAGGTTCTGATCCATTAGTAATCGGGTCTAGGTCATTATAATTTAGGTGTTGGTAAGTAAACGGGGCCGGGTATGGATCCTATTTTTGGATCCCTTACCTAAACGGTTCCAAATCTCATTTCCCTTGGTTCCTGCCTATGGACCCTAGACCTGACATATTACCTCACTTTTTGAAATTTTTTCTTAAAAATTAGTTTCTCTCCAAAGCATTCTCTACATAGAGTTAGAACCAGGACAGAACCTGCCCCATACATAGAACCAGTTTTGATTCTTGTTCCATATTCTCATTAATGGTTTTGGTTCCAAAACCAAGAAAATGGTTCTGAACCAATTCTGATTTTGGTTTCGAGTCTAGGTCCATTTTCTCATTAATGGTTATGGTTCCGGATCCACCATGGACTCAGATCGAAACCAACCCATTTGCAATCCTAGATTTAAGGCTCATTTAATATAGTCATTTTTATGAAGGTTGAAATTTAAATAGGCTCATTGAAGAAGGTGGCATTTATTTTTATTAGTTTTTTCCCACAAGTGAGCCGCATTGAGGAGCCAAAACCAATTTGTAAACATAGGTATTTGGTCATGTACTTCGTTGGATCTAAATCCAATCTCAAATTGATTATCAATAATAGCGTCAAAAAAGAAGGCCCAATTCAGAAGTTTTCAAATCAGATTATTCTAGTAATTTAAGAAAATTCTGAGGTCCATTGATATGTTTTTATACAAACATAAGCCATCCTCCAGTACTCTTCCTTTTTTTTCCTACTATTTTTATTATGTAGAAATAATTGTGCTTTCACCAAAGAGAAAAGGAGGAAAAAAACCTTAAGAAACTATTATAGCACTCCAGCTCTTTTTTCCCTTTTCCCCTGTCAAGCTCGTGGAACTGCCTTAGCCATTTTCTTCTTTCCATTGCTCGTGAAATCCAAGGCCAAGGAGAAGAAGAGAGACATCAGCAACGACATCTACTCTAGGTAAGAATTATTCTCTCCCTATCTCTACCTTGTTATTGTTTCAGATGTGTCTCCTTCTCTGTTATTAGGGCTTAATTAGGCCACTATTTTGATAATAACTTGGTTAGAATTTTGGATATATGCTGTAGTTAGATTAGATTCCAAGAGTTTTGATTGTTATCTTGGGCGAAGGGTTTGATTTGGGAGCTTTCCCTGGGATTTGGTTAGGGATTTGGATTCTATCTCTAAAAGTCATCTTTTCCCCACCAGGTAATTCTTTCATTCCCTCTCCGTGTCTTATTTTCTTTTTACTCCAATATTTCCCATGTAACTATCTGCTTGTACTTCATGCCATCAAATCCATCCAACACCTTCCTCAACAAGGTAACACCAATCCTCTGTTCATTAAGGCATGCCAGCCAACTTCCTATGACCCCCTACAACTAAAACGACTTCTACTTCCACCCTATTCTTATAAGCATGGCAGCAAACCTGCAAACCAGTACAGTTGTACCCATACCTATCCACTTTCAGAACCGATTCACTACTTAAACCATGACCAAACCATGCCTCCACTATTCTCATCCATGCATAATCATTATCTCATTCAATGGATGTCAGTGACTAGGGTAGGGAACCCACTTGATCAAACCTAAGTGGCCATCCCACTAATGTCTATATCAACATAAGCCAAGCCAAGCCATATAGACCCATTCTGAAGAATCTAGTGCACACTCACTTGATTTTATATAATTTGGTCTTTTGACTTCTTCCAGTGGGGCTCCACTATTCTCATCCATGCATAATCATTATCTCATTCAATGGATGTCAATGACTAGGGTAGGGAACCCACTTGATCAAACCTAAGTGGCCATCCCACTAACATCTATATCACCATAAGCCAAGCCATATAAACCCATTCTGAGGAATCTAGTGCACACTCACTTGATTTTATATAATTTGGTCTTTTGACTTCTTCCAGTGGGGCATCAATGAAAGTATAAGCAAGTATCAAGGTTTATCCCATGTTTTCTTCATCTAGGCAAATCAATTTGCCAAAGTGGAAATTTTCTAGCTTATGGCTATATGATCATTTGGCCACGGTGATATGGGGTCCATCTTGTTTTTGTGATACCTGGACCATTTGAAATTTGACTCCTAGTAACACATGAAAATAAATTGGTTTTTAGTCAGACATGATCGGAACCAACTCCTCTAATGATCCTTGGCTACTTTGATCTAAGCCCTCATTCATCCTACTTATCTTGGATTAATGACCTAGCCTATGACCAACATGGATAGAACTGATTTGGGTAATTTTAATAATGCTCTGTCTAGCTTCTTTGGTTGATTAAAACCTGACTCAAGTATGACCTATTGAGAGCCCATTTACTGGCATGATTATGACTACCATATCAAAACTGATTATATTACAAGGAATATGCAAATTTGCAGGTGGCTGTGAGATGCCTTAAGCAACAAAATGGATTGGACTCATTTTGAATCTGTTTAGGCATGACATGCCAAACACAATAATGTGCTTGCGTGTCATGCCTGTAGAAGTCACGGTTTCAAGATGAATTGGTCTTTGAATTGACCTGGATTTATATAGCCAATTGAGATAACCTACTTAGGGTACTAACCCAACCTTATTCCCTTACCCAATCGGACCTAGACATGACCTATTAACCTGGACCCAACCTAGAATTGTGGCAACCCTCATCTGAACCAACTTATTTAATCCAACTGCTTATGAAAATAGGGACCCATGGTGTCATTTTTAGACTTGAGTCTAGACTCACCTAACCAACTCAAGTTTCAAACATGTGGTACACCAAGACCTGATGGATTCCACTTACCCTGACCAAAGTTGTGCCCAAGCCACTACCCACTAATTGGAGGTCACACCTTCATTCCCTGTTACAATTTACAAAGAAATAAATTTATTGTTACATTAACATTGCATGTTTATTTATTGTTGGTTTTCTTCGTTGGGTTTTCTACATGTTCTTCCTACTTATCTTTCCATCATATTGCATCATTCTTTTATTTTATTCAGTGTTGCAGAAATCAAATTTGAGTGTAATTTGGCAACTGTATTAGGATTTCTAGGGGAATAAAATGGCACATCATGCTAATCGTCTGGGTCATTTAATTGTGCGATGCTTGTACATCTTTAAGATCTTTGTACACTACACATTCTGGGTTGAAAATCATATATCACTGCATTATATAACCATCCATCCCATTAGTACCTGTTACTATTACTTTAGTTATTGTTGTCCAGTTCGAGCTTGATTGAAGGGTTGTCCCTCCTTTGAAGGGCTGTTCATGCGGTGGTGTGGTGGCAGTGGTTGAGTGGTGGATATGCTTTACATTAATTTGTTAACAATAGAACTCATGATTATGCATAACATTAATTTGTTGACTTAACCCTAAATCGCATGTGATCAGATATGGACAAGAAGTTATAAAGAGACTTGGGATTGGGATATGAGCTCATCAATGTATGTAAAAATAATTGTGTAATATACTAGAAGGAGAATACAAACTTGGAAAAATGTCCCACATGTTAGGAGTTCAGGTACAAGATCAACGATGGCAGGGGTAAGAAGATCCCTCACAAGATACTGCGTTACTACCAATTGACACTGAGGTTGCGAAGATTGTACATGCCTCAAAAGACAACCGTGGACATGAGATGGCAAAATGATAAGCATCTGAATGACGGGATAGGAAGGCATCCAGCCGACTTTGAAGAGTGTTAGCATTTTGATCAAAATGATCCAGAGTTTGCTCAGGGACCCGCAATGTCAGACTAGGTTTGGCTATTGATGGGTTTAACCCTTTCAGGAACTTGAGCACTTCCATTACGTCTTTGTAATTGGATAACTGGAAGTTCATGGTGGAGCAAGTGTGGGAGAGCGACAGCTTTAAAGTATTCCTTATTGGTTATAATATATATATGGTGTTTGGGCTTCTACTGGACTGAAATAGACCAACCAAATGTAGGATGGTGTTTGGGCTTCTACTGGACTGAAATAGACCAACCAAATGTAGGATAATTAAGCTTATTTTGGTGCTTTTGTTTTTTCTTTTTTTTAATTTTGTCCTCGTAGAAAAAGTCCGAAAGTGGGAAGAAGGCACAAGCCGCCCAGAAATCATACAAGCGGCTCAAGATCGTATGCATCACAAGCATCTATCGATGTAAGTCTGGGATTATAAATTTTTACACTCTTAATAAAATTTCAATATTTAGTTAATCTGACCGGAATATCTAATGAACAATAAGCATCAAAGAATGGTGATGGTCAACCGTCTATCCCGGATATTTTCGAAGAAACTCACAGGCGTGGTCGGCATGGTGAGGTGTGGATAAATGACCATGCCCAGCAACATCATGTAAATATTAGCTAATTCATTTGTTTAAATCATCAAATTTGTATTTTTTTACATATACTATGGGTTTCCATACTGAAAAGTTACAAGTCATACTGAAGGAGAAGATTCTCATACATATATTCGAAGAAACTCACAGGCGTGGTCGGCATGGTGAGGTGTGGATAAATGACCATGCCGAGCAACATCATGTAAATATTAGCTAATTCATTTGTTTAAATCATCAAATTTGTATTTTTTACATATACTATGGGTTTCCATATTGAAAAATTACAGGTCATACTGAAGGAGAAGATTCTCATACAGTCGCAACTGGGTGTCGAGAATCCGCAGACCCAGGTACAGATTTACATTGATGTGCTTGGGAAAAGGTCAAGTTTCTCGAAGGGATTTGGGATCTACAACACCGCTTCATTTTCTACACAATCTTAGGCGTCTAATCCGAAGGTGATCATTGCTCTACAGCAGAAGATAGCTGATTAAAATAAAACCTTGACCGCATGGCGGAGCTTATTGCAGGTGATGGCCTACAAAAGTAAGGATAAATCCAGCTCGCGGTCTAGGGTTAGTTCTAGAGAATGGTGGTGAAGATGGCACATCAAGTAGAGGGCAGGATGCGACTTCCATTGGTTAGTAAATGATTTTTTTTCCCAATTCTAGAGAGTGGTTTGAACTTAAATGTTGAGTTTAAGGAGGTATCTAGTATTAGGTAAATAAATTATTTCATGCATTTAAGCCAACACTAGTCGTGGTTAACTTTGTAATGATTCATTTTGACACTATGGGCACTGTGAGGGACTTAGAGTATTGTTGTGGCTTTGAGACATATTTTGGGTAGTCTATTTTTAAGCGGAGATGCTACTAGCATATTTTCAAAATGGGTGGTTAATGTCATTTCAAGGGTAAAGATAGCACATGTATACAATTAGATTTTAAAGGAATTCATTGATAAAATACTCATAAATTTTTGAATTTTTTTGTGCAGGTTGAGGATTGACATTTTCGGTTTGATAGCTAAATGGCCTTTTCTTTTGTTTTCTCTTTTCTCATAAGCATTTGGACTTATTGAACATTATCTTCTTGTTATTAGATATTTGAATATATTTTACGCTTATTTGGATGGATATGTATTGGATATTTTGTATATTTTTTTATTATAATATTTCTTCATTGGGATTCATAATTGGTTGGATATTAATTTATTTATGTGTTTATTGAATTAGGTTGGATGAGAATGGTATAAACAGGTTACAGGAAAAAATTGAAAATAAACAAGAAAAATGCAATATTTCTTTTGGCTATGCAATGTACGTGGGTAAAAAATAAACAAAGGTTTTACCTATGTGTATTACGCTGACAAAAGTTTTATTTATAATAAAAAAATTGATTTTCTTACTCTTTCCTACAACATTTTTGTGGGCAAAAATGCTTATTAAAATTAAAAATAATTATATTTGACTTTTGGCTACGCACAGATTCAATGCCAAATGTTGTATCTTTGCCTACACAAAACTTCATAGCCAAAAGGTTGTACCTTTGCCTACGCAAAACTTCGTAGCCAAACGTTGTGCTTTGCCGACGACAAGTTGGCGTTGTCGAAAGTACAACCTTTGGCAAAAAAACTCAACCTTTGCCCATGCACCATTTTGTGCATGGGCAAAGACCTTTCCCCACAACCCTTTAGCTATGACTTGCCCACGCATGTCTTTGTGTAAGCAAAGAGTTTTACCTACTCATCTAGCCCTTTGCCTACAAATTTTCTATATAGGTAAAAATGCTTTTTGTTATAGTGTCATGGAGGGTCCCAAAGGACATACAATCCCTTAAAGCGTCACAAAGTAACACAGAACCACCACCTTACACATCAACGCATCACGGTTGGACTGTTTGATATTAATCAGGATGAAATCCTACAAGGTAAGAGTGCGTTGGTAAAGACCGTCTGATAGGTTAATTTGTGGACTACACAAATTTTGATCTTGCAACAGTCCAACAAGCAGTTGCCACACACTGGCATATGCATTAGTCTTCAAAGGGAAAGACAAAGATCGGGAGGGACCTCCTGACCCATGGTCCCTAGAACATTAATGGATCATTACACTTTTTTCAGGCATGGCATTAAAACCTCTTCTGGTGGAATATACGCTTTGAAACTGTGGACTTTTGGGTCCAACTACATGGCGCTCCAACAAAGCATATCAGTAATGTAAATGCAGCACGCCAGCCAAACTAGCAGGTGATGTTTTGGAAGTGGATTGGTGCCGCGCCCCCCCCCCCCCCCCCCCCCCCCCAACCGCACACCAAACCCATCCAGAAATATGAATTTATGAGTCAAGGTGCTCCAAGCTCTTGCTGGTCCATTCTTCCCTAGGATATACCTTACTCTGGATAATGGGGAGCAGCAATGGACCCAATTTAAACATGAGAGAATCTTCAAAATCTTCTACTAATGTGGTAAAATTGGGCACGTCCCCCCCCCCCCCCAACCCCACACACCAAACCCATCCAGAAATATGAATTTATGAGTCAAGGTGCTCCAAGCTCTTGCTGGTCCATTCTTCCCTAGGATATACCTTACTCTGGATAATGGGGAGCAGCAATGGACCCAATTTAAACATGAGAGAATCTTCAAAATCTTCTACTAATGTGGTAAAATTGGGCACGTCCAAGGGCTCCACAAGTGCTCCCCTCAATCCATTGAAGCTTCTCTCAGAAAACAGAATCAAAGATTTTGCAACAGAATTGAGAATAGCAACGCAGCTATTGGCCAACTGCTCTTATCATTAACCAAATTGAAATTCATGGATAGCTACAATAAATCCAGCTCAACCTGTTTCCCCATTCGAAACTTTTTCCAGTGAAAGTCCCTAACCTATTAGGGTCCCCCACAATGGATGAAAATCTATTGCTATTCCGATGATGAGAGTTTGGAATTCTGCAAGTTGAGAAAGAAGATGGAAATTGTAATTTTGATTGCCTCAGGCATTCTCGGCTTAAAAATGGGCTACCAATCCCTTCGACTCCACTGGTGACATCTCCGAGCAACTCTCAGGCCATTCCATCGGTGAACCAACAAGAAGTAGGAAATGACGTCAACTCTATTGGCCTACTGTAAGTAATCATTATTCCAGCCAGCAATACCTTTTGCATGCAAGCCACCTGCCCTTAAGCAAGCCACATATGCAACCAAGCGGCTCCACTTAAACCATCTTGGTTACACATCATACAAATTGAACTTCCGCATGTTAGCCAGGTCGCAGACTTACCCGACCCACCAAGAAATCAACATACGGAGCATCCTTCTCTGCATCTAGAATTAAACCCTAACTCACACTTACACCCAACCCATTTAACCCCAACCCACATTGCCCAACCAAACAACATAATCCTACACAGCGAAGCCCAATGAACCCACCCAATCCAAAGCCCAAAACCAAATGAACCAAAGGACCCTAGACCCAACCCCTCAATAACCTTACACTTACTATGCAACCCCACCTTTCTGATGACAGCCCAAGTCTAACCACCACAAAGTCTAAGACCACAACCCATCCTTCAACCCATCCTTCAACCCACACTCCTAGTCCAAATTCACCACACCATCTAGCCCCTAGAGTCTTTGGATTACACCCAACTGACCTCTCCTCATCTTCCTTAGATGAGCAAGCCAATCCCATCAAAATATCCATGAGCTTGCTACAGAGTGCAAATCATCCCCTTCCAGAATTACTCTTCATCTTCCTCTAGCCAAGATCCAGCTCCTTGACCAAGGTTAAGAAGATGAAGATCAACCAGAGCCATTATGATGCCCTCAAAAATTATCACACAATATCAACTGAACGCTTTAGTGGAGACCTCGGAAAAGGGATCAAAAAACTCAAGCTGAGGACAATGATAATCTTAGTACTTTTCAAGGTCTCGAGGCAAAAAACCCTTGTCGGCTAGCACTTATGAAAAGGGAGATTAATCTACTGTGGCACAACCCACTACACATCAACCTCCTGCTGCTTTAGATGAGGTAAATCAAGAATTCTCTATCCAAATAGATATTAATTTTATGCACATAGATGGGTTCGCAACGGCTTTCCTAGAACAGCCCCAGCAGCAGTCGTGAGTCTAATTAGTTGGAAAGGTTTAGGCCAGCCTCTGGCATACACACACTTAAGCTCATGGTCCATCAGCATAGCCCTAGCTATATTATTTTATGAAAACAAAGGCTCAGGTAGCAAAAGTATATAGATAATAATTAAGATGGGGTTACACTCAGTGTATTGGAATTGACAATCAAGGCAATAGTGGAGGGCCTCAGTTTGGGTGGAGGGCAGACAAAATCATCTTGGGTAGTCATGTTGATCAGCATCTTATTTTAGTACATATTGAACCTGTCCCTCATGCAAAATGGACCTTAGCATGTATATACGGGCATCCAGACCTTCAGTATAGAAACGAGAATGGAAATCGATCCAACAGATTTTACAATATATTCAAGGGCCTATGTTGTGTATTGGAGATTTTAACCAAGTACTCTGTCCCTTGGACAAAATAGGATGACACTCCAATCGCATCCCTGGCTCATAATTTCTTAAAGACTTCCTTGCCAACTCATTGTTGTTTTAGATTCATATGGAAGGGCCCTATGATACACGGACTCGCCTAAAACCATGACACACCTGCACCCAACACATATACACCCGCACCCGATACTCATGCCGGTACTTCATTTCTAAGGTATTTGACATACTTTCTTGAGGCGCACACGATACGCACCCCCATCCAATACTAATGCCAAATCCATGTAACATAGGAAGGGCCTATGTTCACATGGACAAATGGACATATGGTCAACACTTGAACCTATGAGAGATAAGATCGAGCTTTTGAAAATATAGAATGGTGTTGCCAATTTCCCCAACCAAGGGCAAAAGTTTTGCCACTATTTGCCTCAAATCATGCACCACTTCCTCTTCCACAACCCCCCGCGAAAAGAACATTGTGCATTCAAATTTGAAGTGTTTTGGTTACAAATTCCAGATTGTAAAAAGATGCTCGAGAATGCTTGGAAGACAGAGGTTACAGGATCCCCCTGCTATAGAGTAGTACAATGGATCAAAATTATGAGGCTAAGGCTCTGTCAACTAAAAGCAGGGAGTACATCTAATCAGGCCAAACAGATTAAAGAAACTAGAGACTCTTGTTTCAAATTCAGCAAACCCTACATGACCCAGCTAGTTACAAGCTCACTTTGAGCAAAGGCCCATCTTGAGGGCCTATTGAATCAAGAAGAAATTTATTGGTCTCAAAGGGCAAAGACAAAATGGCTTGCATGGGGAGACAGGAATACAAAAATTTATCATGCTGCAACTACAGTTAAATGGCTCTTCCATATGTCGACAGAGAACTGGAGCAGCATATGAGATTGGTATCTATCTCTTGGGGGAGGACGAGTGATGTATATTAGGTTAAAGAAATTTAAGACTTGAAATCACTTAATCATAAGATTCAATCAATCATTCAACTAGCCGCCGAAGACACTGTTCAAATTACAAAACATCATCATTCTGCATAATCAAATTTATGGTTCAGATCTTTGCAATAAAATAATCTAATTTGTTTCCTGGGCACCTTAGGACTACTAGTTGATTTTGTTATCAATGAGAAGCAGTATGACAGATTAAACCAAAAGGTTAATATCAGTATTATAACAAAATAAAGTTTCTAAAAAGCAATATACATCCAAATGTATAGGAATCCAGAAGCGCAGCAAATCAGATCAGGTCCACTAGCGAAGCAAAGCATTAGAATGTATCGATTATTATAATCTTATTTTTCCATTAATTCGAGAAAATTAAGAACATGAAATTTTAAGAAATGGAGCTCACTCCTAGTTTTACATTATTCTCAAAATTCAAATAAAAAAATGCAAGAAAAACTCAAATTCAGGAAATGCAAAAGAGACAGACAGACGGTTTATAAACAAATTCAACTCAACTAAGAATATATATACAAAAAAATTAAAAAAAAAAAAGGGTTCAAAATAGTGTCATCGCCGATGTGAATTGTTGTGATTGATTGAACAGAATTTTTTAACATACCTGATTCATTTTTCCTATACCACTTAGTACTTGGGGTGACAATGACAAAGATCTTATCCTGTAAATTGGAAAAAATAAATTACTAAAAGATATTGTTTTAAAGAAGATGAACTCATGATAGGTGAAGATGATACTAAGTAAGATGCTCTGGTGGTTTCTAAGGGTCGCATTATTCCTGCTACCATTTTAAAATATGTCCAGAGTATCGGATGATGATGGAAAATCACTATTATGCCATACAATACAGGCCAATAAAACAAATAACAAATAAGAAAAAGGAAAAAGAAAAAAGGAAAGAAGAAAGAGAAAGAAGTAACAAGAAGGGAGAGAGCAGCATTTTGCTTTTAACACCAAAAGATAGAGAATATGCAGAAAATAAGAAAGCAACATAAGATCCGATGAAAAGAGAAAAACAAAGAGAACAGAGAGCACAAGAAGCTGCAGAGTGAAAAAAAAAAAAATGAAACAGAGAGAGTTGCTGCCATCTTACCATCTGCTGCCTTGTTCCTCCTCTTCTCCTCTCCTTCTTCTTCCTCTCATTCTCTTACTCTTCCACTTTTATCTCTTCCTTCTCCTTCCCTGCTTCCACAATAAAAAACAGAGACATGAAACAACAGGGATCAACAATATATTCATTCATTTAGATATAATCATTTATTTATTACATAGACATCGGTTTAAGAATGAGGGCATCACGATAGATGATGGAAGACCCCTGAATGACCTTTAAACAATAATGCGGATGAGAAAACAACTGGTTTGAAAAGAGGGGAGAAACCAGGTTGTTCAAGCAAGATGTTATTAATGTACAATCTAAAAAGCAAGAATCCTGAAAAAAAAAAAATCTCAAAAAGCTCTCATCTTTTGCTTACACGTGCTCAGATTTGAAAAGCACTTCATTTAATCAGAGGAAGAACAGCATTTTGGAATGAGAGAAACCATAGAAACTTCACCACTTTTTCCACTTTTGTTCTAAAATGATGAACGATTTCATAGCTCAAAATGCAACTCAACCACATATGTATTAAAAAAAAAACTTGGAAACACTATCTCCTCAAAAATCTTGAAGAAGAAGTCGAAGTAAGAAACATTGTTGAATGTTTCTATAATCGGATAGATTCAATATTGCCAGAAGAATGTCAAGACTACGTAGACGCCGAGATTGATTACAATCTCATAGATCCCATGAAAAAACAAACAGGTCAGAAGCCAAGACTATACAGATTCCGATTCCAGTCCCATAAATATCGGAAAAAATTGATATTTGGACTAGAAATTGTGCAAAGATTCCGAACAAATGACAGATTCTGATTCTGATTCTGCTCTCATAAATATCGGAAAAACCTGATATTTTCAGCTAAAAAAAAACTGTGAAAAGATTCTGAGAAAAAGACAGAACCCAAGATTACAATCTCAAAAATCCAATGCTACAACGATTCTGATTACAATCATAAGAATCAAGAGCAAAAAATAACAATATTTTCAGCTCAGAAGAGAATGCCAGAAATGTGAAAGATTTCAAACCAAACACAAACATATCCGAGAAAAAAAAAACACAAGAAAAAATTTTTTTGTTTTAGTGAGGAACCTGCTGACCCCCGAATAAAAAACAGCGAGAAACTTTGATTCACTCTCGCACCTGTTTGAGAAAAGTCTCATCAGATAACAATGAAGAAGCTGAGAAGAAGAGAAATCCGAAACCAGGAAAATGTGATCCTCTCAGATCTTCATCAAACGTTCCTCAAATGCATGAAGAAGAAGAAATGACAGCTTCGCTCTTTCATGACAAACGAAAAAGAAAAAGATCTACAACTCTAGTGTCAAAACCAAAAAATTAACATCATGACAAACAACAAACGAAAAACAGATCAGAAACCACGACCGAAAACCCCCTAAAACAAACGACATTCCACTCAAAAATCAGATAAGATCAGATCTACTAGTACTCATAAGAAAATGCAGATCTCAGCTGCGCATCCATCAAAAACCAACCAAATCACGTCGAACAACAAGAAAAACAACGAAGAAGCTGAGAAGAAGAGATATCTGAAACCAGGAAAATGTGATCCTCTCAGATCTTCATCAAACGTTCCTCAAATGCATGAAGAAGAATAGATGACAGCTTCTCTCTTTCACGACAAACGAAAAAGAAAAAGATCTACAACTCGTAGTGTAGATCATGACAAACGAAAAACAGACCAGAAACCACGACCGAAAACCCCTAAAACAAACGACATTCCACTCAAAAATCATATCAGATCAGATCTACTAGTACTCATAAGAAAACGCAGATCTCAGCTGCGTATCCATCAAAAACCAACCAAATCACGTCGAACAAAAAGAAAAACAACGAAGAAGCTCAGAAGAAGAGAAATCCGAAACCAGGAAAATGTGATCTCTCAGATCTTCATTAATCGTTCCTCAAATGCATGAAGAAGAAGAAATGACAGCTTCTCTCTTTCATGACAAACAAAAAAGAAAAAGATCTAGAACTCGTCGTGTCAAAAACTGACAAACAAAAAATTAACCAGAAACCACGCCCGAAACCCCTAAAACAAACGACATTCCACTCAAAGATCAGATCAGATCAGATCTACTAGTTCTAAGAAAACGCAGATCTCAGCTCCGTATCCATCAAAAACCAACCAAATCACGTCGAACAACAAGAGAAACAACCAGATCTGATCATCTAAAGCAAGCAACAAAAACACGAAGAAAAGCCCCTGAGAACAAGCTCTCAGAAATTCTACTGAAACTGAAACGAAAGAGAGAGAGAGAGAGAGTTGAAGCCCAACCAAATCTATAAATCGAACCACCAAGAGATGACCATGCGAAAATGCGATCACGAATTCCACCCAAGATGAGAGAGAGAGAGAGAGAGAAAAGAAAGAAAACCTAGAAGAACAAGCAACAAATCTCTGCTTGCCTCTACTGCTGCACAAGCTGATGAGGAAGAGGAGGACTTCGATGAAACTAGAGTAGAGCCTACCGATATTTGTTACAAATCTAAAGGAGAACCAGATAAAAAAGAATAGAGAGAAGGGAGAAAAGTTGTTATCCACGAAATCTGTGTACATAATAGGGGGAGGAGGATCTTATTTATAGAATAAGATTGCTTCCTCCCCAAGCAACCTAATAGGAAAAAATCCTAACCCTTAGTAATCCATTTATCTCATGTGGGTCCCAATGGGGGCATCCACTTATGATAATACATCTTATAACACTCCCCATTGGATGACCACCATTCAATGACAGTTGCCTCATTAAAACCTTGCAAAGGAAAAAAACCAGTGGGATAAAAACCTAAGCGAAGGAAAAAGAGTACAATATTCGACAGGATCATTGATTTGGTATTGGACGTGCATAATGCTGCATCGTTAAAACCTTAACTAGGAAAACCTAGTGGGACAAAACCTAGAGAAGGAAAAAGAGTACAGCGCACATATGTCATGGGTAGCATACTTCATGATGCCTCCCCCTGATTGACTACGCCCCCTGATGATAACATCTTTGTACATAATTAAGCATGTCAATCTCGTATACAATTTCTAAAATACTGAGTTTTGGCAAAACTTCGTAAACTGATCAACCAGGTTGTTGCTTGAACGAACTTGCTTGACTTCAATCTTGTTATTCTTTTGAAGCTCATAAGTGAAGAAGAACTTTGGTGTAATGTGCTTCATCTTGTCATCTTTAATGTACCATTCTTTAATCTGTTGAATACATGCCCCATTGTCTTCGCAAATAATGCTCGAGGTACCTGTACTAAGAGGTAATTGACAAGAACTACATCTATGCTGAGTTAAATATTTTTGCCATACACATTCCCCACTGGCTTAAAAATCTCAGCATGGTTAGAATAAGTAGCTATCAATAGTAGAATATAAAAAATAATGATATTAACATGAAGAAACATATAACATGTCTATGATCGATCCTTATGAGGATCAGGGATATATTCTGAATCTGTATATCCTACAAAATTTGGTTTCAACCATAAAACAGACATAAATATCATAGCATTTGTTTAATACCAATCCAAAGCCTTGGTGCAAAACTATATATGGGAAGCATATTTATAAAGAATAAAAATCTCATTAGAACTTCTCTCGATCTACGAGTCGAGATAAAATAGTCAATAGTTTTCTCGAGCTCTTCTGGAGTCCCGATTAGATTTATAAACTTCTATTATTATAAATCCATTTAAGGATTGTATAAACAGGAACAGGCAAATGGGATTGTTTTTATACTCTTCCTTATATAAACATTCACTAAGACAATTGTACCATATTCTTCTGGAATGCTTCAGGCTGTACAATGAACGTCTTACATATATTGAGTACGTACTCTCTTACTTTGCTTCAGGCAAAGCAAATCTTTCTGGGATTTTCATATATATATGTCTGTGTATGTTTTCAATCCCAAGTTTCTACAGGAAACCTTATATCACAATTTTGCCTTTCGTTCATTTGCCTTACAAACACCCATTTGTAACCTACAGGGTTAACACAGTTTGGGGTTTGTACTATAGGTTCATATATACCACGTCTATTGAGAGACTGCAATTCCTCAATGGCATCTCTCTATTTTAGCTAATATATTCTTTGTCGACATTCATTTATAGAACGTGGTTTTATATCCCAAACAACATTCTTAATTTCCATTGATATTTGAGTAGCTACCGCATATGCAAATGCGTCATCGATGATAATTTCATTTCTATTCCATCTCTCTCTTGAATAATTATAAAGTATAGAGATCTTTTTATTTATTGGGTACCCATTGCCTCTTCAGGGGCTTCTAGAGTCTCTTCCGGGACTCGTGTCTCTTCCGGGACATTAATTTCTTCAGGAAATTTGGAGAGAGTGGATTTTATCATAAACTCTTCAGGAGTATACCTCTTCTGGAGTATGATTGGGATATAATTGCTCATTTCTCCTCTTCTGGGGAGCTGAGTCCTTGAAACCTATAAATCTACCACGCTTCTGGCGTGTATAGATTCATTTGTTGCCATATTTGGACTTTGTTCTTCAGGAACACTAATTCGTACTTGTCCTATGTCACAACCCGAGCCCAGGGACCGGGGGTCAGAGAAAGTCTAACCAATGACACACGTACTCCCGTGCGTGCACACCTGGACCCCGTCCAAGTATACACATACAAGGGATCAATCACACGTGCAAAAGACTGAACGCGGAAGCTGTACGTATCAAGGCATACCACAAATATACCAAAAGACATAGGAGATTACAAAACGATATACACTGCTGATAAGAACAAATACATGAACGAACGTATGACAATAGAGCGGGCTTACAACAATCCAAAAATCAAAATACAGGTATTACTCAAGGCCCACTTCACAAGTACAGAAAATCCCCTCAATAGACGCCAACACAAAGAATGGGGAAAACAAAATGATGCAAACCGTACTCTGGAGGATGGATCAAGTCCACTCCTCTAGGCCGGAGGGGGCCTCGCGAGCCTCTCCTGCAGTCGGGCCGACCGACGCAGGATCGGAAGAGGGATCTGAGCCTGCAACACACAAGACAAACACATAAGTACGACGACTTAGCAAAGTATAAGCCAACAAGATGATAACACGAATCGTGTCTAATACTGAATAATACTGAACAATAGTCATGATGCAATATCCATAGAAACCATGATCGTATACTACTAAGCAAGTGTGCAAATGCATAATGAATAAGCATGCTATCAGAATCACAAACAGATAACACTCAAAGTGGCAACTACATTGGCCATTTTCTCCCTTACGAGAGCGGACGGAATGAGAACACCAGCGACCGGGCCAGGGCACGCATGGGTCTCTAGTTCCCGGGGTCCGGAGTCCCAGGACGGAAACACTCTGCAGAGGCAAACACATAAACTACACCAAAGTCAACCCCGTCGGGTATCCTAAGGCTGAGGCTCAGTAGTGCCAATACCAATCACAATCAAATAGCTGATGCACCTCGATCACTTATTACTTATCACTTATCACTTATCACTTATCACTTATCACTTATCATACTGAACGAACAATAGGAAGTGCACCACATAACTGATACTGAATGCAAATACTGCATGCACATAATACGGATACTGATACGGATACTGAAGCTGATACGAAATGCAAATCATAAGGACACTAACTGATACTGAATGTACATAAACAAGTACAAGAAGTGCTGACACTAAGTAGCAATCACAATCACTGACTCATAACTGATGCAAGTACTCCAGTGGAGCAACGGTAAACATAATACACAATAATAGAATGGTTCCGCCCGGGCTTCGCTCTGGGGTTGCTGCATTTCCCACAGAATCGAGAGGTCCAGCGCAGAACACATAAGAGGGCATAACCGAAATCAATATGCTGTACAATTCAGAATGCTTATACGAATCAAGGTCAATTACAAACCAATCCTACACTAATTATCCAGTGCTTCTAACCGTGCATGTTGATGTAGTTTTAAGTTGTTCGATGCACCATTGTCTAGTGTTGCAGTGTCTGGAGTGTGCACCGAAGTCCCTTAAACCAACACCCATGGGGAAGTGCTAAACATCTGGATAACCAGCATGAATGATTCACAGCCCATGAGATCATTCACGTCATTCAAACATTCCATTGGGCATGTCCAGGTTAGCTACATTCTAACATGAAAGTCCTATACGGTCGTTTGCTTAAACCTAGTCCCTTTTCATTCAATTCTCAGGGTCTCACGGTGTAGCCGTAGGTAACCTTACGGCTTAGCCGTGGCATCTTACGGCTTAGCCGTAATATGCACTGCGGCTGAGCTGAGGTTCCCCAGATATCCACCCGGATTTACGGCTCAACCGTATTTTGCTCTACGGCTCAGCCGTATCCTGGTCCACGGCTTAGCCGTAAGACAATGTACGGCTTAGATCAGGCTGGGCCGTAGAAGAATGTCAAATTGCCAACATCCAGTTATTTTCAGCTAACAGTCTGTACTGCTCTACGGTTAGGGTTACGGTTGGGTCTCGGCTTAGCCGTAAGCCATTTTACGGCTTAGCCGTAGCACATTTCACGGCTTAGCCGTGAGTGCACGGACTCATTTTCCCTGAACTTGTTACAGTCATACAGAAAGTGTGCGAAATGGCTGGAAACCGAAAGATAACAGTGAAATGAACTGAATGGGGCTGTCTAATACTGAGAAACACAATAAAGAACAAGAACACAACAATCAAATCACTACCAATCGATGTTCATACAACTTGGGCTTATACTTGCCTCACGGACGAAATCCACACGCTAATTGGCTCAGTCCACCGGGATCACACACACTAACGAGCTCCTTTCTTCCTCCCTCAAGCACAGAAACAGAAATGGAGAAGGAGAGAAAGAGAGCTGTCGAGAGAGAGAGACGAACAGAGAGCGAGAGAGACGATCGAGAGAGAGACAGGGAGTTGGTGGGATTTTTATAACTTAAGTTGAGCCAAATTTGCAAACAAGTCCAATTAGCTTATCCAATTATCAGTTTGAGTCAAATGACAGTCCAACGAGAGCAAACGAACTCATTCGAATCCAAGACAGTTACGACAATCGACAAGCTCGACGAAATACACGCGCTGACGTCAAAATGACGCGAAACTGACAAAGTCAATCAAAAGCCAAAATTACGAAAAAGGGCTCAAACTAACTAGACCAAGTCAAACTCAACCCAAACGATCTCTCTACAACTCAAACCAAACAGAAACAAAATCAAAACACTCTTCGCGATAAAACACACACAATTACCCACTAAACCGGGTCAACTCGGGTCGGAGTGTTACATCCTCCCCCACTTGGACATCATTCCGTCCTCGGAATGAAAGCGTACCTGAGCAAACAGATAAGGATACTGACGCGCCATCTGATCTTCTAATTCCCACGTGGCTTCATCAGGTCCATGATGTTCCCAAAGTACCTTAACCCATCGAATAGTCCTCGTACGCAAGAGCTGTTCTCTGGTCCCAACAATACGGAGCGGACGCTCAACGTATGACGCATTAGGTTGCATCTGAATGTCATCGTATCGAATCACGTGCGTCGGGTCTCGAACATACTTGCGAAGCATAGACACATGAAAAACATCGTGTACTCCAGAAAACTCCACGGGTAGAATCAATCTGTACGCTAGATCACCAATCCGACTCTTGATCTCAAATGGACCCACATATCTTGGCGCTAACTTGCCTTTTTGACCGAATCGTACCGTACCTTTCATCGGTGAGACCTTCAAGAATACCCAATCTCCAACCTGAAATGTCAAGGTTCTTCTGCGCGTATCTGCAACAACATTGCCTTTCCCTGGATGATACTTGATGGGGAAATCAAAATCCTTGATCAACTCAAGCCACCTTCGCTGTCTCATATTCAACTCGGACTGCGTGAAGAGGTACTGTAGACTATGGTGATCTGAATGCACTTCAAATGTCACGCCATACAAATAGTGTCTCCACATCTTCAACGCAAAAACGATGGCTGCCAACTCTAAATCGTGCGTAGCATAGTTCTTCTCGTGCTCCCGAAGTTGTCTCGAGCCATAGGCAATCACTTTGCCATGTTGCATCAAAACGCATCCCAAACCGACTCGAGAAGCATCTGAATAGATCATAAATCCTTCATGCCCATCTGGTAACGTCAAAACTGGAGCCGAAGTAAGCTTCTCCTTCAACATCTGGAAATGGCGTTCACACTCGTCCGTCCACAGAAAAGGAACATTCTTCCTGGTCAATCGAGTCAACGGGGCTGAAATCTTGGCAAAATCTTGAATAAAGCGACGATAATATCCAGCTAATCCCAGAAAACTCCGTATCTCCGTCACAGTCCTTGGGCTGGGCCAATTCATCACTGCCTCTACTTTCATCTGATCCACTGCCAACCCATCTCGTGAAATGGTATGACCAAGAAAAGCTACCTGCTCGAGCCAGAAATCACACTTCGACAGTTTGGCATATAAACGATGTTCTTTCAACAACAGTAAGGCTCGACGTAGATGTTCCTCATGCTCCTCTGGGGTCTTCGAATATACCAAAATATCATCAATAAAGACCACCACAAACCGATCCAGAAAAGGAGCGAAGATCCTGTTCATCAAAGCCATAAAGGCAGCAGGTGCATTGGTTAATCCAAATGGCATCACGAGAAACTCAAAATGTCCATACCGTGTCCTGAAAGCAGTCTTCATAATATCTTCTTCCTTCACCCGGAGTTGATGATACCCCGATCTCAGATCAATCTTGGAAAAATAGGCAGCACCTCGAAGTTGATCAAACAACTCATCAATACGCGGCAATGGGTATTTATTCTTGATCGTGACTTTGTTCAACCGCCGGTAATCTATACACATCCGTAAGGTACCGTCCTTCTTCTTCACAAACAGCACTGGCGCTCCCCACGGCGACACACTCGGCCGTACGAAACCCTTCTCCAACAGATCTTGCAATTGCGTCTTCAATTCGAGTAACTCAGCAGGGGCCATACGGTAAGGAGCTAAACTAATGGGTGCTGTACCGGGCACTAGATCGATCGCAAACTCTACATCTCGGACAGGGGGCAACTCGGGTACTTCCTCCGGAAATACATCCGGGAACTCACGTACTACCGAAATATCACTCAACTGCTTCACCTCCTTCTTCTCCGAGACAAAAGCAAGAAATCCTGCACCACCTCTACGTATCAAACGATCCGCCTTGCATGCGGAGATGACACGCCTCGGGCATCTCTCCTGATTGCCCTCGAAACGAAACCCCTTCGCAAAATCGAAGTAAATCGACCTGTTGTAACAGTTAACACAGGCACGATACCGCGCTAGCCAGTCCATTCCAAGGATCACATCGAAATCCAACATGGACAACAGAATCAAATCAACTGGCAGCTGGCGACCTTCAATCATCACGTCGCACTGAGGGTAGTATACACTACACTCCACTCTCTTGCCCACAGGAGTGGACACTACTAACACATAGGGTAGCGGCTGAGGGGGTTGCGGTAACTGTTCCGCAAAGCGAGGGGCAACATAGGAACGCGTAGATCCCGAATCAAATAGTGTATGTGCTTCAGCTCGGGCAATGAGAACTTTACCTTCCACCACTTTTGCATCTTCTGCATGATCATGAGAGGCTGCATACACACGAGCAGTCTGACGCTGGGGCTTCTGACTCTGGCGAGACGGATGGGGGCTGTTCGAAGCTGCTGAACTGAGAGACTTGGATGACCCCATAGATCTAGATGACTGGAGAGGCCTAGCTGTCGGGCACTGAGCTATCTTATGCTCCCTCGATCCACAACTCAAACAAGCTCCGGACTTCTTCCAACATCTCTCCGTCGGATGTCCCAATCCACAAAACTCGCATCTGCTCCCAGAGAAACTCGAAGTGCCTTGCTTCCCTTTCCATTTCTTCTGACTCTGTCCCCTGGAACTCACGGGTGCACTCCTCTTAAAGTCCATGGCTCTCTCTGCTAGGTGGTTGGCTTCCGCAGCGTGTGCTCTGTCGACCGCATCATCGAAAGTAGCTGGTCTCTGAAAGGCAGTCACAAAATTCGCATATCTAGGATGCAGACCAGAAATAAAACGATTCACCTTCTTCTCCTCGGTATTGATCATGTCCTCAGCAAAATGGGACAACTGGGTAAAGCGGTGAATGTACTCCGAGACGGTAAGCTGCTGCTGCTGTAAGGCCAGAAACTCAACCTCCTTCACACGTCGAACATGAGCAGGAATGAACTTCCTTCTAAACTGTTTCTGGAACGTCTCCCACACTGTTTCACTCGGCATGGTCAGATAGGCTGCACTAACGCTCTTCCACCAGGTCTTAGCCATCTCTCGAAACATCGAGGCCGTAAGCATAACCTTCTGCCGGTCGTCACAGACGATAGTAGAGAAGAGATCTCCAGTATGCTCTAGCCACTGATCAGCTTTCAACGCATCTTCATTACCGTAGAATTCTGTGGCTCCACGTTTCCTGAATTTGTCGTATAACGCATTTGGATCGCTCTCCTTAGGCGGAAAGACCACTTGCTGCTCTGCAGGCCGAACTGGCGTTTGACTCTGTCGGTCTACGATCGAAACGACCTGCGCTTGCAAAGAATGGATCGCCTGTAGCATAGTCAAGAAGCGCTCATCGAAATTCACAAGTGGCTGTGGGGCGGCTGACCCACTCTCGTTATCTCCCTGATCATTGTTGTTGTGTGTTCCAGATCCCGATGCCATAGCCTGCAAAACACAAAAGTCAATCTGCTAACACACTAGGGAACGCACACAGACTCACAAGACAAGGGGACCCACACAACAGTCCAGAACTGGACTACGAAATCTCACCACGTCCTATATGCCTACATGCTGACACACTAAGATAGAGACAATGCCCTGAGAGACAAAGCTCTGAGAGACAATGCTCTGATACCATACAATACGTATGTCACAACCCGAGCCCAGGGACCGGGGGTCAGAGAAAGTCTAACCAATGACACACGTACTCCCGTGCGTGCACACCTGGACCCCGTCCGAGTATACACATACAAGGGATCAATCACACGTGCAAAAGACTGAACGCGGAAGCTGTACGTATCAAGGCATACCACAAATATACCAAAAGACATAGGAGATTACAAAACGATATACACTGCTGATAAGAACAAATACATGAACGAACGTATGACAATAGAGCGGGCTTACAACAATCCAAAAATCAAAATACAGGTATTACTCAAGGCCCACTTCACAAGTACAGAAAATCCCCTCAATAGACGCCAACACAAAGAATGGGGAAAACAAAATGATGCAAACCGTACTCTGGAGGATGGATCAAGTCCACTCCTCTAGGCCGGAGGGGGCCTCGCGAGCCTCTCCTGCAGTCGGGCCGACCGACGCAGGATCGGAAGAGGGATCTGAGCCTGCAACACACAAGACAAACACATAAGTACGACGACTTAGCAAAGTATAAGCCAACAAGATGATAACACGAATCGTGTCTAATACTGAATAATACTGAACAATAGTCATGATGCAATATCCATAGAAACCATGATCGTATACTACTAAGCAAGTGTGCAAATGCATAATGAATAAGCATGCTATCAGAATCACAAACAGATAACACTCAAAGTGGCAACTACATTGGCCATTTTCTCCCTTACGAGAGCGGACGGAATGAGAACACCAGCGACCGGGCCAGGGCACGCATGGGTCTCTAGTTCCCGGGGTCCGGAGTCCCAGGACGGAAACACTCTGCAGAGGCAAACACATAAACTACACCAAAGTCAACCCCGTCGGGTATCCTAAGGCTGAGGCTCAGTAGTGCCAATACCAATCACAATCAAATAGCTGATGCACCTCGATCACTTATTACTTATCACTTATCACTTATCACTTATCACTTATCACTTATCATACTGAACGAACAATAGGAAGTGCACCACATAACTGATACTGAATGCAAATACTGCATGCACATAATACGGATACTGATACGGATACTGAAGCTGATACGAAATGCAAATCATAAGGACACTAACTGATACTGAATGTACATAAACAAGTACAAGAAGTGCTGACACTAAGTAGCAATCACAATCACTGACTCATAACTGATGCAAGTACTCCAGTGGAGCAACGGTAAACATAATACACAATAATAGAATGGTTCCGCCCGGGCTTCGCTCTGGGGTTGCTGCATTTCCCACAGAATCGAGAGGTCCAGCGCAGAACACATAAGAGGGCATAACCGAAATCAATATGCTGTACAATTCAGAATGCTTATACGAATCAAGGTCAATTACAAACCAATCCTACACTAATTATCCAGTGCTTCTAACCGTGCATGTTGATGTAGTTTTAAGTTGTTCGATGCACCATTGTCTAGTGTTGCAGTGTCTGGAGTGTGCACCGAAGTCCCTTAAACCAACACCCATGGGGAAGTGCTAAACATCTGGATAACCAGCATGAATGATTCACAGCCCATGAGATCATTCACGTCATTCAAACATTCCATTGGGCATGTCCAGGTTAGCTACATTCTAACATGAAAGTCCTATACGGTCGTTTGCTTAAACCTAGTCCCTTTTCATTCAATTCTCAGGGTCTCACGGTGTAGCCGTAGGTAACCTTACGGCTTAGCCGTGGCATCTTACGGCTTAGCCGTAATATGCACTGCGGCTGAGCTGAGGTTCCCCAGATATCCACCCGGATTTACGGCTCAACCGTATTTTGCTCTACGGCTCAGCCGTATCCTGGTCCACGGCTTAGCCGTAAGACAATGTACGGCTTAGATCAGGCTGGGCCGTAGAAGAATGTCAAATTGCCAACATCCAGTTATTTTCAGCTAACAGTCTGTACTGCTCTACGGTTAGGGTTACGGTTGGGTCTCGGCTTAGCCGTAAGCCATTTTACGGCTTAGCCGTAGCACATTTCACGGCTTAGCCGTGAGTGCACGGACTCATTTTCCCTGAACTTGTTACAGTCATACAGAAAGTGTGCGAAATGGCTGGAAACCGAAAGATAACAGTGAAATGAACTGAATGGGGCTGTCTAATACTGAGAAACACAATAAAGAACAAGAACACAACAATCAAATCACTACCAATCGATGTTCATACAACTTGGGCTTATACTTGCCTCACGGACGAAATCCACACGCTAATTGGCTCAGTCCACCGGGATCACACACACTAACGAGCTCCTTTCTTCCTCCCTCAAGCACAGAAACAGAAATGGAGAAGGAGAGAAAGAGAGCTGTCGAGAGAGAGAGACGAACAGAGAGCGAGAGAGACGATCGAGAGAGAGACAGGGAGTTGGTGGGATTTTTATAACTTAAGTTGAGCCAAATTTGCAAACAAGTCCAATTAGCTTATCCAATTATCAGTTTGAGTCAAATGACAGTCCAACGAGAGCAAACGAACTCATTCGAATCCAAGACAGTTACGACAATCGACAAGCTCGACGAAATACACGCGCTGACGTCAAAATGACGCGAAACTGACAAAGTCAATCAAAAGCCAAAATTACGAAAAAGGGCTCAAACTAACTAGACCAAGTCAAACTCAACCCAAACGATCTCTCTACAACTCAAACCAAACAGAAACAAAATCAAAACACTCTTCGCGATAAAACACACACAATTACCCACTAAACCGGGTCAACTCGGGTCGGAGTGTTACATCCTACAAGGACATTAATTCGTGCTTGTGTATTCATAGTCGATACATGTGACCTAGTCACTTTTGCTGCATCATTAAAAGTATCAAGGAATTCGTTTGTAATTAAGTGCACAATTCTCCGTACTTCATTCTCACATTGTGAAGTACATAAATCAAGATGAGATTGAGTGGAAGTATTCCACATTAATTCTCCCGTTCTTCAGGAACGGATTGTTCTTCAGGAACAAAGTGTTCTTCAGGAACTCTCTTATCTCCCCCTAACGGCGAGAAGACTGTCTCATTAAGATGACAATCAACAAAAATGAACAATGAATATGTCTCCTATCTAAATATCCAATAATTAGGGGTGAAGAAGAACTAACATAGAATCTACGTTCTGAGTTCATGCAGGTCACAAACCTACGCTATCAAGTCTTATAAATTAAAAAAAAAATGCCCAAGGAAGTGTACCCTAAGTTTAATAATTTATGCTAATGGCAGGATTTGATGGGTTCACTAATGTCACACTATATCCTTTGCGAAAAGGATGGTCAATAGATGGTACTCTAAGGAGTACGTAACAGAATTATCAATAATTTACCAAAGCATAGTACCCCTAGGATAACCTAATCTATCATGCCAAAGCATTAAAGCCTGATGGTCACGAAGTTGAGGGCTCGCTGTAAGCTTTCTGGCTTAACTTTGTCGTTTTGCTCATAATCGAATATGATTCGATTTTTAAAGATTGTCTTGTAATATAGCCTTGAAATATAAGGAGAATGCACTTAGCTTTTCTAGTATCGGCTTCTGGCTGTCAATACTAGTAATGATGTACAAATACCATTATGTAGACTCTTCCGGAGCATTCAAGTATTTGAACGGATACAGCTATGATCGATGCCGTGCACGAATGAAACACTAATTCAGAGAAAAACTTCTGATTTTTTCCATATAGTGTGTTTTGTTGCACTGTCTACCGAACAGATATTATCCTCAGTTTCATGCATTCCATGAGCCATAGAGCAAGTAATAATAAACTCACATAATTAGTTAATCGCATCATAAAAGTAAAACATGAGAACAACGAAACAATTTACCATTCAAGGCAAATATAGTAGGTAAACACAAAAGACGGGGGATAAAAGAATAAGTTAACATCAAACAAAATATTGAAAATTGAACTCAAAGTTAAACTCATAAAAGTAGTTGTAGGTCTTCTAAACCATGCTTGGTGATTTGCTCAATTTCCAAACAAAATGCCTTGTCAAGCACCTCTCCTGGGGTGGTTGTTTTCATCTCTACTGGAGAACATATTATATCTACCTCTTTTGGAGGGATTTGATTGACTAATCTGGCATTTATTTCAAGCATTAGGTGTATGACCATTTGCAAGTGATCATCCCTGTCTAATGGAGATATAATGGCGTGGAAAATAAGAGCGTATGCCATATCCTTCAGGGATATTTTATTTCCGACTTTGATAGTGTCACCAAGCCTTTTAGAGTGTGTAAAGGTCGATTTACCAATAACAATCAAACAAAAATAGAACTGCGGGTTCTCAATATCCGATGACAAAATATAATGAAGAATTAGCCAATCAGAAAGTTAGAACTTCGGGTTCTTAACTGATGAATTAGAACTTCTAGTTCTATCAATACTTCAGGCTAGTGATAGAACTTCAGGTTTTTAAAACTACTGGTTCTATCAAAGCTTCAGGTTTGAATCACAACTTCTGGTTCTATCAAAACTTCAGATTTGAATCATGGCCTTCGTATCGATCTATACTACTGTGAATCTTTAGAAATCAAAGCTCCAAGTTTAATTATGAATATGAATCTTCGGGTTCATATTCCAAATCTTAGAACTTCTTGTTCCAGATAATGTATGGATCTTCGGGTCCAGGTTATTCATTGGATATAGAACTTCAGGTTCTATTATTTGTAACTACTGCTTCTGGCAATAATAAATTCATCAAACTAAAGTTTCATATAATCATATAGTGATAATGATACCGAAGTAATTATATCAAGCATGCAGTACAATGTTATAGAATATAAAAATAACTGTATATGAGAAACAGAAATAAAATGTAGAACTTCAGGTTCTTAACATCCAATCAAAGATAATAATAAAAATGTGATGAAGAATTTAGAAATTGAAGTTTAGAACATCGAGTTCTCAACTTAAGAATTAGAACTTTTGGTTCTAAATTAGAATAGTTCATGGATCTTTCAGTACGAGTTAGAACTTCAGGTTCTAGATTAGGATAATTCATGGATCTTCTGGTCCGAGTTAGAACTTCTGGTTCTAAATTAAAATAACATACAGAACTGTAGGTTCAGGTTATTTATTTGATATAGAATTTCTAGTTCTAAGTATCATATGAAACTTTGAATACGTATTGTAGATCTGAAAACTTCTGGTTTCAGAGTAAAATAACCAACGGATCTTCTGGTCCGGATTTGAAAAGAACTTTTGGTTCATAGATTAAAATAATTTACGGAACTTCGAGTCCGAATTATTGATTCCATATAGAACTTCTAGTTTTAAATATCGTATGGAACTTTGGGTTTCAATTTCTTGTATAGAACTTCTGGTTCTATTTATGATCCATGATTTTCAATTTTATCATGATCTCCTTTCAATAAAAGAAAATGAATCATCATCACAAGAATTAAAATTATAAAAATTTGCAGATCTAAACGGAATAAAGATAAATGCAGGTGTATGATTATCAAACTAATAAAAGATCATAAAATAATGATAAATTACTTAACCTTTGAATCACCCTTCTTTTAGTACCAATGTGTAGATCTGCTCACGGGTTTTCCATAGGCACAAATGGATCTCAAATCGGACTCCGGATCGTCAATATATCATAATGCCAAATCTCAACCCTTCAATATAGTAAAAGAGTCCTTTAAACCTGATTTGTATCTGCTGACATCATCAGTAGTGTCACTCTGATTTGGGCCTCACTCGGGTTGGGCTGACCCAAACTTAGACTGACCTACCCAAAATCCAAGCCTGAGGAATTACAATGGATTGTGGTGCCTCGGTGCATCATGCCCAAAGTGGGAACACACCGACGTGACAATGTCATCTCTGAAAGGCAAATATGAGAATGTCAACTTTTGTTTTTATTTTTATTATATTAAATCACATGACCTTCCTTTTACTTCCCTGTTTGAGTTCTGTGAAAAGAACTTGAACCAGAACCCCATCAACCCATAGATCGTTAGCACCGAGTGGACCTATCGGGAGCAGTGACACCGAAACCGGAAACGGAACCGGAACCCCGTCAACCCGCAGATCATTCTTGAAATCCTGGGCGATCTCACGAACCAGCCTCTGGAGCGGGAGCTTCCGGATCAGAAGCTCCGTGCACTTCTGGTACTTGCAGATTTCTCGCAGAGCCACCGTGTCGAGGCGGAATCGGTGGGGTTTCTTCACTCCGCCGGTGGCCTAAGCGGATATCTGGGTGGCCTTGGTCGCAAGCTACTTCCTTGGGGCCTTGCTGTCGGTGAATTCCTCGCCGTCTGCTTGGTGCGCGCCATTGGGGGAGAGATGGAAGGGTTTTGGGGATTTTCAGAAAAAGGTTTTGGAGTTGGAGGCTATGGGGATTTTGGGATTTGACATCTGGGCTGGGATTTCGTCGTGCGGCCCTTCTCCATTCCGGGGATGGTTGGACAGGGGATGAGCAGAGACCGGCTCCGAGGCCACCAAGAGGAGGGAGCTCATCGTGCTGATAACGTGTTACAAATCTAAAGGAGAACTAGAGACAAAGAAGAATAGAGAGAAGGGAGAAAAGTTGTTATTCACGAGATCTGTGTACATAATAGTGGGGAGGAGGATCTTATTTATAGAATAAGATTGCTTCCTCCCCAAGCAACCTAATAGGGAAAAACCCTAACCCTTAGTAATCCATTTATCTCATGTGGGTCCCAATGTGGGCATCCACTTATGATAATACATCTTATAACAAATCTGGTAATATTATGGAGCTCACTGGTTAAAATGCTTTGATAGTTTCCAATTCTTTAAAAAAAGCTCTGGATTGATTCCTTTCCAAAAAACTTAAAAAAGAAAAAAAAAACAGAGAGTATTTTGTATACACCGTCACGTGAATTTTAGGACCAGTAAATAAGTTTTTTAATATTTATATATAGTCTCTTGCTTTTTATTCCTGTACCTTCTGTATATTAAAACCAATAGCCTTAGGACGGCCATAAGTTCTTGATTATAATGATACTTTTGATCAACTCTTTATCTTTAAAGCTTGAATTTGCTTTTTCTTTTCTTTTTTACTAAATCTTGTAGCTATGATAAGTAAGTAGAACATAGCACATGTAGTAGGAGAGAGGAAGCCCTACGTAAATCTATTTTTATCAATACGAGACCCATTTTGTTAAATTCAAATTGGACATAACCTATACTTATAATTAGTTATAATTAACCCAATCCATGTATGGCCTACTTTTGGGTTGATGTATTGTTTCAAAATAAATGTCTTAAGAATTATTAAAAGAGAAACCATTGGGACTTGAGATAAAATAATAAAATTTTTTATAAATAATTATTACTCATTTTTGTTTAATGGATATAAGGGTAAAATAGTCATTTTTATAAAAAAAAATTCAATACAAATCTCTTAGTGGTTACTCATTTTCATTAGGACTATGAAAGGTTTTGAAATGAAAAGACAGAGTTATATACAAAAATTACAATAATAGGTGCTTATTTACAAATTATATAAAACTTATGGGTGTACATATAGAAAACACTCATATACAAAACATCACAGAGCATCCTAGTGTGTGGGCTTTCATGCAAAAAGCCACATTTTATTAGTTAGCTTGCTAATACGGTCTCTAGAGCAAGAAGTTTACCTTTTTGGTCTGGTCAATAGCTTGATTAATCTCATCCATCATTTGGTTTCGCCAATCCATTAGTTGTCGATTGGTCATAACTGCACAAAAATAACATAGTATTAAGCTCCTAAAATTTACAAAATAGTATTAAGGCACGTTTGGCAAACATCCACAGTGATGATGGGATTTTATACTTTCAAAGAATCCCTCCTCAAGCTTGGAACCAACCCCCATCATCTCTAAAAAAAACTAAGGTTGGCAAAAGAAAGGATTGCCAAGGAAAAGATCTTTAAGAAATCAACGGCTGAAAACATTTTGGCCAATAAATCTTGATCCACAAGGCCCCACGCTATGAAATTTAGTCTCATAGCCATTCTTAGCCTCTAGATCAAATCTAACAGTCTGAATTTTTCAAAAGGAACCCACAAAAGTCCAAATCTATATATGAAATGTTGATCACATTTTTTAAAATATCATTACATTTAAAATGAATCAATTGCTAAAAATTTGTCCCACAGCCGTTTTGGGGATGCTTTTTACATCTAACGGTCCAAATCATCTATAGGATGCCCACCCACTAATCAAATCATAAAAAAACCTTGATTTTTATTGGATTTTTTGGACTTAGAATTTTCATATAATATTTGAAAATGTCTTGCCATTTGCTCGGTGCGATCGCACTTTTGTGTCTCTACCTAAGTTCGCCCATAGAAGCAAGCCACCAAGTTCCCCACATTTGTGGCCAGTCGACCATTGATTAAATGCTATGACTAAAATTGCAGAATAAAGGTGAGGCACTCCATTTTATGAAAATCGACAATCACGCTTCTGTGAAAATGACATGTAATACCCTTAAGGTGCTATTTGTTAATTTAACTAGTAGAGTGAAGTGGGGTGAATGGTCATTTTAAAAGATAAAAAAACATGGTTAAATCAATTCAATGATGAAAATTTGTCTTTTAATGAAAAGCAAATGTAACTTTTTACTGTTTGTGTTAAAAGTAGATATTTTCTTGTCAGTTAGTGGGATAAGAAAATAGTTTTTTTTTATTTTTTTCTATAAAAAAAGGTAAAAGAATTTATTTAAAATATGATATCTTGATTTGATTCTTTTATTTTGTTGCATCTTGACATGAAAAATAATTTTAACTTTATTTTGGGGTGTAATGACCAAATACGCCCTAAAAGCCCAACCAACCATCGGAGCCTTCCTTCAAATTTCAAATTCAAACGTAGGCAAATTGAGAACACGTGCCAGCCACCCCTCATTATCTCCTCCGCGTCAGTGTCAGCAGCAACTCCAGGTTCCTTCTCTATCTTTCCAGCTAAGTGCAACACAACTTAAATGCAGGAGACACCCTCCTTTCCTCTCTCGTATATGGCATGTGACCCAATAAATTTCTGCAGTTAGCTAAAAAGTTAAGGCCCCTTGTATCATGTTACCATCAATGATTGATCCACCCGCTGGACGCTGGACGGACTTCAAAACTTTCCTGCTTTACCTTTACAATTATAACCCCGCTTGGCATTAGTAGGCATAAGTAGGTAAACCAAGACCTTCATTTGAGAGACATAAAAAGATAATATAGTAAAATGAAAAGTACAAAAGTTTAAAATATTCTTTTTCTTAAAAAAAGTCAAAATGCAATATTTTCAAGCCACTCATTATCAAAATAATAATAATAACAATCATCTATTTTTTATACAATAAGTTAAAATTTTTTTTTCAAGCTACTAAAAAAAAGTCATTATATAATAATTATTATGATTAGACCCATTATAATTTATTTTCTTTTGATTTGAGACATCACCTCACTAGACTTTATAGCATTACATGTCCCAACAGGTACGTTCTTTTAATTAATGCATGAAGTGCTTTACATCACATGGTTTCTCGGGCAGCATGTACAAGAGTAATAAGGCCAACTACCTTGCCAAAGATGATTAGGATTAGAAGCTGAAACTCATACAAGAAAGTAACAGTAGGCAAGTTTCCTTAAACTACAATGGAACTATTATTACTCAAAGAAAAGGAGGCACTGAAAAATAGTCAAGCGTAGCACCATTTATTGCGCGGATTGGTTAGTAGAAGCAGTTGAGCAATATTTATTTGTGCAGACTAACACGCACAAAAGTGTATTTATCCCGTAAGGATGCTACAAGTGTTTTTTATCCCATAAAGAGAGGAATAAAAAGTGGAATAAAGTTATTATTGTGTGGTTCCATATAAGCTATTTTATATTTTGTGTGTATTTTAGTGTGTGTACATATTACAACTAGTAAAAGAAGGACTTTTGAGACCTTCTTTGTTTATTCTAGTTTACTATTAATATACTAATTTTCTTTAACCAAGCTCATACCTGTTTTTTGGGGTGTTTCAGCTCCTTACTAGGTCTAATCAATTGAAAATTAGATATGCCAATTTTAATGGGCCTTGAGAAAATTTGATCAAGCAGGAGTTGGGCCCGCTTCCATATTGATCCCTCACAAAATATGATAATAAGATATTTATAAAAAAATCAAGTGCGATTAAACCAACGATAGGCTCAGCCCCAGTGGAGTGCCTGTAGATGGCTAGATCCTGAATTAATATCCAATTATATTAATCATATAACATGATGAATTCATATGTGGCACCAACTTTGATTGCAATGTAATCTATTACAATTTACAATTCTATTATAAGTGGTGATACTTATTTTTAATTGGTAGGATTTTAGATATGGAAAATATTAAATATTAAAATTTGACATATTTAACAATTTTAGACTAAACAGCAACATAGGGTGTCAGCACTTAAGGGACTGATATTTTGGTTTATAGTGTGTACTAATGAAAAAATATATATTATTTTCTAGCATTTTATAATATTTAGGACTTTTCAGATATTTTTTTCAAAGTTTTTAGGGGTAAAACAAAGTTCATGCCATGATGATAGTAATAGACCACGAACCGCAACGAATATCAATATCGTATCAATTTTTGGGGTCAACTAATACCGTGATTTTAAACCATGGTATTGTCAAATTTACTGTGGGTAGATAAGGTAAGGGGTGTTCAAGTGCTGGATCAAAATATCTTAAATGCTCAATCATGAATCAATTAACTCTTGGGCTTGAAAATGATGATTGAGCCCAACATATAGGCCTAACAAAATAGCATATATTACGGGGCGCTCATGAGCCAGCCGCCCATTGTTTTGTATTGGGTTTAATCCTTGTCTTAATTCTTTGACTGGAAAAAAGATCAATCTGTGGCATGATCAGTGGTTACAAAAGTCCCCACATAGCTTCCTTGTTCCCAAACTACACATTCTCATTTGATGATAGCCTTTCGTCGTTTTTGATGGTGGCTGACATGTCCCTCATAACCTCCTAGAAGATATTGTAGACTTTCTATCTTCTAAAATATCTCAATTTCAACCTCCTTAAGCTCATGAGGATCAGCTCACATGGTCTTGGGCCCCCTTTGGTTCCATATCTATAAAGCAAATTTGGGAATTGGTCAAAACCAAGGCCCCTTTGAAGAGGTGGTCCAAGGTCATTTGGAATTCTGCCATGAACTTAAGATTATCCTACTTTGCTTGGCATCTGCTCCACAAAAAAACACCAACTGAATCTTGGGTTCAAAGAATTGGTATCAAACTTTGCTTCCCGTTCCTCTCTCTGCCTCTGTAGCTTTGAAGATGATCTTCGCATATTCTTTCTTTGCCTATAATCTTCTGATCTCTGGTGCTGGATTCTTAATGCATTGAATTGTTTTGTTCAACCAATCTCTCCATCTCTTTCAAGCTTATAGTCAACTTTAGCTTTCGGCAAAACGTCTTCAAATAAATCATTTTGTACTGCCATTTTCTTCACCGCTGTTTATGCAATGTGGTCACAAAGAAACGATGTAATCTCTAATATGGTTGTTCCTACTTTTTCTTCAACCAAGCATCTAATTAAAGAAATGATATAATATTCTATAGCCAATTACTAAGTGCAAACACATCTATTTTTCTCACATACAACACTTTCTGGGAGTGACTACTCCTTTGTAGTCTTTGTTAGCCTTTTTCTTATTTTTGCTTCCTAGAAAAATAATTTTCTTTGGCCAGCACTAGATTTAATTTTGGGCTATTGATATTTGGGCCAAACTTGGATTAAGTGATATAAACCACAAATCACATGCCAAGTAGTATTTGTTGTTTAAGGCCTGTTTTTTTTATTAGTATTTCTGATAGGAATTCAAGCTCTACATAGATTCAAGAATTCTTGTCAAAATTTCAATAAAGAGAGGTCGAATTTTCAGAATTTATTGTTGGGAAAAGCGGCGTAATGGAAACAACCCGCGATCAACGGATCTACTACGATCTACACAAGCAATCACACCCATCAAGCAATCACACACATGACACAGCAGTTTTACGTGGTTCGGCAACCATGCCTACGTCCACGGGAGGAGAGAACTCATCTACTATGATCCCATCTCAATCCCCTCAGGATCTAGGGTTACAATACATCAATATATATAGTTCCCGCTTTCTTGGCCACCAAGAAAACCCATACACAATGACTAAAATACCCCTAACCCTGAGCCTCGGTTCTGGCTAAACCAGACGACCGATCCGGCTAAACCGGAATACAAGACACAACCCAACAATCTCCACCTTGGCTTGGATTCCGCAAATCCTCAGAGCCACCTTGAGATACCCGGTAATGTCTTCACGCACCTCGCTGAAGGGTACGTCTCCGCACACGCTACGACCTAGCATGGCAACAGTTGCCTCCTTTGACCTTGACACCACCGTCTTGAACCTCCGAAGTGCTCTCCATTTGTTGCCACATGCATGCATCCTTGCAACACAATGAACCTAACTTCCGTCAAGACAAAACTGAAGACCTCCCTGAATCCAGATCTCACTGGTACCTTGTGAATCCTTCCTTCTGTCTCCATCCCGGTGTTCTTTCCGTCAAGCCTGCAACTGTCCTGTTCTAGCTTGTTCTGGTGGGTTGGGCACAGTACATGCGGGGTATGACCCGATGCTTAAACCGGCTTACTCCGACCTGAACAAAACTTCCTTTTTCCCGAGAAAATCATCTCCGTTCAGGGCTTCCTGGATTTCCACTAGATGATATCATTGAAGATCCATCAATCCATCTTCCAATGATCCGTCGCATCTAACTCCACCTGAACCATAGATTTCCTCTCCTGTTATTTGATGTCTCCTTCACTGCTCCACCTGAAAAAGCATACCCTATCAACCTGTAGAGATTTATGACCATCTCACCCTCCATGATGACTAATGTTCCCTTTTCCACCTTCGTAACTCCACCCGCTACAGTGCACTTGCAGCCTTTGAAGCATAAGGCACACAAAGAAATCCAATTCTTCGTAATCCCGGAACATATATCACAACCGTTAGGGTTTGAATAACATCATTATACATCTGGATTTCTACAGTTCTTATCTCAAATGCTCATCAGTGGCATTATCCCCCCATAAGAACAAATCCATCAACCATGATAGTTATTTGCATCAAACTAATCTCTACGCGAACATATAATAGAAAGAATCTGAATCCCAATACCATGAATCAACAACCGGATTCATACCTGTAGCGACCAAAACTGATTCCCTGTCAACCGAATCCGAGCACAGTTGCACACTACCTCCTTCTGATTCTGATTCCTTTTGCTTTTTCTTCCACTTTGGCATGTCGCTCCTTCCTGATCCCTTCGACGCGGATCTAAGCTTTCCATCAAAGTTCTGGAGCAATCTACCATTCTTGACATCAAGTAACACTTTTCAATCATTGCTGTGTCATGGAGTCTAATACTCTATCCTGCCAATCCCTGAAGTCGTTTCTCCATCAAACACTTCAATCTGGCCCGTGATGCTTGAATCCATTACTATCATCGTGAATCTGTCAGTTTCTTCAGTCCCCCAATTTTCTGCCCATCAAACTGCCAATATCTTTTATCTGCCTCGTAGATCTCGTCACCATGAGCACGCTGGAAGAAACGGATCTGAAATCCGACTCCGGATGGCTTCGATATAGCAGAATTAATTCTCTACACTCCAATTGGTCAAACATCCATGTTGACCGTTGAACAGCCCATCTTCTTCCATATACGCATAGATCTGCTCAAAACGAGTCCGTAGGTTCAAACGGATCTCCGATCGGACATCGGACGATCAAGATATCGCAGAAACAATTTCAACCGTTGAATCTGGTCAAACCTGCCTGTTGACCGTGCTGACGTCACTGCTGACGTCACGGCTTGCTGGCAAACTGGGCTTCTGAAACGGATCCGGGTCGGGTTCACCTGACCCGGAACTGAACTGAACTGCGCTGCTCTGCTGGGCTTTTCTGGCGAACCGGGTTCGGGTCCGACTTGACCCGGAACCGACCTGCTCTTCTGTCACTGGGCTTCTCTACCGCGGGTCAGGTCGAACTGACCCAACGGACCTGGAACTGACCTGTTGCTGTTGGGCTTTCTGCACAGCGGGTTGGGTCTGACCCAACTCGAAACCCGGACCAACCTGAAACCGCGCTGGGCTTGCTGGGCTGAACTCCTCCGCGGGTCAGGCAACCTGACCCGACCCGACCCAACACCCAAGACAGCTTCTCTGTCTTCTGGGCGCTGCAACCCAGTTGCAGTCGTCTTCTTCTCTGTCGCTGGGCGCTGCAACCCAGTTGCAGTCGGTGCGGAGATCCAGCGACCGCGGTCTGCTGCAGCACCGACTTGGCTGGTCCGGCGACCAGCGGCAACGGTCGGCGACCTCGACTGCGTCGGAGACGGCGGCGAGCAACAGGGAAGCGACTTCGTTTTCGTCTGCAACAGTGATCTGTGGATCTCTCTGTTTTCGTCTGCAACAGGGAAGCGACTTCGTCGTCCCCGGCTACAGCGGTGGCTGGAGGTGACGACGACGACGACGATCGGCTTCCGGCGATTGGCGACGGCGATGACGGCAGTGTCAGAATCCCTTCGTCTGTAACAGCGCCGATTTAAGATCCAAGTCTCGATCACCGTTTTCAACGCCCGACTCGGCGATGACTAGCAACGGCGTGATGATCGCAGAAGACCCTTCTTCTCCGGCGATCTGTCATCTTCTCCGATTAAATCAAGGACCTTCTCTCTGCACAGTGATCAAATAGAGGCCCAGCAGAGATCACAACGTTGATCTCTGCTTTTTCTGCAACATGAATCGTAGAACTCCATATCCTCCAAGAAGATCCGATCCGTTGATCGCAAATCCAAGCGATCTCCACCTCGCTCTGATACCACTTGTTGGGAAAAGCGGCGTAATGGAAACAACCCGCGATCAACGGATCTACTACGATCTACGCAAGCAATCACACCCATCAAGCAATCACACACATGACACAGCATTTTTACGTGGTTCGGCAACCATGCCTACGTCCACGGGAGGAGAGAACTCATCTACTATGATCCCATCTCAATCCCCTCAGGATCTAGGGTTACAATACATCAATATATATAGTTCCCGCTTTCTTGGCCACCAAGAAAACCCATACACAATGACTAAAATACCCCTAACCCTGAGCCTCGGTTCTGGCTAAACCAGACGACCGATCCGGCTAAACCGGAATACAAGACACAACCCAACAATTATGGCTGTCGGCATTCTCAAATGCCAAAAAGGAAAAATTCCAAAATGCTAGCCCCTCCATGAGCATTTCAAAATTCTGGAACTATGAGAGGTTTGGTTGAAATTCTAAAACCCAACAGTTGACGCCAATGTCATTTTTTGGGGCAACAACAAGCTCCGTTGCTTCTCATTCCGTTGGCATTTGTGGAACTTCTCAATCTTGTGGTGGCACTGTAGAGAGGTTTTGGGCAGAGGTAGTGCAGGAAACTCCAGGTTGAGAAGTTGCCTGCCTCCTATGAGTGCGAATCTCAAGATTTCTTTTGTTAAGGGAGGACTGTGACGGTGGTATTTTGTTACGTTTTCAGAATTTTGGGGGCAGCCATGGAAGATGTGTGGGACTATCTAAAATTTGGTCACTTTGATGGAATACAATGACCCACCTGTCATTTGTCCAAATCCATCAAATGTGCTCATATCTTGCTTGAATTATGCAACGTTAACTGTATCATTATAAATCAAAAAATATGGAATCCCTCTTACCTACCAGAAAGTGGGCTCCACATTTACGATTACAAGAATTAGGCCCATGCAATTCTTATCACGATGGGTCCATGTTCAAATTTCTAAAGTTCGATCTTATGCCTCAAATGTGTGATTTCAGTCTAGAATTCACATAGCAATGAAACGGGAAATTTATGGGATTTTAGAATTTCAAAATTCTCAAGCAAGAATTCAGATGGGAATGAAACATAAAATTTGAAAATGATAGAATTCAATGGTATTTTTAAATTCTATGATTTGGGATTTCCTGACAGCCTTGAGACATAAATTTCAGATTTTTAATAAACAAAAAGGTCCTTGTAGGAATTGATCTGCCCAAACAGGCGATAGAAAGCCCAAAAAGGTGACAGAAAGCCTAGACCGACTTGGCCTAATTTTTCTGAATAGTACTTGTGACAGACCAAATGTAGGAGTGATTGGCTGGTGTTCAACCCAAGATCCTTTGGCTTTTCCACAGACGCACCACTTTCCCCAACCTTTCAACTAAAAAAAATCATTTTCACCAACCAATCACTCCTACATATGAGAGTTAATGCGAAGGCTACTGCAAATCAAGCCCACTCTCTCTAGACTAGCCAAAAGCCGGACTGAGAAGAATAGAGAATGGAAAGTGAGCTGTCATCTTAGGACCACGACGAGAGGTAGAGAGCCTTTTAGACTCTTGATGAGGCGTGGTCCCAACCTCAGTGGGCCTTAAAATGCTGATCAGTAAATTTTTTTCACTTTTTGGTGGTCCTCAGCACTTTATGGCCTCTGCCATCGTGCCGTATGAGGACATTCTATTGAGATATCTCAACGTGGACTCCATGATTACAAGCCAAATACGGGTTACTGTTGTGCATGGACGTACGTGTTTGGACGCGGTGAAAAGGGGTCCACCATTTGCCTTTGTCGTCTTCCCTGTTGAAAATAATATTCCATAGAGCTCAAACCCAAAAAAAAAAAAAAATGTACCATAGAAAAGCATTTGAGTCAAATAATGAGAAAGGCTTTTCCTCAAGCCCTTTCTTTTTGTTTATTAGAAAAAAACAACTGTAAAAACATAGCCTAGGAATTGTTTGTACAACAGTGAAATTATGCTCATGTGGATATTAATTTCAATGAAAGAGAGAAATATTATATTTTAAATTATCAATGGGATATTAAAACCTTCTCTATTGAGGAAAATTAGTTTAATTTTTTCTTCTATTTGAGAAGGAAAAATTTGTCATAGCAAATAACAAAATGATGGGCTCTAGGAAAAATTAAATCATTGTCCTCTTAGTCAAATGCAACTTGAGTTTTTATTTTTATTTTTATTTTTATTTTTATTTTTTGGGTTAAAAAATCTTAGATTTCTTAACTTCTTTCCTATTTCTAAAACACCAGCAAGTTGTGACTCGAACATGGCGCTTGGACTGAATAAAAGTGCAGTTTTTTTTTCCTTGTATAAAAATAAAAGCGCAATTGTGAAACAGTTTTGGCTATTTAATGCATCTTAGGAAACAGTTCCTTCATCTCATCAATGCAGCCTAGGTTAGTGGTGTGGGTAGGTACCAGGTAAGTGCCTGCCAAGAGTACCGAATGAAACTCCACCTAACGTAGACAATTTTACGTAATAATAGTTCTTTGAGCTGACTAGAAAGGGTATGGATGATGATGACCGGAAAGGATTTCCTTGATTTCCCTCTCTTCTAAAAAAATGTATTGTTTATTTGTAAAATGAAATATAATAAAGAATTATTAATGAGAATCCCTATTACCTTGCACCTCGTTTCCTTGCATATGTTAGCTGTTTCCTTGCATATGATAGCTATATTTATATCCGCACATGTGTAACTTTACATTACCTTGTTCTGTTTGAAAGTACCTTCAACTCAGCTTTAAAAAAATAATAAAAAAATAAAAATAAAGGGCATTTTTTTTGTGAGAATTCTAGGTAGAGCTTATATATTACTCAATTCAAACCTTGCAATATACAAAAACCCCCAAAATAATCACATATTCCAAATTTCAATCAAATCCAAATTTACTAGACCGTAGGATCAACTATGCACCAATTTAAATGAATTGAATTGTGGCCCATGGATGAAAGGATTAGAAATTTATGATTGGAGCCAAACTTAATATTTTGAGTAATCCCATATAGATTTTTCTATCCTTCTAGTTTCATCTTCAAATGAAATCCACCAATGGGCTCCATAAAAAATTCTCATAGTAGATGTGTAAAAACAGTTTTCACAGGATTAGAGCCCAACACTAAATTGTTAAAGAAGTGGTGACGGATATAAAGTGAATATGTGAATGGCACCTTCTATTTCCTAAAATTCGATTTACTAAGGCAATAGTTGGAGTTCATTTCCATCCCTCTTTAATTCATTTTCCATAAAAAAAATTATTTGATAGCCATTTACAAATATTCTCCCCTATTTCTTTGATTTAAGTGATTCTCATTAACATAAATATATTTTTTGAAATTTCTGCAAACTCAATTCCACCAAAAGAGATGGGCCTTAGAAGAGTGAGATGCCAAAAAGGCCACAGGTACCCATCACTCTCTCCATTGTCACTATCACCACCACGAAAGCTTTTTTGCATCTAATTGATGTCAGGTTTCCGAGGTCTACTCTTCTGCCGAACTCTGTCAATCCATCCTCCTATTTGTAAAGTTACAGGATTAGAAAGACTTATCTACCCGTGATTGATTACGTTTTTGCTCTATTATATATAACACTATAGACCCAAAAGACTCATTTCCATTGGTGTCACCTAAGAGAAGCCCTACTCAGCCGGCAAGGAGTCTCATTTCAGCCTGTATCCATCTTTGTCATTTTCAGGATCTTCTAAAAGCCAGTGCAAGGAAAGCTGATGTTGATATTAGCCAAGTCCATATTAAACGGAACATAAATGCTTGATCACTTCCTCCATAACTACGTTCTGGCAGCTGTTTAATAAGACATGCAGAAAATAGGCAAAAGCTCATATCAACTTGAATTGCACACTGCTAGTCCCCCTTCTTCCCACTTGTACAGTCCACCTTTCTACTTAGGTGGCTTCCTTCTCAGATGTATCCCTGAGTCCCAGCCCCCTTAGCTGGGCAAAAGAAAAAAAAAAAAAAAATCAATCGCACACTACTCCTGTGGAAGTTTGAAGGTATGTTAGTTGTCCACTAAAACTATGTAGCAACTTGTCCACGGTATCAATCCATGATTCCAAGTTTCAAAATGCGGGCCCTATTGTTTGGGGAATAAAACATGAAGACGAATCTTTGATCAAACTATTGGAATAATGGAGATAGCATGCAAATATCAATTATATATGATTAATGGCCCAAATACAACAATCATTAGATGGTTTGGATTGTCTGGAAAAAAATCTAATCTTTTCCATAGTTTGGCATGCATGACAGCCACTTGAGATTTGGGTGGATCAGATATGAAAGATTTACACTAAATGAAAGTGAAACTTATCAATCCTATGTGTGGGTAGTGAATATTAATAGGGTTGCAAATTGGTCCTGGAATCTCTAATTACTAGGAGGTTTCGACCCATTACTAATCAAATTTGAGTCGTTATTTAGGTCCGATACGTAAGCGGGTCCAGGTCTGTATCCTCTTTTTGGACTCATGACATAAACAATTCCATACTTAGGTCCATCATGGTTCCAATCTGTGAACTTAAGACCCTACATATTATCTCAATTTTTTATATTACTCCTTAAAAATCAACTTTTCTCCCAACCATCCTCTACACAGATTTGGATCCAGACGCGAACCCAGCCCATACACAAGTTCGCTTTTGTTTTTGGTTGCTTTTGTTTTTGGTTCCATAGTATCACTAGCAGTTCTGGTTCAAAACAAGAAAATTAGTTTTGAACTGATTCTAATTTCAGGTACATGTCCATCTTCTCATTGACGGTTCTCCTTGGGATCCACCATGAACCCAAATCGAAACCGACTCATTTGCAACTGTAAATATTAAGACACTTGAATTTGGGGTTACTTTTTTCATAAATGCCCTTGAATTTAGGGTTATTTTTGATAAATCTCCTCATTTTTTTACAAACTCAAAAGGTCATTTTCATCTATTGTTTTTTTTGTTAAAAGCCCCTTTAATGCCTGCATCAAGGATTGATAGCATCGTGATCGACTAAGGTGCTTTGTCACAGAGCAATAAGTAGTTTGGGATTGTTTTACCCATTCAAAAATTTCAAGACAGGGTGGCTTTCTTTTAATACATAATATAATTAGGTGGTGAACCCTACAACTTTGATCAATTTATCCCACCCACACCCCAAAAACCCTATGATTTAGACACATACCCAATCTGTTACTTAACAACATTTACCTATCTTCGGTTTGAATTACAAGAAATTTTATATTTAAAACGCTATTATTAAGTGAAGGGATCAAATACTTTGATAGGCTTAATTTTATGCATAACCTAATCTATGATTAGATCTTTCCATCGCCCCACCCAACTGATAGATATACAAAATATAACTCCCACGAGCCGAACAGCCTACAATCCATGTGCTGGTGAAATTTGCAACCAAAGTCGCAAATACTGGCAGCATTATGAAAAGAAGTTATTAAGACATAATTTCTCCCGAAACCCTAATTACTCATTTGTCTCATGAGAGATTTAAGATATCATATGAAGAAAATAAGAATAAGGCACTGTTTGGAAAGTCTTATCTAGTTTGAAGCAGATCTGTGAGAAATAGATATGTGCGAAATAGATCTATTTGATTGTTTTACAAGTAGGCTGTTTGGTAAGATGTGCGGTATATTTAAATAAAGCAGATCTATTTGAAATATCTTGTTTAGTATACGTACAAATAAAAGTTTATTATAAGGGCATTTTTTGCCTTGTAATAGTGGATGTAGACCAATTTGTTCAAACATGTCAAATTATCAACTTTGACATAGATAAAAGCAAAGGTGCTCCAATTTCTTTTGTAGTTTGTCGATAATGTAGTTTGACTAAAGACTTTAATTGCAAGCGTCCTTAATGCTGAAGCACTCTCCCTATAATTCAACCACCATCCAGCTGAAAATAAAAGAAAATAAGATTAAACATTCAAATTTTTGAATATTTGAATAATAAAAATATAATTTACTATTTATATTTTACAATCTTTACCTGGATATGTCTGCATGATAGCTCTTTGAGCAATAGTAGTGCCAAAGCTTTCCATACCATCATTATATACATCAATCTAATGACATTAAAGAAGAAATAAAATTGTTAACTGTTATGAATGAATAATGATATATATTAAATTGAAGAAGACACCATATAAGATCTCTACTTTTTAATTTACTTACTTAATTTGTTGCCTTAGTGGCCTCATTGACATCATTTGCTAGTTTTTCAATAACATTTTTCATCTCCACTTGTATTTCATTAGTTATATTTCGATCCAAAGAATCATATTGAAATTGTGGATTAAGAAAGCAACCTATTAAATACAAAAACTGAAGTGAATAATGTGTTAAGAAGAATTTAATATAACAATGAACGTTAATAAGAAATCAGCCTCCACTTACCAGCAATGTATAAGTCATGATGCAATTGATGCCTCCAATGACCATCGATGATCTTCCAATATTTTGTATAATATCTACAATTTGCTTTAATAGCCATCTTTGCTCTATCCATGGCCTCATGTAAGAAGCCTATAGTTGGCTTATCATCACCATCAACCAATCGAAGAACTTTTATTGGAAGCTGAAGAACGTTTAAGCAATTTTCAACATGAAGCCAAATCTTATTGGACTTAGTGGTCTTGCATACTTCTTTTGCTAGGGGAGTTGGCTGCTTTTCCCACTTAGAATTCATCTATTCATGCAATTTGATGAATTAGAAATGCCCTCCTCTATACTTGTAAATACTCTCAATGGTTATAGAGTAAGTGGCAAATCGAGTAATGCCAGGCCATAGCAGTTCATGATTGTTTATAAACTTTTCCTCATTGAAACAAATCTATAAGACTAATAGAAGAAAATTAGTGACTTTCATCTTTTCAATCACTTGTTTCATGTCATTTCCTTTGGCAACTTCTTCAAGCATCAAGTCTATGCAATGTGCTGCACACTGTGACAAAAAAAATATTTGCCCTTTGTTACATAAACATCATTCCTGTTTTCTTCATGTTTGCAGCATTATCGGAGACAACTTGAACTGCACAATCTGTCCCAATATCATTAATCAATTCATTAAACTTATTGATGTATCTAGCATCACTACAAGAAAAGAGACATATAGTGGCAGTTTTTTTCTGCCGCTAAAAGATAAAATCTGCCACTAAAACTTTATTGTAGCAGATATTTGTCTGCCACTATATTTGTCACTAATACCCTCTGTCGCTATTGCTCACCACCTTTTTGCGGTGGAGAAGTGTCTGCCACTAAAAATAAGAAAATAGCAGCAGTTAAACAACTGCCACTGTTAATATTAAAATGTACCACTAAAAATGTTTTTAGAATCCGAAGAGTGCCTGTTTAAATAGTTTTAGCGGCAGTTTTTTTTTTTGCCACTAAAATAATTTTTATAAAAAATTTTTTTTATGCCCCATTCCACCATCCATGAAAAAAGAAAGACTGGGTTGGTTTGGTTGCCTATTGAGCTTAATTTCTGGACATTGGAGCTTTTCACATTGATTTTTTTTTTTCGAATGATAACTTCCTTAATAACTTAATAACTTCACAATCATCCCAATCAGCCGAACTGCGTCCAATCCAGTTTGTAAGCTGAAAATGCCTGGATCATTGGAGTAATCACATAACTGCAATCAGCCAAGTGCTTTATCTCTTATTGTTTTATTTTCTTTGAACCAGAAGCCAGCCATTTCTTTCCTATTCTAACAGTCCCAGCATCCCAAATATCCTGTGTTTGTGCAACAAATATAGCCGAACTTTTTCTTTTAGCTTGTGTTATTATACAGTGTCCACAAATATTGAGCGCGCCATTCTCCACGGGAGTGTCTGAAATTAATTGTGTAATTATAACATAAGTGCATTGGATGAATTGACTTCTGAAGAAAAAAGCATGGATAACAACAAGGATCACAACATATATATGACTATCTTCTTGTATTTAACTAACAAAAACAAGATAAACACCCATGTAAATGTTAAAACACTGTATTTACATAGGCGTATTGAAATAGGAAGCTACAAACAGATTTGATTGTCTCTTCCCCTTTCCAACATCAATCAAATAGATCTGTTAAAGAAACACCAAAAGAAGAGTTACAAGGGTTCACGTAGGTCATAGTATGAATATTAATCACATTTAGATCACATGCAAAATCAAAACAATCAAACTAACAACCAATTGAATCTGCATCCTGCTATGTCACGTAGAGTAATGGCATCTGCAAACAATTCCTAGAGACATCGCGTGTAGTCTTAACCAACATTGAGCCAAAGTTATAGAGACCATCGCCTAATATCATTGCTATGCCAATAAAGATCCGATATAACCAAAAATAAAAAACCAGGAAGATTAATAAATTGGTAGATAAGTAGATAAGAATAGAGCTAGGAAAAATAGAACAGAACATAGGACTGATAAAAAAAAGAAACGTACTTAAGCAGAAAGAGGAAACAAAACGAAGTAATAACAAATATTATCATCAACCTCGTTATGAATAAAAATATAAAAAGTAAAAAGATCAAAATAAAAAATCATCCCAAAATAATTTCCGAATCAACATAATTCCTACCATCAAGGGAATGAAACTTTATTTAAGCAGGACCCACAAACAACTGAGATCACAAATACAAATCATATGATAAAAAGAAGATCAATTTCTGTAACTTATATCCTTGCAGACCATGAAGGCTACTAGCGCTGAGTTTGTCACTGTACCAGTCACGTAGAGTATTTTAGCCTTTCAAGACAATCACTGTTTGGATGGGAAAACGAAGATGATGCACCAGTTCTCAAAAGAGACATCAAATCAGTTATAATCATAGTTATTAAACGAGACATCAATTGTAGAGAGGGAGATAACCTCTGAAAAATGCTGGAGAGATCAACAGACATGCTGAATGTCATCGGGAGAAGCACCATAAACCTATTACAAAAGAAATAGTGATTTGAGTATGAATTTTAAAGGGAATTAAACACAAATATATCTAAGTTTTAAAACTATGGTATGCTGCGCACAGCCTCAGATGAAGAAGACGAAAGGCCACTCCCAGTGAAGCGCTGGAACCATGCCATCACTTGGTTCAATTGGGTTCGCACCTCGATCATTTCCTCTTTCAAGGCAATCACCATTTGCTCACTTGCTATCCTTTGAGCTTTCTCATTCTCTGCTATCCTTCGTGCTTCAGCAAGTGATGCCCGTGGACCATAGATATCAGAGGGAGTGACACCTAATCCAAAAGTGCGAACCCAACCACGTCTATCTTCTCCCATCACTTGGGTGAAGATAGCATCTCGCGCTGTGCTGCTCTGTGAGTTCTCCGACTGGCTAATTCTTTCATTAATCTCTCTCCGCAATTCACAATCAAACACTATTTCATCCGTAACCTCCTCAGAGTTCATAGTAAGTGCATTCTAATAGGGATACCAAATAGTAAAAAACTGAATAAATCACATGATATAAGTATGCTTTTCCAAAGAGTTTCATTATATAGCTTCTAGCATAACTTATTCACCATAAAAATGCATTAAACAAGGCTTTGTTCGTCTTCATTGAACTTATGCTTATAAATATGAGTAAATGCAATGTGGAGAGCAATGTTAGTGAAAGATTTTTCTTCTTGGAAAAGCTTTTTTTTTTTAAATTTTCTGAACATGTTATTGGTAGATTTGAAAAAAGATTACAGTGGTGCAATTTTTTGTTGCAGTGTAAGCAGTGGGTGAGATTGTGGCATGTAGATATTAGAGGTGGAAGTATTAGTTATTGAGTAGGTCAAACTGTGGTGGGTATAAGCGCATGCATCTTGCATTTAAACAGGGCAACTTAATGAAAGAGATATCTCTATCTTCTGACAACTTTTTGTTAAGTTATTGGAAGGGCAAGGTTCCCCTCCAAGTGAACATGCAGTTTACAACTTTACAAGGTCTTCTGTGCCTTATTTGGACCTTGGATGGAATGGAAAACAGGGTTGTGATTTCGGGACATGCAAACTCAAAAGAAAGGGGCCAGTTCCATCATGCACCCGTAAAGACCATATCAGACAAATTACAGATATCACTGAAACAAAAAATTACTGAAAAAAGAAGGAAAGGACAAGCTACAAATCTCATAATTTTACTTGCAAACAATAAGAGAGACCATGTAAATCTCACTCGGGCAAAAGCTAACATCAAGCACATACATATTTACATCCCTTCAGGGCCAAAAAACAAATGGGGTAAAAAGGGCAATCACAGCACCACCCGAAACACTCAACCAGGTGTATTCACAAATTCTTATCTGAACAGACTCTACAAGTTCCACCCTTTCAATGCAACACATCCTCCCCCTAGCTCTTTTTCAGAGTACAGTTAGCTCTTAAAATCCGAGCTACAAATTAGAATAATTTCACTGTTCTTTTCAAATGAGCAACCCAGGGCATGTATGCAGACTAAGGGACATTCTCACTTCTCAGTTGGATAAAACACAAAAGATAAATAAACATTTATATCCACAGAGACTGTTTGATTTATATGTTTGATTGCTGCTCAGATACTCTCAGATACTCCACTAAAAACATTTATCATGTATATGGTCTGATTTCTATACTAAAAATGCCAGCAACGTGGACTGTATTAGATGTCCATCTGTGCACATCAAATCTGAGTTTCAAACTCAGTTTTCAGCATTGCTTTAGACTCAAAAACCTCATCATTCCTAAGTTAAGAGTCAAGCTTAAACTTACCATTACTTCCGCTGATGCTTGATCCACCGGTCGTCCATCTCGACGCATATGAGTCAATTTGAACATCTCCGTCCGATCCAGTGGCTGCCCATCAAGATTTCATGCCCGCTATCGTCATTTGAAAATAATTATATTAAAAAGCAATAAGCTGGATATCCAAATTATTATATAAACAATAATAACTTAAAGAAGAAATTACCGCTTCCTCACGTATCCGAGCGAAGCTTTTCGTTCCTGCAGTATGACTCATTACTTGTGCAGCACGATTTTTTGAATTTCTTCTGCTTCGCGCCTAATTAATGCAAACATGAACTTTTCAAAGAACGAGAAAATAAATTCGAAACTAAAACATTTGGCTTGTAAATCTTAAATTTCTGATTTATTCCATACAATTCCATCTAGAGACCCCAAAAACTCAACGAGCGACGCCCATTGGTCTGGATCAGCTCTCGGAGGACAATGCCGCAACCGCTCCCGAGTAGTGGGATATGGATCAAAATGTCTCTTCTTCAATGCGGTCTTCCAGTTCCTCCAACTGCAGCTTATCCCCTTGTAGATCCATTTCTTCACCTTCTCGTTATTTTCAATAAGAAATTTTGACTGCAACACATGCATAATAAATTCAACATCAGTATCAGTATGGATACAATATACACTATTATTATAATTGAATCAATTACATTAATACCTCTATCGCTTGCCACATATCTGTTTTCCGCTGTGCAGGCATTTTCCTCCAATCTGTATAAGTAATGGGCGCCTTTTGCCCATCTCGTGCGATGACACCAAGGTACGAGGATAATACTCTCCCATTGCTTCCAATAGGCTGCCCATATTCATTAAAATGCACAACGATCTGCTCCCGCTGATTAGTGAGAGCAATGCATCGATTTGCCCCTCTTATTTTTTTTGTTGTTTGAGTCCCTATTCAAAACACATTACAATTTCTCTATGAAAACTTGTAACAAAAAGATTGAAAGTTAATAATAAGGTAGTGGGCAGCGGGTGACTGAAAGTTCAAACAATTGCACAATGAGCACGCGGCTATCTTATTCATATCAAACCATTCATTCAAAATTTCATACTAAGTGGACCATGCTCCAGAACTAAATGTTTCAGCACTACACCTCCTGAGCATTGAGAACAACTCAGAGCCTGCCTGTAATTAAGCTCATTTTCACCAGTTTCACACCTTCTCCTAAGAAAATTTTTTTCAATAGTTTAAGAGGCCCTTCAATTCATCGTTCGGTCCAAATTCATTAAGTCAAATCTATTCAGTCCATTGCATAATAAAATCTCAAATTTCAGGTTACAACTAACATCAGAACTGCTCATTTTTCGTAAGATCAGAACTGCTCATTTAAAATCATCAATTTCCCTGAAATCAGTTTCAGATATCCAACTATTAAACTGGTTTAGAGAATGGATGTGTGTGCTGGTTTATGTGGTCTTAAATTGCTAAGTTTATGCACCACAAATGCTTATTTTCCTAACATTGTAATTGTTTTGCAGAATACAAAATTCTTTCAGATAAGGACAAGAGGGAGAATTATGATATCTATGGAGATGAGAAGAGTAGTCCAAATCTTGATGGGGGCAGTATACAGGGATATTCCAAGCCTTCTTTCTCCTCCGTTTGGTACCCAAGCGCAAGCTGGAGCACATACAGTTTCAGTCTTTATGACATTTTTTCCTACTTTGTTGGCACTGATTTGAAAGGTTCTGTTCTTTTTGGTAGTTTCAGTAGCTGGGGCAAATCTAAATCTGAGTATAGTTATTCTGGGACTATCAAGGATATAAATTCAGAGTTCTTTAAGAAAGACATCTTAGAGCAGGGAATGACTTGGCTTTTGTTAGTCTACTCTCCTTCCTTGAAGGAATATGAAATACTGGAACCCATTGTGGAGGAGGTTGCCAACTCTTTGCAAGGTGCAGTAGAGGTTGGTATACTTTCATGAATGTGTATGTTTTGTTTAGTGTGTGACTTCCATCTGAGAAGTTGTTTTTCTAACACTGGTACTTATTTTGACAGGTCGGTAGTATAAATTGTGAAAAGGAGCAAACTTTCTGCAAGGATCTTGGTATAGCACCATTCAGAGTACCCCGACTATTCACATATTCATATAAAACAACTGAAAGAGGCTCACTGGTAGAATATAATGGCAAATGGGACGGCAAGAGTTTGAAGAATTTCTACCAAGACCAGTTGCCCAGAGTTTCAAGGCGTATAGACTTACCTCAGTTTGAATGGAACTTACCTCAGCTCCTGCTACTGTCAGAAAAGAAAGATACACCATCTTTTTATGGTTAAAAGCCTAAAATCTAGCTCTATCAACAAATCCATAATTAAAACATTGAGGAACAAATGAAAATGGAAGAAAGGACTGATGATTAGCTTTCTCATAGCTTTCAGAGGTAGATGACAAATGTTGAGTATGAGTATTGATAATTATATGTAATTACCTGAAGTAGATGTCTCAGGGCATGTCTGGGCTGATTGGTCTCCTCCCTGTGATGATGAAGATGTCATACCTAGCATGTGCACCAATGACTAGCATAACATAACAACTAAATGTTAGCATCACAACTTGAAATGGCTGTAATACTATGCTATAAACAGTCAAAATGCACCTAAGAAGGTAGAAGTCAATAAAACAGACAACATTTCCATATTCCATTCAACAGCAAACCGAAATTTAGAAAATTTCAACTGTTATTCAATAGAGGAAGAAAAGGGAGGGGGGACAATTCTAGCCATTCAAAAGTTACCCACAAATTTAAAAAACTTGAATTCAATTACAAACACCACAACTACTCTGGAATTCAATTACATGTTAAAAAACTTTATTCAATTCAAAAGTTTGAAATGGTATTAGAATTGACAAACTCAGCATCATCAAATTCAGAATCATCTCCATGGTCTCTCCCCGCTTGGGTGCCTAGAGGTGTGTCAACAATTATCCAAGGCACATCTACCCTTGCTTCAGTAATATTATCGACATCTACACAAATTTCTTCTAACTTTTGAGCATTATATGGCTCACTTTCCAAGTATGTTTCCTCTTCATTTGCATTAACATCCCCATGCATGTCAAAAAAATCCCTAGGTCTTGTCGTAATAGCGACATGCCAATCCGTTTCAACCGGGTCTTCCACATAAAATACTTGCAATGCTTGAGAGGCTAGCACAAATGGTTCATTAGTACTTAATAATCGCTTCAAATTTACAAGTATTAACCCAAACTTATCTATTTTGACACCCCTACCTTGGGACGTGACGTCAACCCAATCACATTTGAATAAGACCACCTTTCGCTCTTCATAGTAATCTAGTTGTATGATATCAGTCAAAACACCATAATAGGTAACATCTCCTATAATAGGGTTCCTGTCCTTGACACTTGCAAAGCTTGATGTTTTTGTGGTAACCACAACTCCACTATTTTGAGTCTTACTTTTCTTATCAAAATCTTTCGTGCAAAACCTAAACCCATTTATCACAAACTTGGAGAAGCTACTGGCCACCTTACTAGGACCTCTTGCCAGCAAGATAAGGTCTGTAATAACCCGTTCGTCACCTTCTAATCGCAGGCGATCAACCTGTATGGACACCACATATTAGTAGAGCACCAAAATCATATTTATGAAAAATATGTGTTTAGTTGTTATATATATGTATATATATAGTAAGAAAATCTTTTACTTACATGAGATTCAAACCATTTGGGAAATTGATAATTGTGCATGCGTTTTCTATCCATTAGTCGCTTGTGACGATTATTACTGTAGATTATTTGACGGTGTTCTCTACGTGCAAAAATGACCCTCAATTAGAACACTAAGAATGATATTATATTTAATTGCTTAAAAAAATTAATAATCAACATGAAATAAGTGTTTTACTCGAGAAATGGGGTCACTTCGGTGCAATTAAAGAGAATATACCGATGCATCTGCTCCCATGCATCGTGCATCAAATTTATTAGCGTCTCCTTCCCAAGTACACGGCCTGACCTCAAGAAAATTGATGACATTTGATTTGTTTCTCCTGAGCCATCATCATAATTCCTTGGTGTACGAGTCGACCTTGTCTCTATATCATGCAAATACCTTGAACAGAATGTCAAACATTCTTCTGCCAGGTATCCCTCTGCTATTGAACCCTCCGGTCGACTTTTATTGCGCACATATGACTTGAGAGTAAACAAGTACCTATGAATAATTAGAAATAAGAAATTATAAGAATAGTTTTTACAAAAACAGAATCATTCCTACATTGACATGTTGAAAAAAATGCAATGAAGTTAAACACAACTCTCAATTGGGTACATCCATCGGTATTGTACGGGTCCAGCAATTTTGGCCTCTCCTGCCAAGTGAATTGGCAAATGAACCATGATATCAAAAAAGGCTGGTGGAAAAATCATTTCAAGATGGCACAATGTTGTTGCAATTCGAGACTCTAGTCTATCAAGAACTTCGACTTTACTAGTTTTTGAGCATATTTCCCTAAAGAAATTGCTAACTCAATTAATACTGCACTAATATTCTTTGGCAAGGCCCTTCGCATTGCTAATGGAAGTAATTATTGCATTAAAATATGGTAGTCGTGACTCTTCAATCCACACAATTTGAACTCTTTCAAGTGCACACAATGTGATATACTAGCCGCATAACCATCTGGAACCTTCACCCGAGATAATACCTTGCAGAAAATATCTTTCTCTTTCTGAGACATTGAGAAACATGTAGGAGGCAAATGTGTTTCGTTTCCTTCCTCATATGGATGAAGGGCAGGCCTAATGCCCATATGTTTTAGGTCTTGACGTGCCTTTACGGTGTCCTTTGTTTTTCCTTTAATATTCAACAATGTCCCAACTAGACTAGCACATATATTCTTTTCAATATGCATGACATCCAAGTTGTGGCGTAATAAAAGATGCTCCCAGTATGGTAATGTGAAGAATATACTCTTCTTCTTCCATCCACTCGTGTTATCATCCCGTTTTCTCTTCTTACTTTTCCCGAATGTGATGTTGATGTCACGACATTGTTGCAACAGCTCCGTCCCAGTTCTTGACAAAGGAGCGGATCTGAATTCCGTCTTTCCATCAAATTTTGATTTATCACGACGGAACCTCTGATCGGCATCCAAGAAACGGCGATGGCCCATATAACATAACTTTTGCCCATTAAACAAGAAGCAATGATAAGTGTCCTCATTGCAATGAGGACAAGCAAAGCGACCTTTAGTGCTCCATCCTGAGAGGTTTGCATATGCAGGATAGTCATTAATCGTCCACAACAATACTGCACGCATCAGAAAATTTTGATTGGTTGATGAATCCCAAGTGTGCAATCCATCCTCCCATAACTCCTTTAACTCATCTACCAACGGTTCCAAATATACATCAATATCATTCCCAGGTCCCTGTGGACCGGGAATAAGCAATGACATCATGAAAAAAGGTTGCTTCATGCACATCCATGGTGGCAAGTTGTATGGCATTAAAATAACAGGCCATATGCTGTGTGGGCAATGCTCATTGTACCAAATGGGTTGAAGCCATCACTTGCTAACCCAAGTCTAACATTACGAGGCTCTGCTGCGAAATCTGGGTATCGATCATCAAGACTTCGCCATGCTTGAGAGTCAGCAGGATGCCTCAACACCCCGTCATTGGTGCGACCCTCTGCATGCCATCTCATGAATGAAGCTGTTTTATCTGACATGAAAAGCCTCTGAAGCCTTGGCCTCAAGGGAAAGTGACGCACAATCTTCGCAGGAATTCTTCGTTCATTGGAAAAAGAAGGTGATGCACCCTCATCATTGGATTTCCACCTTGAAGTGCCACATACAGAACAAGCAGATTCCTTCGCAGTTTGTTTCCAGTACAACATGCAATCATTAGGGCATGCATCAATCATATTGTAACCAAGGCCCAATTCTCCAATGATCTTTTTGGTTTGATAGAAGGACTTTGGTAAAGTTTCCCCTTCAGGAAATGCTTCTTTTAACAATTCAAGCAACATAGTAAAAGACTTGTCGCTCCATCCACTCAGACACTTTATGTGGTATAATCGCACAACGAAAGCAAGCTTGGTGAAATTCTTGCATCCCGGGTACAACTCTTGCTCGGCATCTGCTACCAATTTGTAAAATTTCTCTGCTTCTACATTAGGTCCTTCTTCAAGTCCTTGTGAACTAGATTCAGGATCTTGAATTCCAAATGCTGACCGCAACATTCCATGCATATCATCAACTTCATCCGGTACATCTTCATCCAAGGTTACATTACCAGACATTTGATGTGGTGGTGAAAATGTTTCCCCATGGAAAACCCAAGCACCACGAGCGTAACTCTGTTCAAATCCATCACTTATTAGATGTTCATGTACTTCATCCCGAGATCTATAGTATACATTACTGCAATTCTTACATGGACATTTGATCCTATCCCTTGATATTGCATTAGCAAATGCAAAGTCAAGGAATCATTCAACCCCTTCTTCATATGCAGTGCTCACTCTCGACTCAAGAGTCCAACTCTTGTCCATAATGACTTTTCTGAACAAATGGACCGTCAAAACAGAGTAATCTTATTGGAGACTTGATTCAGAAACTTGATTGGGTAGGTTCATTTGATTCACTTTCCGGTCCATCTGATTTCCCTACCTAGTGACATAAACAATCAGAAAGATTACCATCATCTATATTTCACTATTAGATGGCATAGCACTTGAGGATGGATGCAAGCTAGAAACTCTAGCAGCCAACAAAAGATAAACTTCTTAAATTCATATAGAGTGGCATGTTCGGATATGAAAGTTCAAATCCCATGTGAGAAGATGATTAGTAATATCGACAGAGTTGGAATTCAAGTATAAAGCATGTGAGCAGAAAAAAGGTATGAAAAGAAGATAAGATTTCACATTTTTCAAGACAACACTCATTTTACTTGTTCTTTCAGAGTTGTCAACTGGTGATAATCTTACATTTTCAAGCCAACACCCATGTGTGATTTCATTATTATGAATACCTACTGTCACTAATAAAACCCAAAGAAGGTGGATAAAATGCTAGGGACATACAAATAACTAAGAACACACAAATATGCAAGCATACATTCCTTTCTAACATCTTTTATGTTGAATAATAGGAACTATACAAAACAATGAGCTTGGTAAGTAGGATATGCTAAACTTGTACCCTAAAAATATTGGCAGAGTATGAGTACTGATACAAGTGCCATATCAGTGAGATACAGATATGCTGAGCATGTACAAGTATTAGAATACCATAGCACAGCAGGGCCTAGATAAAAATAAGGCATGAGAAATAACAATTCAGAAAAAGCCAATAAAATTATCTCCTAATGTACTACTCAGGTGGAGAGCTGCAAATCAGAGCGCCCAAGTTACGGCTTGCATCCCTTGACCTAGCACTCTCAATTTGAAAGAAAATTGCAGTGCTCTCTTTCAAGTTTTAACAAATGATATAGCTATCATGTATTGGTATAAAATCTAAATTTGATACTCATCTAACTTGTATTCATTGTTTAACAAAACATAAGAAAGTAATGCCTTTAAAATCATTATACTTCATATCTTGACTTTTGTAAAATTTGAATTAATAGAATGATAGCTAAGTATTCACTTTCCAGTTTTTTCATATTAATTTTTATCAAAGTGTAATAGCTTGGTATTCACTTTTGATTCTTTATTTTAAATGCATAAAAAAAGATAGAATCCAGGAATTCCAAAGAATTCAATGATATGAAACAAATAAGCCCTAAGCAAATAATGAATTGCAACTGTCTTCGTGGATGGCACTAATTAAAAAACATGCACATGCCCTGATGCTGGGAATTCCAGTTCTGCAAAAAAGTTGCCCCCCATTATAATCTCATTTCCTATTGCATTTCCACATCTCATGTTGTGGGCTTTTGTTGGCAATTGGACTTCCAAGACATTATTATAAATAACTTAATTATATGTAGGTTAGGTAAGTTTTTCATGGAAAACTGTTGCACCAAATAGAAAAAATTAGTTTTCAAAGGAATTCACAGACACACCAAACAACATTTACATCATTTCATCAAGGAAAAACACTTTGCACCAAACATGAGTTTTACGGTTCCACGGAACTCCTTTTCCAAGGTATCCAATTACCATGGAAATTGCTGAAGTGGCAATTTCCTCTTTTTGTGGTAATGGTTTATTCACAAAACTAACCTAAACTTGGTGAATTTCACTTCGTGTATCTTTAATTGAAGTCTGTGATCATTGAGGTTACTCAAATTAGTTCAAATCAACCCAGTTCAAGCTGAGCTAGGTCTAGACATACTCTATTAGCAATTATCACGAAATTGGGTTGAACCATCTTCTTTTTACATGTCAGAGCATCCAGGTTATATTGGTGATATCCAGGCTATATTGGTGATATCCAAGCTGCATGGTGTGGACCCGGGTTGCTTCATATTATTTCCTAGTTTCTGAATTCCTATACTTCTAAGATCTGAAATATAGTATCCCATGACATACAAAATAATGATGTAAATTTTGGTTTTGTACAGGTTTTTGGTGACAAAGCATTTGAAAAGTATGGTAAGGGATTCATTTCGATGCATTTTTCTGATCAACACCTGAGTGGCCACAGGAAGATGCTTTTGTTCAAGTTCATGCTTCCTGATGCCAACAACATGGCTGACATGACAAGATTGGTTGCTCTCATCCCCTATTACATTGACTTAGTTGGACGATATAAACTCAGTCCTCAGGTACACATTGCGAGCCATCCTTCTTTCAGATATTGAATTAAAGCCCTTGCTTGTGGGTATCAGTTCAGTGCTTCATATTAAATGTATTTTGGCTGCATCTTCCAGGCCCGCTCTAAAACGGATGCAGCCAGATCCAAGGCAGCTCAGGAGGCATATAAAGAACTTCAACTTGCAAGGCAAGAAGCATTGCAGAAGAGGAAGGCAGAAAAGAGGAAGGTCATGGAAGAGACTGAAGCAAAGCTCAGTGCAGAGATGATTCGTAAGAAAGAGGAGAAAGAGCGTGCTCGGCAACAGAGGAAGGCAATGCCCAAGGTGAAGATGACACGTGCACGTTAGATTTGGGTAGGGTTAGTTCCTGTAATTCACTGACTGTTCTTTGATAGAACTGTTGTTTCTTTCTCTAAATTCAGTACTAGTCTCTGATGTACTCTAAAAATAGTATGAGTCTTATATTCTCTCTAGACCCCCTTTGGCTGGCGAGAAATGCATGTGAGGCCATTTGCCCCTTCAGCTCGTTTGGGAAACCTATTGACAGTCAAGTCAATCTGGACTTGGATTTTTTTAATGGAGCTTTATGATCACTGTTATAGTTTTTTGCTGGTCTTTCATTTTGTTGATATTTTCGGCTTTTCTACAGTCTTTATTCAATATTCAATATCCAAAGTTTGAGTGACATGAATAGCCTGAACCTCGAAGCATGTTGGAAATTGTCAAATGCCAATGGCCTTCTTTCCCATGAGCATTGAAGTTGATTGGGCTGTTTCCTTTTTATGTTTCGAATAATTTGGATTTTGAAATACCCGTTGCAACTTCTCTTACTATGCACATCTCCAAGTGGGGATCCTTAGTACCCTCCGTCCCTGTATAAAATGTTATCTGACATTCGTTACGTTTAAAAAAAGGAATAGTGAGGTTGTCAAATTAGGGCACTGTAAGGAGCACTAAGAGGGTGAGTGAAGTCTCTCCTCTTAGTTTTCCCTAGGTGGTAATTTATTCTATTGGAAAGTTGATTTTGGACATTGGCTGTTGAATCAATGCCAATTTTTACTGATGAGGACCATGATTTAAACATGCGATAATTATATGATGAGATTGAATGTTTTAGGTTGACAATTGGGAATTTTTCTGAGATTGTGGATGTTCTTGACTGTTGATCTTGTTGTAGACTGGTAATGGATGCAACCGAGAAAGGGGGAAGTTACATGTGTGGTCAAATATCTGTCTGGCCTTTCCATGAATCAAAGGCAATGAAATGGAGAATAAACAAAAAGAACTGTTGTATTCTAAAGAAGTTTCTTAAAATATCCATGTTCTGAAAAGCCCTTGGCTGAAGGAGAGGTACCTACCCAGGTTTGAATTCTGGTTAGGCTGGTAAGAACAGCCACCTTTTATCAGTGAGGTTAGAGGCCGTTCTTGTCATTCTATTTGATTTCAAAACTACTAATTGACTAAAGAACTGTGATCTTGATTAGGCATTGCTTTTTGGAATAACTGTGAGCTTGAAAAATGCTGACCATTGTCTGCTCCTGATGCTGCTACTGAATTGATGTTTGATTTGAATGTTCAGGGAATGTTTTTTTTTTTTGGGTGAAATAGTTGGGTTTGTGATTCGTGGACGCAGTATGCTTGATGTCAACGATTCTCATATATTTCGGGTAGCTCGGGATAACTCTAATTTTTGGTTCACTGGCGTAAAGATAGTTTCCACTTTAGCCTGCAAGCCTTTCCTCTTCTCAGTTTTGCAGTGGGCGATCAAATCAACTTCTCCACCATTCCAAAGCTCTACATGCAACTCTACTGCGATATCAATCTCTGCCTTTTCAAGCGTCTCCATTATTGGAAATCAGCATCTCTCCCTTCATACCCATGGCCATGTCACCCATCATCAATCTCCTTCTTCCTCTTGATGACTTGTTGTGTTGGTACTGTTATTTGTTGTTATTGTTCGTATTGTTGGTATTGGGCAAGTTGTTGAGATTCAGTAATCCATAAAAGGAAGATGAGGAGAAAGGAGATGCGATTTGGGGCTTGAATTCTGGAAAGGGAAGAATTTTATTTTATTTGCTTATGTGACTGGGATGAGAAATGAACAAAGGGGCAAACATTTTTTTCCATATATGCAGTGGGTTTATGAAGGGTTAGAAGATGGAGACAAAGATTCATTGGATTTTTATTTTTTTATCCAAAACCCCTCGTTGTAATACATTATTTTTCTTTATGCTGTGCGTGGGTTGTCAGATGGCTTTTGCACTGTCATGGCATGGTTGCACACGTGGCATATTATGGTTAGCCCACTCACGGTGAGGTATGACAGAGGATTCGGACTCAATCTGAATTCATGTGAGGGGGACTGCGCAGATGTAAGGTGGGCCAAGTGGGACCCATGGACCTGTACGTGGGAAAACATTCAGCATTCTTCAATAATACTATAGTTTAATTTGAAAAGAAGATTACAACAGTGTTGAAAGACCCGGAATCGGTCGCAATAGCACACAGGTAAGAAGAGGACGTAAGAACAAGCTGTGAAAAGGGTATAAAAGAGGAAGTCGGGGCAGGGCTTTGAGGTGCGGGATGGTCGATGGCGTCTTCTTCGCGGGATCATCTTCTTGGTCTTCTTCGTGTCCGCGTGGTGCGTGGGTTTAACCTTGCGGTACGGGACGTCCGCAGCAGCGACCCCTATGTCGGCCTCAAGATGGGCAGACAGGTATGGGTATTGGGTACCCCAATAATAAAATAACAAACCACCCCCCCTCTTTTTTTATTTTTATTTATTTTTCTTGAAATCTAAGTATCCCAATAAATTTGGAATTGTTTGAAGAATACTTTGTGCGTTTTTTCTTTCGCGAAAATGAAAATTGAGTTGCAGATTTAAATAAAATCGTTTTCTTAGTTATTGCGGTCGCAAAAGAGGAAGAGAAAAAGTAGCCTCTCAAAACCGATCTACTACTTTACAGGAATTTGGTGTTGCAAAAAATTTGAAAAAATGGAAGAAAATCAACACAAACCCTTATATTAGAGTTTTTGCGCACACATGCACATGCCCGAGGGAAGTTGGAAATTTCCTCAATCATCTTTTTCAACTTTTAAGTCAAAATTTCAACTTTATCCCAACTTTTCTCTAATTTGAGAACTTATTCGGCTCTACTATAATCTACTCATCCCACAAATAAACAGGCCTTTAGGGACTTCAAAATTTTATTTTAAAGTTGGAAATCCTATTAACAATTTATTTTACTTCTAAATTTTGGAAGTCTACAACTATTGGAAGTTGCAAGAAAAATTATAAAATGCATAGGAAGTTAGGAACTGCATCTCCAAATTAAAGGTCAATGAAAGAACAATAGCAGCAGCATCAAAAATTGAAGATGAGATCATTTCATCTTCTCTACAACATGCACACAAAGGACAAAGTGAGAAAACTCGAAGATGAATGGGTTGGAATGCACACTATCTTATGTGAAAGGTCATTGGAAAGAGACTTGTGAGACGATTAATGATGTATGGTTTTCTGTTAATAAGTTTCCAGGGCCAAATGACTTCTCGTTTTGCATTCATTCAACTATATAACACCATCATAGAGGTGGAATTATGAGAGACTAAACAGAACCCCAAAAGGGTAACCTAAAGAGTTTCATATCAGGAGACCTAAAAGAGCAATGAGAGCCAACCTTTGTTGCTTTGATCCCAAAGGTGGGAGGAGTGATGAAGATTAGTGATTATGGCCTATTAGAATGGTAGGCATTTTTATATAATGTAAAAGTGAAAGTGAAAACTGAAATGTAAGGTGTTAACCAAAAATAGTGCAAGCAAAGATCTTTTTGCCAAGGCAGCCCGCTGTCCCTTTCCTTGTTCACAATAGAAGCACGAATGGATGAAACCAATTTACTAATCAATCAACACGGTTCTAAGTGACCATCCAAAACATTGTGCAAAGACTGCCAATGCCAACTCATGCTGAAAATGAGAAAACTTCCAAAAAAAAGTAATGCTGAAAATTCAGAAGTGTGTGGAGGTCTGCTGAGCTGTTTGCACAAAAAAGAAATCTAAAGACAACAAAATGGCAAAAACCTCATTGATCAAATCAGCCAACACCAAACAAGATCCTTTGATCAGATATCCATCAACGCACTACTAAAAGGCAATGAATATTCATGTCTCAAAACAATCTCAAACTATCTCGAATCACCTAAAAAAATGGAAATTCCCAATTCAATAAAACGAAGATCGGGTTTACCAAATTTAGCTGAGGAAACCTAGCAATCCTTCGAAGCAGAGTTCAACAAACCACTTCTTTCAGCTGCTGGTAACCAAACACAAGGGGATTTAGAAGCAGAATCGCTGCCAAACAGTAAATAATCAAGAGCTAAGATGCATACATCTGATTTCAAGAACAAAGATCTGAAACAGTATATACTAGCAAATCTTATATTCTCAAATAGGCAAAGATCATAACAATGCAGATGATCAGATCAAAAGGAAGGAAGATGCAAGTAGATGTGAAGAAAAGGAGCAATCATTTCAACAGAACTAGACAAAACAAGTAGATCATGAACATTGCAAAACGCACTAAAAAACCTAGCCACTGATGGAAATCCACTCGCATATGAATCAAATCGAAATCCACTTGCATATGAATCCACATAGCACATCAAATCACGTGAAATCACAGATTCTTACCAATGGAGAAGGTAGAGTCCCTTCTCTTGCTTCAGGAGCTCTTTTGCAGAGAGAGGATTAGGGTTTCGAGAAGAGATTCAGTGGGAAATTTCGCAGAGGCAAGGGTTTCACACTGGATTTGGGATTTGCAGAGGTTCGGGTTTCGCAAAAGATTAGGGCTCGCAAAGGATTCGGGAGGACCCTTTGCATATGAATCCACTCGCAGGGATTTCGCGAAATTCGCCAGAAATTGTGCGAGCGCCCCTCTTTTGCTTCAGTCGCTTCAGGAGCTAAGGGTAATGCGACATCAAACAACCCTCTCTTGCTTCAGTCGCAGGACCCTTTAACTCTTCTCTCGCTTCATCCGCTTCAAACAAATCGTGCGACAGTCAGGTTTCAAGAGAGAGTTATGCGATAAGTCATGTAGGGCCATTGTTTAATAGTTGAAAGAAATTGGCTCCATTTCATCTGATGATGGACTTTGTCTAATAGATTATTTCATTGTATGAGCAACCTAATTAACGATCCAAACAAAAACATGAGATCCAATCCTATTGGAAACTTTCGTACACTAGCCTAAAATTGGGCTATTTTATTTTTGTAAATGACCATTTCTAGCCTGTTGTTGCATATATTATTTTTTCAGTGCAAAAAATTAATTAAATAAGTCAATAGTGCACCGATGAAAATCAATAGTGCACCCACTGGTTAAAATTCTAACTATATAATTTATCCCTCTATATATAATTCTCTAAACCTCTCTTGAGTAGCATATAATATATTATGCTGTTATATATAAGCTTTTTCAATTACTTATACAACACCTACTTATCTATTCTATATTTTTATAGTAGCAAACAATATTGTTTGTTATTGTGGATTTTATTTTTCCACTACTATATTAGCATACAAAACTGTCTGCTGCTATATACACTAATATTATGTATTTATGAGCAATAAATAATGATTTATGAAACTTTAGCGGCAAACATTACTTTGTGCTATTGGAGAGATGTATTTTTTTTTAACTTACAATGGCAAATAGCAAATATGCTACTGATAAAGACATTAGCGATAGAATCTCAATACCTACTTACCTATGATATACACCTACTTACCTACTACATATCTTTATAGCAGCAAACAATATTGTCTGCTGCTGTATATATTAATTTTCCACTACTATAGCAGCATACAATACTGTTTGCTGCTATATACACTACAAGATAATGATATGATGAAACTTTAGCGGCAAACATTTTTTTGTGCTGCTGTAGAGAGTAAATTTTTAACTTACAGTGGCAAATAGGAGAGTGTGCTGCTGCTAAAGACATTTAGTGGCGGAATTTAAAAATTGCCGCTATAAAAGTGTCGCTAATTGTCATTTTTCTTGTAGTGTATCTTGAGTATAAGCAATTGCGTCAACTGATTTTATAAAAACTGTTCCCAAAGAGCAATAAACTAGAAAATGTAAGAGATTATGTTTTCTGAGGGTCGTCCACACATCACACATTAGTATACAGCCCATTTCTTTCTAAATCCTCCTAAAAGTCTCCACCAAGAGCTATAACTCCTCATATTATTTTCTAATACAGAGATAACCAATCTCATTAGGGTGGGTGCCTTTATACCAAGACCATGTTCCCCTCCAGTGTATTTACAATGCTGGGTTGCTTGGCTATTGGTTTTCTAAATGTAAATAGGTCTGTTGGACACACCACACCTGGCCTACAAAGTGCCTTTGTAGGATGTTCATCATCGTCCTCAATATCTACTAAGTGGGGTTGTTTTTTACTAAATGTTCGACGCAAACCCCTCACCCTGGATTCAGATGAGCCACCCTCATCATATTGGCACATCTCATGGTTACCTCATATTGCATCTTTCTTCTTCTCCCCTTCTCTAAAATGACCTTTAACTTTCTTCCCTAGCCCTCCTCAAATTTGGATTCTCACCATCGTCAGATGAAATAATTTCTCCCTCCATAGACCCCAAAAACTTCTTCTCTATATGCTTCAAATTCATCCTCTCTTCTTTGCTATCTGACAACCTTTTTCTATTTTCTTGCATTTCTTTTTTCACACTACGTAGCACTTGAGGACACTTTGCCACTTGACTTTTTACCTATAAGCCAAGTGTTGCTTCAATCTAGTTTTCTCTTCATTTATGATTTTTTTGCAATAATTACATTTAATTTTATATTTACTTTCAACTTCTTCACAATGGTTCCATACCGGATTAATATCACACCCCATTTTGATCTAGTTTATTCAAAACAAAGGAAAACATGACACGATTTATAAAACATTTGAACTACAATTCAAAATATAATAGAAACAAGGAAATTAATACATTTATGTAAAACATTTGGAATCTCCAAAGGGCACATTTTAAATGATACATTAATTATTTAATTTTTCTAATTCCATCTTTTATATAATATCGGCCAATATTTTCAAAATATTGGTCGATATATCATTTCTGTCAATATTTTCAAAAATCAGCCGATATCTCGTGATATTTTGGCGAATTTACTAGTATTGATTCCGAGACCGTTACGAAGCTAAATATTGTACCAGTATCGGTCGATACCAGAACGTATTGGCCGATATGAACTGGAATTGACTGTTTTTTTTTTTTAACTATGGTCACCAAAACGTTATTGTTCGGCCGCACAGGGCCGAATAGGATTAATGCTGTTCTGCCAAATTTGGCCAAACACATCACAAATCTTCGGCCACTGTTGGCCGAACACAATTTAATGTGTTCGGCTAGCAGTGGCCAAAGAGCACTCATCATGTTTAGCCACGCAGGGCAAAACGAGGCGCGCGACAGGAGATGAGCAATTATCATTAACAATTACAATAATGGTGTAAGGAGAGGATAAAACAAAGGCCATTATGCAAACACCCACAAAACTCATATCAATGAAAATGGTGGAGAAGACAAATGATTGAGATGAGAAGAGAAGAGAAGACCTACCTTTGAGAATGGTGGAAAAGAGAACAGAACATCCTTAAGAATGGAGAGGAATGGAGGAGGGAGGAGAGAAAAGGAGTTGAAGAGGAGATGTGTAAAGAAAGAGTATGGAAGATGAATGTGTAGAGAAAGAGGATGGAGGTATAGTGTGTACATATAAGAGGAATGTGTAGAAAAAAAGGATGGGAGTATAGTGTGTAAATGTATTGATTGTGAAAAGAAAAAATACAAACTTAGTCACTTACTCTATTATGTATAAAAAGAAATTGTGTAAGGAGAGTAAAAGGGGTGTAAAAATAGAAGGACTTTGTTAGAACATATCCCTCTTAAGTTTTGTAAAAATCGGATATCGTTCGGACTCCAAACGGATGAAAACGGGTCACATGCAAAAAACCCAAAACTAGGCCTATCCGTGATCGTGGCCACTGGCACGGACACCTAGAAAGGAGTTATAGACGATTTCAAGGAGTTATTTCACTTTATTTCGAAACCCAACTCCCGCACAACTGCTAAGAACTATCCAAACTCCCTCTAAAGCCTAAAAAAGGCAAACTTGGGCTCTGAAGAAAGGATTCAAGCATGGTTTGAAAGATTCGAAGGGTTACAACCAAGATTCTAAACAAAGATCTTCAACATCCCAAAGCACCACAAGCATTCAAATCTACTCTTCTTCTTCCTCTCACATACTTAAGTTGAGAGATGGTTCAGAAGGAGATACATCTTATTAAATGATTGTGGACAACAAACTTCAAGGCTACCAGGTATCAAAGAAGTTTGAAGGGATGAAACTACTTTCTTTCGCTCTCCCACTTGAAGGGGTTTTAGGCCATCTTTAAGATTGTGAACAAGCTTTTTAGGCTTCATACTGTACCTTAAAAACCATAAAATAAAAATGACATAACTTTGGTCTCAACCGCTTATACAAAGATATCCTTTTTGAATTTACATGAAAGCGATTTCAAACAAAAAAATGGTAATTATAAAAGATTGTGGGCGATTTTACGATCAAATTCAATACTCTTCATGAGCATTTAACACTACCAAAGTATTAAAAAAAAACAATTTTCAACGCTTTAAAGGCACTACAGAAGCAAACCGAGACAAAACAGGGACAAACAGTGGCCAAAACGGCCACAGTCACAAACCCACTGTCCCTTTTTTTTGCATTTTGTCATTTTTTCATGTAACTTCTCTGATTTTTCTAGTTTAGACCACACCTAAAATCAAAGGGAGGAGTTGTGAATGTTGGACACGATTCCGTTGCATTTCACATCATTTTGAGCGCGATCATGTCTTATTCGGCCTACCTCTATTCCTTGGTAGGCCATCCACCTGTATAGCCAAACTTTTCTCACATGGTTAACAACGGCGACAACAATGGCTACCTCAGCTGCGCTCCTCAGTATTAAGACTTTTGATGTTCTTACTTCTGAGTTAGCAATTCCTTAAGCAAAATCAAAGCACAACATAACAAAGATAAGTAAAGAAATACTCACAAAGCAACTTTATTGATAAAGTACTTGATTACACACGGGAGGATGCTAACTTGGCTTTGATACCAAATTGAGGAAGGGTGGTGGGTATACAAAAGTGGGTATACAAGGGCGGATTTTTCATTTTTTTGGTCTTTATTATCTTGAAGTTTTATATTTGTAAAACTATGGGATAATTGATTAATAAGTTCATCTGAGAATTTTAAAGGTTTCTTTTCTAACTTTAAATCTTTAAGGATTTCACCTTGAAAACCTAAAGTTTATGTCTTAATTATATTTTGAGAAGAAGATGCTTCATATATTTTTAAAATATTTTCTACTTTATCTTTAATTCTATTGGTTTGTTGGCCAATAATATGAAGATTGATATTTGTATAATTATTTTGTTCTAAAACATGACTTAAATCTGATTTGTAAATAAAATCAGATTTACCTTTAGCACCTTGTATTTTTGCAACATCTTTTATGGGTACGGCTGAAGTTTTATAAATAATTTAATGTAACGGAGGATGTATAAATTCTTCAGTTCTTTGTGGAGAAGAACTGGTATAAGCTATAATCCAAGATTAACTTAATTTTGTTATCATATTAATGGATAAATCTTCAATATTATAAGTTTTCTTCATGCCTAATTTAAGCCAATCAAAGAAATAAATATTTTTTTCATTATCATGAATATATTTATACCATTTTTCTTTTAAGAAATCTTTATGCTCCTGAGAAACATGTTTAAAGAAAGATTTTGTTAAAGGATGTATGGCTAAATTCTTTTTTAACATTTCTTTATCAATTTTAAAACATTCAATAATATTTATATTGAAATTGGATTCGGAAGGATTGTATGAATGAGTTCGAGAGGCATGATTTCTTATATTTTCTGGAGCTTGACAAGAAGGATATACGAGGCTTATAGGACGAAAATCTATATGAGATGTAGAGCAAGAAGCACGAGATGGTTCTTTTATAGAAGATCCTACCACAGAAGGAGGATGAAAATAAGACTTTCAAGAAGGTTGATAGACTGTAAGAGCTATATCTCTTGAATCTGTTTGAAAATTTATTTCAATACTTCCATCTTGATTTTCTAAGGTTCTTTCTAGTTGAGCATTTTCTAAGAGCCATTTACCTGATAAATTAATATCATTCCACTGTATAAGTTTTGGAATATTAACTTTATTTTTGAAATTAGTTTGGAATAAAGTAGTCATACCTTTTGCTTAATTGGAATAGGCTACACTTGGAACCACTGAATTTTTGAGTTTATAATAAACTCGATATATGAGAGCAAGATTTTGATTATAAGGATTCATATCAAAATCTTTTGTTTGGATAGCAAGAGTAAGAGCTTTATGTGCACCTGGATCTATAAGAGAAACAGAGAAATGTGGAAAGCAATTAAAGAAAGTAGGGCCATTAGCCAAACTTGATTCAACCATTTCAAGTAATGAACCACTGAATTTGTTATGTCTTATATCTTGAACATAGACGAGAACTTCTGTTATAAGTCCAAGTCTTGCTAGAGGCTTTAGAGCAACTTACACTAATCCAAAACAAATATAATTATATGTTTTAGCATATTCTTTTATTTCATGGGGCTTAATTAAAGAGAGATGCCGAATGTTATCAGTAATAGGTTCAATTCTTTCAATAGTTTTTACTTTATAAATTGATTTTAATTGAAAACTTCCCATTTTATAAATTTTATTTTTATTTACAGTTGGAATAGTCCAGTCACAAATAACTTGATCTAAATCGTCATAACTGATTTCCTCACTATTTTTAATAGACATGGAAGATAAGGAATTTGATAATGAGGAAGAAGAAGGTACAAACGTCTTAATAAACTTAGCCATAATTTGTATTACAGAGTTATTTTAACCAAATCCAACATGAGTATCTAACGCAATAGAAGATTTACACATCAACAAAATGCCTTCACACGGTTAACAACGGCGACAACAATGGTTACCTCAGCTGCGCTCCAGGCAGAATATAATTAAAATTTCTCAATAATAACAAATACAGAACTAAGTATTAAAACTTTTGATGTTCTTACTTCTGAGTCAGCAATTCTTTAAACAAAATCAAAGCACAACACACCAAAAATAAGTGAAAAAATACTCACAAAGCAACTTTATTGACAAAGTACTTGATTACACACGGGAGAATGCCAACTTGACTCTGATACCAAATTGAAAAAGGGTGGTGGGCATACAAAGGTGGGTATACGAAGGTGGAAGAGAGAGAGAGAGGAGATGATGGTGGAAGTAAGGCCGGATCAGGACTGGAACTCTTTCCAACTCTTGCCTGTACATGGGGAAGCCTACAACTATTTATAGTAGTAACAAACATAATTTACATTTCATTTGCAGTGCTGTATTTTATCATGAAGCTCTGTGCTGCATGAGGCACTGTCCTGTATTTTGTCATGAGGTTCTGATTTGCCAGGTACTGTAGTTGAATTTTATCAATAATAGTTGCATATAGATGAGGTGGATGCATCCGTATCAATCAACTAGTTTATCTTCATTTAGAAAGTTCTTGCTATTCTTTCCTTGTAATGTACTTGTTCTTTTATGCTCATAAGGAAGTACTAAATGTAGATAAGTATCGAAGATGCTTTGTCTTTTTTCATTGTCCTTTATTGTCAAAAGTTCAACATATCTTTGATGTTTGATGTAGAGAATCTCTTAGCTCTGGACACTGTAGCCATGATAAAGAAAATTCTTAATCACTCTTGATAAGATTAATCCCTATCTAAATGAATTCCGTTGTAGCTGGAGGTGTTCTGGAATGTCAAAAGAGATATCTTCATAGGCATTGAGAATTTAATTAAAGCTTGGCATGTCTGGATTTAGAAAGATTCTATATAATTATTGTTTGCTCAGCAAGATCATCAACAATGCAAATAACTCTTCGACCATCGCACCACACAAATCTGTATGGACTTGAGAATTCAAGATGTTCTTTTAAATTAAGAATCTTTTATACTAATCAGCAACTGGATTATAATTGTGGAGACGTTCTACGCTGTATTTCAATGTTGCTGCTTCATGAAATTCATACCATTGAGAAGGATAGCTTATAGGGGATGCTCATAATCATGTATTATAGAAATAAATCTTTTACAGAATAAATCTCCTTCTTCATATTCCATAATGGTCCAAATTTGATATGGTTGATGAAACCGAATTTATGATCTTTTACCCAAGGTTGATGAAATCGTTATGACAAGTTGTCTTTTGGTAACTCCAAGGCTGCGAAGGGCATAACGCACTATTGCAGGGAGCTGCTGTATTAGTTCAAAATCATATCTGGATAAAGAAAATCTTTAGACTCATCCTTATTCAATATACGACTTATCAACTTCATACGATGGCAGGAACAATTTTGGAAAGCTAGTTGCCCAGCTGATATATTGAGCTTTGAGCATTAATCGCTCCTTGATCTGACAAGAAATAGTTTTTTCTCTAATTCTTATAGCAATTTCATCAGAAGGGTTGTGTTAACCTTTTCCAGGAGTTTTATTCTGGATGTTTTTTCATCAGCATAGGTAAATAATAACAGTGTTCTTTGATGGAGGTTATGACATATGAAAATTTGGCTTTCTAAGTCCTTGAGATGGTTTGCAACTTTGGATAGGGTTTTTCTAGTATTTTTACTTTTATCTGAGAGAATGGCACTCCAATGGGCATTGATAAGTTATTGAGAGTTGATAGATAATCCTAGATTGAAGAAAGGGATGGATATTTGTTGGGATGTCGGTATGGATGAAGAGCTTGATTCTTGAATAGGAACTTTGTTAGAACTTGATGTCATAATGAGAAAGGAACTCTGAATAAAAATAATTAATGATTTGAATTCGTAATATTTTTCCAATAGAAAATTTGGATATGGGAAGCACTTAAATAGAAGCCATCATAGAGACATTAATAAGATTTATTCTATTTGGGACTGGACATTTGCTTGTTTATTTGTTGATTATTCAAAATAAAAAATTAATTCTTTATTGTTAATAATAGTTTTGAGTCCTGATGAATTAATTTGAAATGCCTATAACATTTGTAGAAAATGATTTCCGAGAATAACATCATTATTTAAATCCTTTCTTAGAAAGAAATCAGTCTTGATACATATTCCATCTTTACATACATAAACATTATTTAATTTGTATTTAATATGGAGTTTTTTTATTAACAGTAGCTAGACTGAGTTTATTATTAGTTTTTGTATAATATTTAGTTGGGATTAATCATTCTCTAATTACATTGACATCTGCGCCACTATCAACTAAGCTAAGTGTTTTGATAAAGAATTTTTTTATCTTAATTATCACTCGGATTTTCCATTCAGAAAGAACCTTAGAAAAACAAGATATTGAAACAATTATTGAACATGAAGATTGAAATGTGGTAATAAATTTTTAAACAGATTCAAGAGATACAGCTCCTATAGTCTATCAACCTTCTAGAAAGTCTTATTCTCATCCTCCTTCTGTGGTAGGATCTTCCATAAAAGAACCATCCCGTGCGATGAAAACTTAGATAATTTTATAAATTTTTTAACAAGAAATCCACTTCAAAAATAGAAAACTCAAGTGACAATTAAGATAAAAAAATTCTCTATTAAAGCACTCTACTTACCTGATAGTGATGTAGATGTTAATATCATAAGAGAAGGCTTAATCCCAAATTCAAATCATTGATTATTCTTATTCAGAGTTCCTTTCTCATTATACGTCAAGTTCTAGCAAAGCCCTCTTCAAGGTCTTCAAGAATCAAGCTTTTCCTCTATACCGACATCCTAACAAATATCTATCCCTTTCTTCAATTCAGGATTATCTATCACTTCTCAAGAACTTATTAATGCACATTGGAGTGCCATCCTCTCTGATAAAAGAAAAAACACTAGAAAAACCCTATCCAAAATTGTAAACCATATCAAGGACTTAGAAAGCCAAATCCTCATGTCATAACTTCCATCAAAGAGCACTGTTATATACTTATGATGATGAAAAAACATCCAGAATAAACCTCCTGGAAAAGGTTAACACAGTCCTTCCAGATGAAATTGCTACAAGAAATAGAGAAAAAGCTATTTCTTGTCAGATCAATGAGCGATTAATGTTCAAAGCTTAATAAATCAGCTGGGCAACTGGCTTTCCCAAATTGTTCTTGCCATCGTATGAAGTTGATATATCATCTATTGAACAAGGATTAGTCCAACGTCTCCACAATTATGAGCGAGTTTAGGACATCTTGAATTTGCAAGCACATACAGATATATTTGGTGTGGCGGAAGACGAGTTGTTTGCCTTACTGATGATCTCGCTGAGCAAACAACGGTTATATAGAATCCTTCTAAATCTGGACATGATAGATTAAATCAAATTCTCAATGCCTATGAAGATATCTCTTTTGACATTTTAGGAAAAACTCGTGAACAATTAATTCAATTATTCCATGGAAAATTTGAAAATGATAATGAACAATGGAATGACCCTAAAAGTTATCCGCCAACGGCACTGGAATTCATCAAGATAATTAATCTCATAAACCAAGAATTAATCTCATGAACAATGGGTGAATGACACTCAAAGCCAGTTGTATTTTATAGGAAGTTGATTTGAACCTTATAAACCAGGAATGCTAGAAAGATGAGTTTTGATAATAAAGGATGGGAGTGACTTCCCAGGCAGCAATATAGTCATAATAATTAAAAATAAGTTTTGAATCAAGCCTTTGGGGCATATGAAGAGGTTGCCCCCATTCTTCTGCAGAGAGGACATGCATAATCTTGATTTTTGAATATAGGATGTTAATATGAGTTGGTAAAGCATTTAAGTATGAGTTTTTTTTATCCATCTGCATGGTCAATAGTGCAGTTGCCAGTTCTGATAAAAAGTTGTTCATAAACTTTATAGTCAAGGGGTTGGATAAATAAATGGTCTGGAAAAAAAAAGGTTTGGATAAGATGTTCAATACGAAAGGTATCTATATAAGATGTTATCTAAGGAATAAATTCTCAATGGTGTTTTTGTGGTAAAATATTGAGCTTGAGAAGCCTGAGGTTTTCTAGATACAGAATTTGATGGACTTTGAAATTAGGGAATATTAGAGGTATGGGTTGCTCCCCATCGCTCAAGATAATTGCCACTGGATTTTCTGGATAAAGGTGCAGTATTCATAATGGAAGAAACTTTATTAGTAGGAGCAGGAAGAAAAGGTCTAATCTGACGGGGCTTTATTCTTCTGTCCCTGTAGAAACTCATGAGATAAGAAATCAGGTAAAGAATTATTTTTACCTGCAATATACTCAATATCAAAATCAAATATAGCTAATAGAGCTTGCCAACAAGCAAAAATATGCTTAGCAGCAAGATTTTTGACATCTTTTTCTAAAATTTCTTTAGCAGATTTACAAACTATTCTTAATAAGAATTTTTTGTTTAATAAATCACTTTGGAACTTCATTATCCTATTTGCTATAGATAAGATTTCCTTTTTAATGGTTGAATAATTCTTTTGTGTAGGTGTTCATGTTCCCGAAGTAAAACAAAGAATTTCTTCTTTTCCAAGGATATTTCTTTGTAGAAGAATTCCTCCAAAACTTATTTCAGATGCATCTGTTTGGACTATTTTTAATAAATCTAGATGAGGGAATAGTTAAACACGGTAAATTTTTGACTTTCTGTTTGATATTTTGGACAGCTTGTGCATGGGCAGCTGACCATTCTACTGGGTTTTGGTCAAGCGCATTTGGGAAAGGGTAGTGAGTGTACAAGCGGAAGTGGGAAGACAGAGAGGATGGTGGTAGAAGCAAGGCTGGATTAGGACTGGTATTCCAAGCTTGCTTGTACAAGAAAGAGGCTAGGCCTATTTATAGTTGTTACAAACATAATTTACATTTAATTACAACTGCATTTCATCTGTATTTGCATTTCATTTCCTGTGCTGTATTTTGTCTTTACTATATGAGGCTTTAGTATTCATGTGTCTAACAAATCCCATCATACTTAAGGACAGCGTGCGAGAATCTTCATTATTGCTAGATAAGGCACGTGTCATAATGTGTCATTGGATATCCATATCTTCGTTTGATGAGGTGGATGTGTGTACTTTTTTATCTTTGTACCAAATTTATCTTTATTGAAACTATGCTTGATAAGCTTCAAGTATCTTATTTACTAGCCATGAGTATTCTTACTCATGCTTTGTCCTTCCTTGTACTTCGTTTTTTGTTTTATTCTAAAGTAGCTTTATGTAGTCAATATATCTTTGATAGCAAAAGATGGATATGAGAACCAAGATAACACGTGGGCATGGGCATGCTCTTGATAAATATTCATCTTTATGAAATTAATCATCCGGATGAATTTCGGGGCAGCTGGAGAACTTCATAAGTGAATCAAAATTAAGACTAGGGTCATTCCACTCATTATTTTCATTTTTAAATTCTCCATAAAATAGTTCAATTAATTTGTCACGAGTTTTTTCTGGAATGTGAAAAGAAATATCTTCATAAGCATTGAGAATTTGATTAAGCTTGTAATGTCCGGATTTAGAAGGATTCTGTATAACCGTTGTTTGTTCAACAAGATCATCGGCAATACAAACAACTCGCCGACAGTCGCACCAAACATATCTGTATGTGCTTGCAAATTCCAAATATCCCCTTAGATTGAGAAATCTTTGATATTTTTCAAAAGCTGGATTGTAATTGTAGAGATGTTCTAAGCTGTATTTCATTGTAGCAACTTCATGAGATTCATACCATTGGGCTGGATAGTCAATAGGGAGATGCTCGTAATCATTTAAAGAAAAGATGAATTTTTTTGCAGATTAAATTTCCTTCTTCATAATCCATAATGGTCCATAATTGATAAGGCTGATAAAACTGAATTTCTTATCTTTCTCCCAAACTTGATGAAATCGTTATGAGCAGTTGTCTGTTAATAACTCCAAGGCTACGAAGGGCATGACGCACGATTGCAAGGAGCCGCTGTATTAATTCAAAATCATCTCTGGATAAAGAAAATCTTTGAACTAATCCATGTTCAATATATGATATATCGACTTCATGTGATGGCAGGAACAATTTTGAAAAGCCAGTTGCCGAACTGATATATTGAGCTTTGAGCATAAATCGCTCTTTGATCTGGCAAGAAAGTTTTTTCTCTAATTCTTACAGCAATTTCGTCTGGAAGGGCTGTATTAACTTTTTCCAGGAGGTTTATTTTGGATGTTTTTTCATCAGTATAGGTAGATAACAATGCTCTTTGATGGATGTTATGACACATGAGGAGTTGGCTTTCTAAATCCTTGATATGGTTTGCAATTTTGGATAGGGGTTTTCTAGTATTTTTTATTAAAAAGAATGGCACTCCAATGGGCATTGATAAGTTCTTGGGATGGGATAGATAATCCTGAATTTAAGAAAGGGACGAATATTTATTGGGATGTCGATATGGAGGAAGAACTTGATTCTTAAAGAGGAACTTTGCTAGAGCTCGATGTCATAATGAGAAAGGAACCCTGAATAAGAATAATCAGAAAATCTAGATATGAGATCATATGACAAAAACCTTGAATAGAAGTCATCAGAAAGACGATTAATAAGATTCATTTTATTTGGAACAGGATATTTGATTTTTCAAAATAAAAAATTAATTCTTTATTGTCAATAATAGTTTTAAGACCAGATGAATCAATTTAAAAGGGCTGTAAAATTTGTAGAAAAAGGATTACCGAGAATAACATCATTGTTTAAATCCTTTCCTAGAAAGAAATTAGTCTTTATGCATATTCCATCTTTACAGACATAAACATTATTTAATTTGTTCTTGATATAGAGTTTTTTATTAGCAGCAGCTAAACTAAGTTTATTATTGGTCTTTATATAATATTTTCTTGGGATTAATCCTTCTCTTATTATATTAACATCTACACCACTATCAAGTAAGCAAAGTGCTTTAATGGAGAAATTTTTTTATCTTGATTGTTAATTGGGTTTTCCATTTTTGAAGGGGATATCTTGTTAAAGAATTGATAAAATTATCTAAATTTTCATCAAGATAATTAATCTAATAAAGATGTAGATTTATCAAGAGTCTTCTTTTTAAAGCATGCCAAGGAAATATACCAAGCTCTATCTTGACTCCCGTATCCAGGCTCAGCTATCAAAGCTACGTTGAACAAATAAAGCTACTTTTGAATAAAAACAAACAATGAAGGACAATAAAGACAAAGCATGAGCATAAAAAAAATAATAATAAGTACACTCATGACTAGTAAAGACTACAAGTGAAGACTATCAAGAATATTCTCAATGAAGACAAAATAGTTGCAAAGATCGATTTTTATACACATCCACCTCATCTCTAGAGCAACTATTATTGATAAAGTGCAGCCACAATATTAGGCACATGTTATGAAGACCGGAGCCTCAGACAGCAAAGACAAAATACAACATAGCAAATGAAATGTAAATGCAAATGTAGCTTGTTCTTCGAATTGAAGATCAACTGGAGCTGGTCGTGGATAATAATTTCTTGTTTTTGCTGTAGTAACAATTGGTTTTTGTCTTTTGGATATTTTATTGAATTGTAGAAACTCTTTATCTTGATCGTTTTGATTTTCATTTGTTTTAGATTTTTCTCCAATAGAATTAGAGATAGAGAGTTCTAAATCTGAACGAGAGGTTTTAAGATTTGAGACTAAAACATTTATGGATTTTCCATTTTTTTGGTCTTTTTTATCTTGAAGTTTTATATTTGTAAAACCATGGGATAATTGATTAATAAGTTCATATGAGAATTTTAAAAGTTTTTTTTCTAACTTTAGATCTTTAAGGATTTCACCTTGAAAACCTAAAGTTTGTGTCTTAATTATTTTTTGAGAAGAAGATGCTTTATATATTTTTAAAATATTTTCTACTTTATCCTCAATTCTATTGGTTTGTTGGCCAATAGTATGAAGGTTGATATTTGTATAATTATTTTGTTCTAAAACAGGACTTAAATCTGAATTGTAAATAAAGTCAGAACCTTGTATTTTTGCAACATCTTTTACAGGTACGGCTAAAGTTTATTTATAAATAATTTAATGTAATGGAGGATGTATAGATTCTTCAGTTCTTTGTAGAAAAGAACTGGTAGAAGCTACAATCCAAGATGAGCTTAATTTTATTATCATATTAATAGATAAATCTTCAGTATCATAAGCTTTCTTCATGCCTGATTTGTTGGCCTATAAAAAATCTGCAAATAATGCAGTGCAGACATTACAAGCTTTGAATTATAAATTTCCAGAATTTTCAAAGCACTTGAACCTCATCTCAGCTCAAATCAATTTCGGAGACTCTTTGCCGGCTCTTTGGGAATCACTGTAGGACTTAACACTTCCACATGTTACAGCAAGCTCCTATTCCTCAAAGATTTAAAGCATTTGGACGTCATTTGGATCCAAACTTGGTTCAGATGATCGTATACTATGCTCTGTGGGTGTCACGACCCGAGCCCAGAATTCGGGGGTTAGCGAAAAGCTAAACCTGTGACACACGTACTCCCGTGCACGTGCACCCAAACCCAGTCCAGATGCACGCACACAAGGGATCTAACACGTGCGAACTAAGCGTACGCGGAAGCTGTACATATCATAGCAAGCAACAAAGACAAATACACTGAGATAAAACCGAATACACACCAAAATCAATATACACAAAATATACAGAATACAAGTCCAAAGTCCAAAGTCCAAATACAAGTTCTCAAAAACCAAAACGCAAAATAAAAGCCACTGGTATGCATGCACGCACTTGGCAGAAGTGATCAGGTCCACTCTGCCAGACCGGAGGGTGCCTCTACACTCGCCCCTGCAGCCTCCTCGACCGCCGGGGAGCTGGGCAAGGTATCTGTGCCTGCAACACCACAGACAACACAAATGAATACAACGATCCAGCAAATATAAGTAACAGGGGTGAAACACGCATAGTATCAAAGCTGAATAAATGACAGAATAATGATTTCAGAATTTCATCTTAGTAAGCTAAGCAAATCGTGCATAGACGTAAAGCATGATAGGTAAATCAAACATAGAAATACTGACTAAGTGGCTACTACGTTAACCATGTTCTCTCCAATAGAGAGCAGAGCAGAGCAGAGCAGATGAGAACACCACTGACCGGGCCAGGGTACAAGTGGGTCTCGGTTTCCTGGGTTCCGGGGTCCCAAGACAAAGCAACACTGCAGTTAAAACAGAGATACAGAGATCTACGCCAGAGGTAACCCCGTCGGGTATCCTAGGGCTGAGGCTGAGTAGAGCCAGACTAATACCAATCAAATCAAAGCTAAAGAAGGAGATTATCCGCTTTGGACTCACCGATGACAAAGACCGGATCTTATCCTCACGTATTAACCTCTGGGCAGAGCCACCAGGGAATACCCAAAAATCAGAGATATACAAAGCCAGAGAATATACAAAGCATAGCATAGATCAAAACAGAGTACAGAGCGAAGAATAATACAGATATACAGAACGAAAGCAAAATGACTGAGGAATGCATAACATAGATTAACAGAACAGAGGGCAAAACCATAAACAATATGCAATGCATCTCAGATTAATACGGAATCAAGGTTCATTACAAGCCAAGTCTAATCTAGTTGCATCACTGTCACTAACCGTGCATGCTGATGTAGTTTTAAGTTATTCGATGCACCGTTGCCATCCTAGTGTTGCAATGTAATCCTTATGTGCATCGAAGTCCCTTAAACCAACACCCATGGGGAGGTGCTTAACAGTGATCAACGCTCACATGAACAAGTCACAGCCTAACAGATTATTCATGCGATCCAAAGAGTCCATCGGGCCGGTGTACGGGTATGGTTAACCTGTATTTGAGCCCTACAAGGTCACACCATTAGCCTAAGTTTAACTGATATTTAACAGGTCTTACGGTTTAGCCATGGGTGACCTACGGCTTAGCCGTGGCATCCTACGGCGTAGCCGCAATATGCACTACGGCTTAGCCGTGGTTCCCTTCAGAACACGGCTAAACTGTCAGCTTTTCCACCTCTGATCTGATACATCTCACGGCTGAGCTACAGTCAGTATACGGCTTAGCCGTAGACCAATCCACGGCTTAGCCGTAGCCTCACCGTAGGAGTACTGATATCAGAAAAGTTTCGACTGATCAGAGAATTAATTCACGGCTGGGGTACGGTTGGGTCACGGCTAGCTTACGGCTCAGCCGTAGAACAAATTACGGCTTAGCCGTAGCCTAGCCGTAGAACAAATTCAGATTTTCGAGTCTCTGGAAAGCGAACCGTAGAAATTTACGGCTTAGCCGTACAATACAGAATACGAGTTCGGGAAGATTACAGAAACGAAATTTTTGTACAGAAACTGAATAAAACAAGCTCAACTGATTCTCATAGCTTAGAAAATGGCTGTAAAACATGCTAGACAAAGAATAAGAAGAAATCAAAGCCATCAAACAAAGTACCCATATGTGTTATCAAGGCCTGTACTTATACTTGCCTCAAATCTGACAAATCCTCTGAAATCAAGCTCCAAGCAACTAAAATCACAACAAATCAAAGCAATCACACATGCATGAGATGAAGACATAGCAACAGAGAAATGGGAGAAGCAATTGGAGAAGAAGAAGGGAGAGTTGGGAGAGAACCCACTTACCACCAAAGCCACAGAGAGAATGGAGAAACCCAAATCAAAGAAGGGAATAGCAACCCAATCGAAAGACCCAATCGAAGAGAGAGAGAGAAGAAGAGAAAACAGAATTGAAGAGGAAGAAGAACGTGGCTACCGAATTCTCCTTGCATGCAGTCGATCAAATGAAATGAGCAAGAGAGAGACATCTGTAAGATGACTCACTTATATATGGGTTTTGAAAGTTAAGTCAAAGTCCTGAGAGTTAAGACTAATTACAGTTCAAGTCACACGAAGGTCCATCTTCCCCAATTGACTCCAAATGGTTCTGACACAGTTACGGAATTTGTCGAGCTCAACGAAATACATATGCTGACACCAAGATGATGCAAAGATGGTATGAGCAAAGCAAAAGCAAAATTACGAAAAAGGGCTTAGAACTACCTATTCCAGGTCAAAGGTCACTCAACTACCTATCCATGACCCAAAACAAGTCCAAAAGAAATAAACAAAACAAAACACACACTAATGAGCCACTAATCCGGCTCAAAGGGGATCGGAGTGTTACAGTGGGTCCCTGTGCAAAGTGATATCCCATGAAGATTAAGTTAACTGGAACTCTCAGAAGAAGTTCAAATGATGCCCAAGACAGGTTATACAAAATTTCAAGTTCAACAAACATCATCAAACCCAAAAGCTACAAGCATGTCAACTTGCGGTCAGTTCACCCTCAAGCCATCGGGTCATTGACCAAAGCCGAGCATCCCGATGTTCAAAATTGATGAAATTTGGGTGCGAAGCTTCAGTCATGCTTAGAAGATATTCTGCAAATTTTCAAGTCGAAAGGACTCCGTTTGGTCCGAATTCCATTACATGTCAGCTTAGAGGACCATAATTCCGAGTTATGGGGGTCACTGGCTAAGATCTTGCTTCCAGAAGGCCAAAGCAGATAAAATTTGGAACAAATGCTCAAAGAATGCCCCAAGTTATTCTCCCAAAGTTTCAAGTCAAATGGAGGCTGTTCGGATAGAAAACAGGCTAACTACCTCAATGTAGAGTGAATAGTGACCTAACACGTGCAATGAATAGGCCACTGTTCGAGATCCTACTTCCTCAAATCCAAACTATATGAAATTTGGATGAATACTCCAAGATATTCTTGACGTCAGTCCCTCCAAGTTTGAAATCAAACCGAGGTCATTTGGGCCTGAAACAGCTGAAACAAGGGCCCACTTTCATAAAAAGTCAACTGGAGAGTTGACCGACTTCAGAAAGTCAAAACAGATCGAAACTTCTATGAGATGCTCAAAATAGTGTCAAGAAGCATCCTACCAAGTTTCGTGGCAGTTGGACATCATTCGGGCCCTAAACTGGCAAAAATGGGTCACATATACAAAACTCCGAAATCAGGCCTTGTCCGTGACCGTGGCCTGTTCATCAAGGGAGTTGACCAACTTCAGATGGTCAAAACGAGCTGAAACTTTTATGACATTGTCAAAATAGTGTCAAGAAGCATCCCTCTAAGTTTCATGGCGATTGGACTTCGTTTGGACCCCAAACATGTGAAAACGGTCCACAACTGTAAAAACCCGAAATTGGGCCTTATCCATGACCGCGGCTGCCGTCACAGACCCCCGGAGGACACTTCCTGCTGTTTTGAGCGGTTTTTCTCCACTCCCTTTCGAAATCAAACTTTCCACAACTCCCCTCAACTCCTAAGAACCACCAAAAACCGCCTAGGACCTCTATAAAAAGAAGAGTGTTTGAAGGAAGCAAGGAGGACAGACATAGGAGAGAAAAAGAGAGAATCGAACGAACACAGAAACATTAAAGCAAAGAAAAGCAGCAATCCCACGACCATTCCCTCCCTTCTTTAGTCACCAAGGTGAGCAAAAAGATTCAAAGGAAGAGGAGAAGGGTGGGGTAATTACAGAATACATTATCGACATACAGTAATAGTTATTCGAAGGATGACGTTGTCATCTTTGTTCTTCTCATTCGGGGGGATTTCTTAGCCATTACAAACGTTGTGAACAAGCCCCTTTGGGCCTCATTTTGTTCCTTGAAAATGATAGGTTCAGAATGACGCAACTTTGGCTTTTTACGATACCCTCTTCGGACTTGAACAAAAAACAGTCCGTAAACAAGAATGATGAATTACAAAGTTTTCAATCGATTCCATAATCGAATTCGATCTTCTCAATGGTTATCCAACACCCCAAGATGTCATGAAAGGGAGTTTCAATACTTGAAAAAGTTTGGAAGAGCAACCAGCGCGAACAGCACGAAAAACGGAGGCGAACAGTGGCTTCACGGTCACTGGAAGGTGCCAGGCCAGTGACCGTGACCCACGGTCACTGGCCTGGGGCAGTGACCGCGGGTCACGGTCACCCCCTATTTTTTCCTCTTTTTTGCATTTTTTCCCACCTTATGTACATTTTCTTATATTTTCCAAATTGAGATTGCATCTAAGACTTGAGGGAGGGGTTGTAAACTTTGTAAACTTGTGTAAATAATATACATCCTCGCGGTCAGGGTATTGAACCCATGTAAACAAAAGGGAATTCAATGATGAACTGTAATTGATTCCCATTCTCCTTAACGCTTGAAGTGCGTGAATGTTGGACATTAAATCCATTACACATTTCCATGCACCATTTCTTTAAGCGCGATCAGAAGATTGGCGCCGTCTGTGGGGAAATGATGGCCCTAATTTGTGATCAAATTTGGTTAAAAACGCTTGAAAAGTGCTGAAAATCGCTGAAAAGTACTGCTGTTATGCTGAAAAGTGCTGCTGTTGTGCTGAAAAGTGCTGCTAAAAGTGCTGTGACCGCGGGAAAGTGTGTAAAAAGTGCTGTGACCGAGGGAATCAATGGAGAATGGGCAGTGACCGTGGGTCAAGGTCACTGACCTGTTTTATTGCTAAAAATGGCTTGTTTGGCCTTTGAAGACACACATGCAAGACCTTGATGTCTGCAATGGGTTTGGAAACATTAATGAAGGAAATTTGCACCTTGAAGTGCATTATTTTATCATTCAAATGAAGGCATTAGGCACCTCGAAGTGCATACTTTTGCCATTTAATTAGAAGATTTAGTTGAGGGAACTTGTACCTTGATGTGCATGGACTAAATCACACCCTTTCATGCTTTAGAAGAGTGGTGATTCAGTCCAAGGGGTTCTAACCCAAATAAATGCTTTATTAAATCAGTGATAAGACCAACGACATTGCAATTGTGCATTGTCCGGCGTCATGCACTGATGGATCTCGTTTGATCATTGTGGTAGTGGTGCAGGCTCGATCCTGTAGGCCCTATCCCTTTGATTAAATCCAACCCTCTCTTGCTTATAAGACTGACACATTTGGCCCTGACACAGTGCCAAAATTACGGTAACCAGGTCTAGTCAGCTTAGCATGCTTTTAAACCTGACTATATTGTCCCGAAATACTGCCAAAATTCTGACAGCTAGAACAGTCAGCATAGCATAATGAGATGGGATTTATACCTATATCTAACCATTCCGGTTCAAAACCTGTTGGTTCAGATGGCATCTATAAACCATTCCGCCTAGCCCAACAGGCAGCCATGTTGGTTATACCACTAATATAGTCCATTGGGCTTTTTTTTTTTTTTTTTTTTTTTTTTGCAGAGATATCATGGGTTCCCTAATCATCACTTTTAATAAGGCCAAGGAGAGGCTCTTTAAAATCTTCATGACCCAAAACAATCAACTGCAAGAGCACAAAAAAAGGCTCGAATGGACTCTACTACCCCTACATTAAGAGTCTCAGTCTTCTAAAGACTCTCTACTCCAACGGGCTCCATAGCTTTGGCTGGTCCAAATGAGTCATCAGTGACCCTTAAATCCATCAAAAAAACTGAGACTCCCAAATCCTAGGTTTTCAAATATGCCCAGAATCCATTTAGAGTTTTCAACAAAGTTCAGGAGAAACCAAATCACAAGCTGAAGTCAGAAGGCAGCAAGCTTCATATCACCAAGCCTCGTCTGGGGGCAAGGCAAGTCCGGTTCATGGATCATAAGTCGGTGACACTTGGCAAGTCACATTCAGTAACTGTTGAATGCTTAAAGTCACCACCTACTCGGCCCAAACAGCGGGTCGTTACCAAGTAAACTCCAGAGGAGCTCCGGCAATTCCTAACTCATAAGAAGGCCCAGAATGGTGCATCCATCCCAAGATGCAGCACGTGGTCACCTCAACCACAGACTCCAAAATCCAATAAGGTTGAGAACAAACCCTTGTTCAAACTTGAAGAGAATACCTTTTACCCTCTGACTCAAAAAGAGGGACGGAGGTTTGGCAGGAGGGTACGTTTACCCTCCATCATTGTGGCACCATCCCCGCCATCTTCACCCCAAGGCTTATCACAAGGCGTTAAAGACAAAAAGCAAGCTGAGCGATTGGTCATCAATAACTCGATTGATCTCGCTTGTTTTAAGGATTCACTCCAACAGAAGAAGCGACAAAAGATAAAGAACAAGAGGTGTACTACTGACATCCTTTCATTTTCCACTTCCGATTCCATGGATTGAGAACAAGTTGCTAGCACCTCCAGGCCACTGGTTGCCAAGTTTAAAGATCAAGCTTTGGTAATCCGGATGGCTAACCAAATCAGGAAGAAAGCTTTAGCCCACTGCAATAACCAAACTCAGAAGCTATCGCAGTGTAAGATCACTCGGAAATGGGTAGTTAAGGAAGATGATCAGGACTTGACCTCGTCTTACATGGTCGCGCCAGGTTCAATCCGAAGAATTACTCAGAGTATGACTCAGACTCAATCACAGGGATCTGATTCAGACTCCCATTCAAGCAGTACTTCTGAAGGTCATGTCGAAACTGATTCTGATGATGATCCTATCACTATCTTGAATATAAAAGATAGTCAATCCACTCCTCAAGCATTAGCATCATCCTATCCCCGTCAGTACACTGTGTTTATGGCTGAAGGGAGTGGAACTAGCAAAGATGGAAATGACGATGCTAATGGAAGTAAAGACACTGACGAAGAAGATGCTGGTAAAAATGAAGATGACAATATCAAAGATGTTGTCAAACAACAAGGAGCTATGATTGACCACTTAACTGTCCAATTGAAAATCTTAACAAATAAGCTCGATAGTCCTATTGAAGCTCAAATAAATCCTATTTTTGCCAATAGAAGAGAACAAGCAATGATCATGAAGAATGCCATTAAAATTGACCTTCTCACAGCTCAATTTAAGTCCTTAACAAACAAGATGATAGCTACAGGTTTTACTGGTGATGATCATTCATCAATCATTGGACTACATGCGGATCCCGAAAAACATGTAACTTTCAAGGAAGTCGAAGAAATACTAACCAAATCAATGGTGGAACACAGAATGAAAAAGAAAGGTATTACATCCAAATACCCTCCGGAATTTGATCTGGTTCCATTCCCGCCAGATTATAAACTTCCGACTTTTCAGCCTTATATGGAAAAAGGGTCAGCCTACCAACATATAGTACATTTCAAATCACTCCTGGGGAGCTTGCCGGAGTTGGATGCGTTAAAAATAAGATTGTTCATAGGCATTTTGAAAGGAGTTGCTTTTGATTGGTATAAGTAATTACCAGAGCTCTCTTTTACAACATGGCCAGTCACGAAAGAGAAATTCTTACTTCATTTTCAAGAAGAAAATCAGACAGTTACCTTCGCCATGCTCAGCAGCACAAAGCAAGGAGAAAACGAAACTGCACAAGCCTTTATTAACAGATGGAGGGCATTGTCTTACAGATGCTTAGAACAACTATCTCAGAGGGCTACCATTGAAATGTGCAAAACCGACCTGCAGCCAGAAATCAAGGCTATCATACTTAGTCACAAAACTAAATCTTTAGCTCGTTTAGTTGAAGTGGCCACTGACGCAGAGTTGACCCTTAAAGAGATTAGTCAAAAGAAGGTAAATTCCCGAAAAACGGAATCATCGTCATCTTCTGCTCCAAAATCAACTGCTCCAAATTTGAAGAAGAAACAAGAGGTATTCAATGTGCAAACCTCTAAGTCAGCTCCTCCAAAACCACAGAATGTCAAGACCGAGCAAACTAAAAGGGAGGAATATGAAAAGAGAAAAAGAACTAAATATCCCTTCGATGGAGATATTGAAATAATCTTCCAAACATTGATGGAAAATAACAAACTTGAACTTCCACCAATGAAAAAACCGGAGCAGGCAGGCCGCGTTAATGACCCAAATTACTGCGCATATCATCAGATAGTGTCTCATCCTCTTAAAGACTGTTTCATCCTGAAAGAAAAGGTCAACGAAATGTGGAAAAATGAAGTGATAACATTCGATTGAAAATATGATGTTGCTCCAGTCAACATGATTTCTTTTAGACAATTTGCACTCATAGCAGTATCTGCTCCATCAAAACCACCTACTGTTGAATTCCGGGTCGTTAATGCAATATACAATGAGTAGGGGTTGATACTAGTCAAAACCTCTTCAGGAGAGGAAATGTGGGTTCACCCGGACTTGGTAAGTGACAAAGGCTGGGAGAAAGTGAAAACGAAACTCACACCTGCAGAAAGAAGAAAGGCTAAAAAGCAACTCAAAAATCTTCGAAAAACCGCCCAAAATCCCTTGGTTAAGCAAGAAAAACGAGCGAAGTGGAAGGAGGAGAAGATAGTTGACACTCCAACCACCAAAGAATCTTCCAAACCAGCTAAAGGTCACTTTACTTTAGCTGACTACATTGTACCAATCCCAAAAAGTGAGGAAGAACCATTGATATCCAGTTGTAATCGGATATCATGGGATGGCACACCCCCAAACTCAGATGATGAAGAGGATTGGTCTGATTACTCGGACTTCGAAGATGATCGGTGGGTTGATGACTACTTTGATTAGTATCCTTCCGACGAAGATGAAGGTTTCGAACAAACCTTTGATTCTGAAACCGGTACACTCAATATCAAGCATGGTTTCAACATACTCTCAGTGACCCTTTATGAAATACATAGACCAAGCTCGAGTGGCTGGTCGAGTGACCCTCTCCTTTTCCATTACCCCCAGAGATTCATCCAAACCCTTTACCACTGATTGATTTTGGAGAAGCACAACAACAACAGGTGATTCCTCTTTTTCCATACACTGTAGATCTACATCAGATGTTCCTTCCCAATCAAACTCAAAGATGACTTCTCCAGATGCGGATTCCAAACCAAGCATTCAATCGGTTATGTCTGACCCAACTAATGAACCCCGAATTCCAGAGGAACATGATGATTTTAATGCTGACATTGTCGCACCACAGGAAATCTCTCAAGTTCAAGTTGATGGTTCCGACTCTGAAAAGAGATGCCAGCGGCTCCCACTCTGGTAATTTTGAGTATTGCTAATGATCCCCAAGCATCTCAAGCCATTCCTAATAACACAGGGCAAGAGACAGGCTTAGAGGAAATTAGCCAGCTTTTTGAGTCCGAAGAAATTAATGCCATAAGAAGGGACACTCGCCCAGAAACTAACCGAAGTAATATGGTTAATGACGGTACTCGGTCTGGTCGCAATTATAGGGTCAATTATGATGGACCCTCTTCTGCTTCCTCTTCCTATGTAAACCCTTTAAGGGACAATATTAATGTAAATGTAACTTCTTCAGAGGCAAATACTAATACAAGGCCACTAGAGCCATTCACATATGATGTTGTTGAGCACCTCAAGCACATACTTGCACGACTTCACATTTTTGATCTCTTGCAGATGTCCAAGGAGACTCGTAATAATTTCATATGAGCTCTACAAGCTTTGAATACAGACAATCAAACTCATATAGCACAAGTTTATCAGATAGAAAAGAATTACCTGAAAGCAAAATAAAAAAAGCCTCAAAAGCAATGCATGGAATGTCTTTCAATTCACAATGCTTCCAAAGCTACTATATCTTTCACTAAAGAGGATCTCCTCTTAGGTGATATGAAACATGCAAGGCCACTCTATTTCACAGTCTACATCAAAGACATTCCTGTCCCAAGAGTTCAGGTCGACCCAGGGTCAGCTCTGAACCTCATCACAATTACAGCTCTTCAAGAACTCGGCATCCCAATAAGCAAATTATCTTCTACAAAGACTTCTATCCAAGGATATGACGGGGAAGTTCAGAATCCGATTGGCAAGACTCGAATCCGGTTCCAGTTAGGAGAATTAACTTCGAAAGCTACTTTGCACATAGTTAAGACTCGTGCTTGCTACAATATCCTTTTAGGAAGAAGATAGCTCCATGATTATGCCATAGTACCCTCCACTCTCCATCAATGTCTCAAATATATTGACGACGAGGGAAAAGTGCATCGGGTCTTTGCGGATGAAAAACCTTTCAAAGGAAAAGAAGTCTACTTCACTGATGCAGCCATGTATCAAGAAAAACTCACCAAGTCTAAAATGGACACAAAAGGCGCTCCAGTAGATGATAATCCTGCGGAATCTTTTACTATTTCAGTAGAAAAAGGAACCTACTCAGGAATTGATGAGCAATCCGGTCCTCTCGGAACGTTACAACCGATGAAGGAGCCTATAGCAAAATGTATAGAAATCAAAGCTCCTTTGGTGATCAAGGTCAAAACTGAAATCAAACAATCAGATCGACCTCTAATCATATTCACAAAATCACCGAAAAAAGGAGAAGTAAGACGCCAAAAGCCCTCATATTCAGCAAATGCAGTTTCCTCAGCAAACAGCTCAGATGCTAGTCAGGAAAATAAAAATGTACCTCCTCCTACCAGAGGGATGTCACCTATAAGGCTTGATTCTCCTATTACTTTTCGTCAGCTCGTGCTAATATCGTAACGAAGGGGAGAAATATCCTATAGATATATAGACAGATGGCTCCGTTTAGTTGAAAGATGTGAAAACCCTCCACACTTCTCTACTTGGATTCATTTATGCGGGATAGGTTTTTGGCCGACTCTCCGTAGCTTAACTATGGCTATGGAATTTCAAACCTTTGATGAAATATTTCGAATAGTTTCATCCCTTGAAGTAGTGCTCTATTGTCTGCGCGGGAGGTCTAGACCGATACGTCCGATGCATGTTGTTTCAATAATCAAAAGTTCAGATTCTGAGTCGGACTCTGAAGACGTCGGAATGAAAAACGCTTCTGTACATTCCATAGCAGACTAAGAACCGCCCCTATTACCATGGCCCACTCCATCTCATATTTATAATTTCAAAGGATCTTACTTTTTAGTGCCTCCATCGAAGCAGTATGATCAAACAATTATTTTCCATCGGGCTGAAGATGTTTCTCCTCCAAATCCTATTGACAAAATCACTAATGATGGAAAAATACGGTTTGATAACTACAACCCTGTGGTCTGTAACATGATGAGGAATATGGGGTACAATCTTAAGAAACCTATAGGTCTTGGATTGAATACAAATGGGATACAGATTTCTTTGGATGTTTTTACTCCAGAGATGAAGGAAGATCTTGAAATGGGATGCAAAATTGAACAGCTACGTCACTGCATAGGATATGTTCCCTACAGTAACATTCCTAAACTAAATCAAGATGTCAAAGTAAGACCCGTGGTCTTTACCAAAGAATATGAAGATGATAATTCTTATGAAACTCTTGTTGCTCAAGAACCTGCTGATTGGGCTACTTTTCAACATCCGAAGGGAGCAAGTGATAGCGATGATGCTATGTCACAAATCACTGAACACTGGCCACCTGAACTCAATGTAGAAATAAGCCCGTCGCAACATGTTCGTTGGGAATGCTTAGCCCTTGACGTAAAAGCTAAAGAGCCCAAAAAATTGAATCTATGGAAAGGGATCAGGCCTTGGCTTAAACCCCCAAATGAAACTCCAGAAGGCTTTATGGAGTTGGAAACTTCCGATGATGTTGTCGAAGTGCCTCCTCCTAAGCTTCCAACTGAGGACCAAGTACAAGAAATAAACTTAGGGACCTCAGAAAATCCTCGACCCACTTTTGTAAGTTCTCAAATCAAAGGAAACGAACTTGATATGTACGTGAGGTTCTTACAAGAGTTCATGGATTGCTTTGCATGGACCTATGCGGAAATGCCTGGTCTAGGTTCAGAGATTTTGGTACATAAGTTGAACATAACAGGTGATGCTAAACCCGTAAAGCAAGACCAGCGGAGGACAAAGCCAGAAATCATGAATAAAATAGAAAAAGAAGTTGAGAAGCTCAGAAATGTGGGTTTCATCTGTGAAGAATAGCACCCAGATTGGTTGGCTAATATAGTACCAGTCACTAAAAAGAATGGACAGATTAAAGTCTGCATTGATTTCAGGGACTTGAATAAAGCCTGCCCTAAAGATGACTTCTCATTGCCTATACCAGAAATCATGATTGACAATACTTTTGGGTACGAAAGGATGTCATTCATGGACTGATTCTCGGGGTATAATCAAATCAAAATGTTCAAGGAAGATGAAAAGCATACTTCATTCAGGACTCTCTTTGGCATATATTGCTATACCGTCATGCCTTTCGGCCTAAAAAATGGTGGGGCCACATACCAAAGGGCAATGATGAAAATCTTCAAGGACCTACAGCATAAATCTGTTAAATGTTACGTTGATGACTTGGCAGTCAAGAGCAAGCAGAAATCAAATCATTTAGATGATCTCCACATAGTTTTTGAAAGGTTGCGGAAGTTCAGACTTCGGATGAATCCTTTGAAATGTTTCTTCGGAGTTTCTTCCGAAAAGTTTTTAAGATTTGTGGTTCGCAAAGGCGGTATTGAAATAGATTCAATTAAAATTAAAGCCATTTTGGAAATGCCTTCTCCAAGAACTCTAAAAGAGTTAAAGGGATTGCAAGGAAGACTCGCCTATATTCGTCGATTTATTTCAAATCTATCTGGAAAATACAGACCCTTTTCCAAACTGATGAAGAAAGGCATAAATTTTGTCTGCGACAAATCTTGCGAAAATGCTTTCCAAGACATTAAACAATATTTCACAAATCCGCCGGTTCTTTCAGCTCCAATGCCAGGCAAACCCTTCATTCTATATACTCGAGCTCTTGATCACTCCCTGGGGGCAGTATTAGCTCAAAAGAACGATGAAGGAAAGAGGTAGCTCTTTACTACCTGTCAAGAATGTTGGTTGGTGCTGAACACAACTATCATACAGTAGAAAAGGAATGTCTTACACAAATGTTTGCAATTCAAAAGCTACGTCACTACATCCTCTCCAATGTAGTATACCTAGTTTTTAACATCAATCCATTAAAAGTGCTGGTAACGAAAGCCGGGTCCCTGAGCGAATGCTTGGCCAAATGGTCGATTCTCCTCTCTCAATATGATATCAGATATACCCCTGCAAAGGCTATAAAGGGGCAAGCTCTTGCTGACTTTCTGACAGAACATCCGCTCCCAGAGAATTCTGAATTCAGAGATAATCTCCCTGATAAACCAAACTTTTTCGTTGAGCAGCGGCGGAAGTCCACTATTGACCCAGACTAGCATTGGATCATGCATTTTGATGGAGCTTCTAGCACTAATAAATCGGGAGAACCGGTTTCAGGAGTTGAAATTATTTTCTGTAGCCCGACAAAATTCTACATCCCTCACTCCTCATTAATTAAACCATGTTCAAACAATGTAGCCGAGTATACTGCATTGATCATGGGCCTTGAGCTAGCCATAACATCAGGTATCAATATGCTTGGGGTCTATGGAGATTCACAACTCGTGATCAAGCAAATGATTCATAAGTATGAAGTGAAGAAACCTGATTTGGTTCATTTCTTCAACAAAGCCTGTGAACTCAAGAAAAAACTCGATCTGATAGAGTTCATCATGTTCTGAGACATCCGAATGTCAAGGCAGACGCATTGGCAAGTTTGGCGGCTTCGATGTCGATCCCTGAAAATGATAAGATGGCATTAGAAGTGGTTGAAAGAAGACTTCTACCTCCGCTTGACACCCATAAGGCAGTGGCTGATAGTTTTACTATAATTAATAATCGGATTTCATCTTTCCACAATTCCTTCAGAGATTGGAGAAATCCTTTTATTGATTATATTCTTCATGGAGTATTACCAAAGAATACTAAAAACAAAACTAGTATTCAAAGACGAGCTCTAAATTCCATTTTGATTTGCCTTAAAAGACTCTCTATTGTAAATCATATGATGGGATTCTTCTTCGTTGCTTATCACCAAGAGAGGCAGAACAAGTCCTCAAAGAAGTTCATTCTGGTTTATATGGTGTACATCAGGCTGGGCCAAAGCTTCATGATCAAATTCGAAGGCTAGGATACTATTGGCCTACTATGATAGCTAATGCCATCAATTTTGCTAAAAGATGCAACGAATGTCAAATTCATGGTGATTATATTCATCAACCTCCTCAGTATTTGCACCCTACGTTCACCTCTTGGCCATTTGAATCTTGGGGAATGAACATAGTTGGGAAGATCAGCCCACCATCAGAACGTGGTCATCAGTTCATTTTGGCTGCGACGAATTACTTCTCCAAATGGGCAGAAGCAATACCTCTTGCAGAAGTCAAAACAGATACGGTCCTCAACTTCTTGAAAACTCACATCATTTGTCGTTTCGGGGTGCCCAGACGTCTATACCATGACAACGGTCCCCAATTCAATAATGATAGATTTTACAAATTCTGTGACAAGTATGGAATCCAATGTTGTCCATCTACGGCATATAATCCTGCAGCTAATGGGCTTGCTGAGACTTTCAACAAGACTATCTGCAAAATTTTGAAGAAAATAGTCTCTGCCAACAAAAAAAGGTTGGAGTATCAAGCTTCCTTAAGCATTATGGGCTTACAGAACTACGGTTCGCAGTCCAACAAAATCAATACCATATTCCTTGGTTTATGGCTGTGAGGCTGTAATACCCCTGAGAAAACAACTTCCTTCTCTTCGGGTAGCTGTGATAAACAAATATACTGAAAAGAAGAATACCGGACTTTGACTCCAAGAGCTAGAGAGCCTTGATGAGAAAAGGCTTGCCGCTCGACAAAGCATTGAATTATATCAAGCTCGTATGGCCGAATCCTTTAACAACAAGGTCAAATACATAACCTATAAGAAAGGAGACTTAGTCCTCGCAGCTAAGAAGCCCATGTTCTCCACACACTTGTTAAAATGTAAATTTGAACATAAATGGGAAGGGCCATTTGTCATTGACAAACTTTACTCCAATGGTGCCTATGCACTTCTCACGCTTGAAAGGGATAGATGCATTATGCCTATCAATGGAAAACTTCTCAAGAAATACTATTCTTGAATGTCATTGGTATACCCAAATCATGTACAATGTACATTTTCACTCCTAACCAAAATCAAAATCCTCTAGTTTCGAGCCTCACAACCTATGACTCGTAACCAAAATCACTCAGATTTGTATCAAATGACTGTAAGGATTAAGTCTTTCGACCCCTCTAGTCAAACTTTCGTTACTTGGATAACGTCCTTACAAGACCCCTTGTAACATCATGCTATATAGATTAAGTCTTTTTGCAGACCCTGTATAGAAAAACTCAGTTGTATAGAACAAGTCTTTTTACAGACCCTATATGACTATCTTTGATTATATAGAACAAGTCTTTTTGCAAACCCTGTATAATCAAAATCTAAACAAAAACCAAAACAAAATCTTTGTCCTAAGGAATAAATCAAGGATCTCGGAAAAAACCTCACATGAGCACCGGATAACATCCACTTTGTTTGACCCCTTTCGACACCGACACCAAAAGGATCAAGTCATAGACCCTGGAGAAAGAGTCACACATGAGCACCGGATTACATCCACATATATGACTCCCTTATTTTCAATTTGTGGATCCAAATGACCACAAATCACACCCTTATACAAATCTAAAAAAATCAAACCAAACAAACCATCCATACAAACCACCTCAAACATCCACACAAAATCAAACCAAACACATATACCAATGACAAAAATAGAAAGAAAAACCTTTTCCATTGATATCCATTTTAAAGTTTGAATACAAGCAGTGAAGTCAATGTACACATGGCCCTCAGGACTAATCAGAATAAAAAAAAAAAAGAGAGAAAGAAAAACCATCAAATGGGAGTTGCAGCAAAGAATCTCAGTCCAGAAACTTCTCCAGTTGCCCCTTTGCATTCAGTACTTTTGCCATGAGGATACGCCCTTTGTAGCTTCCATAAGCTGAAATAGCAGTATTAATGTCAATCTCGTCCAACTTAATATTCAATTCAATCTCCAAGGACTGAACGAAGTCATTCAGGGCTGTACGTTTCACTTCTGTATGCGTGAAAAGATCATCTCAGCGACGAATTCTCTCTGAAACAGACTTCTACAAATTTTCCATAGTATTTTCCACGGAAGATAATTGATGCTGCAATATAACGATCTGTTGTTGAATATGTGCACGTTGGTCCGCATGCACAGCCAATTCCTGTGTCATTTTGGCCTCTTCCGTAGTTATCACCTGTATCTCCTCCTCACCACTTTTAATTTCTGCAGCCAATTGAATTTTGTACCTCAAGACCTCATCTTGGAAATCTTTGGCATGATCAACACTCTTATCCCAAGAGTCTTTTTCTTCGAGTTTGTTAAAGAGGAGGACAAGGGCATCGCGAAGACCACTCAAGTCGATACCAGAAAGTATCAACATATCTGCTAAAGCCTTGGCACCTTGAATCTTCTCTGAAGAAAGCTCTCCTTGAAAAACGATAGCCAAAATGCTGCGAATGGTTATCTTTGTGGCAAAATTAATAGCAAATTGAGGCTTTGGGGTGTCCCCGAAGAAGCTGAATTCTTTAGGGATAGAAAGGTTTGATTCTCGCTCTTGTAAATTTGACTGGATTTGAGAACTTAAGCGATTATCCCTTTCTCTCTCGACATTTACTTTGCCCTCAGGAATCGCCAACGTTTCTTCACGAACAGAAGGTGAATCATGTGACCCCTGTGAGGACAAGGTAGTTGAAAGATCCCTAATGACATGAGGTGCGATTGTCACATGCAGTAAAGCTTTTCGAGTCCGTCCACCTTCAGCAGTAGAAGCCTCATCTGATATCTTCTGAACAAGAGGGTCTTCAATAACTTTTAAAGGCGATAACTGATCCACCCTAAAGTGGACTCTCGGAAGTGTCACGGCCTTCGAAGGCGTAAAACTGCCAGCAACTGAAGGCACACTACTAGTGACAGGTGTTACGGGAATATCCTCTACGGGGAGACTTGCACCTTCTAAAACCATTATCTACTAGTGACAGGTGTTACGGGAGTATCCTCTACCGGGAGACTTGCACCTTCTAAAACCATTGTCTGTTGAACATAAGAGCCTATTCTAATCACAACAGTATCCGCTACAGGGGCTTCTATGACTGGAACCATAACACTGTCAGTTTCTTTTTCTGCATCGCCAATAGGTTTAATATGTTGTTCCATCTGAACATCCTCAGCCTCATCAGCCCTTGGCTCATTACTAACAGGCAAGGTGGTACCGGCTGGCGACAATCCCGCAACATCATTCATACGTTGGGTTAGTGAACCTGATAATAAACTTTATACAAAGCGTTGCAAATCACTCCCCATAGGGCTGCCTGGTGATGCCTCTAAGTATCCACTATGAAGTGAGACATCATCCAAATCAATCGAAGCTTCGGCATGCTTCTTCTCCGCTTGCTCTTCGATAGGGGATCCGAAAGATCTCCTAGGAACGGTATAAAGTGTTTTAGCAAGTGTATCAGAAACACTCTCTTCCACCCGACCACCTGAAAAAGGGGAATGAGCAGAAATTAGAGCACGAATGCTGAAATGCTAACCAGGCTAATGTGAAGTTTACCTTCAGCGACAATTGGAGTTTCTTCGATATCCCTTGAGACTCTGACCGCAGATTCCTTGACAATCTTAGAAGGAGGCTTCTGTTGTTCAACTTGAAAAACTGCTTTCGTAATAGTAGCAATACCAATATCATCGATAGATTTCTCTGCAATGATGGATTCTGTTGATACATCTACTGCCACTTTCCTTACAGGAAAAATACACTTCGCAAATAAAAAAAAGAACTTGACTCGAAAATTATCTTTTAAACCCTAAAAAGTTACATAAGAGAGACACAGATTTTTTTTTTTTTTTGAAAAAAATTTACACCAAAAAGGACCTAGAGGACTAATCTGGTGTGATTAAAACTATAAGATCCTTTTCAATATAGGACCCACTTAGGGTTTTTTTTTTACGTTAAACCCTCAAAATTAAAAAATGAAAATGACTCTGATTTTTACATTATCCTCAAAATCTAAATAAAAGAAAGCAAGATAAACTCAAACTCAAGAAATGTAAAAGAGACAGTTTATAAACACATGCAATTCAACTAAGAATTTATACAAAATATTTTTTTAAAAAAAGGTTCCAAAAAGTGTCATCATCTAAGTGAATTGTTGTGACTGATTGGACAAAATTTTTAAACATACCTTATTCATTTTTCCTATACCACTTAGTACTTGGGGCGACAATGACGAAGATCTCATCCTGAAAATTGGAAAAAATAAATTACTAAACAATTTTGTTTTAAAGAAGATAATTCATGATAGGTGAAGATGATGCTAACTAAGATGCTCCGTTGGTTTCTGAGCGTCACATTATTCCAACTACCATTGTAAAATATGTCCAGAGCATCGGATGTTGATGGAAAATCTCTATTATGCCATACGATATGGGCCAATAAAACGAATAACAAACAAGAAAAAAAAAGAAAAAGAAGACAAGAACAAGAAAGAAGTAACAAGATTGGAGAGAGCAGCGCATTTTTTCATTTTTAGAACACCAAAACAAAAAGAAAATGCAGAATACAAGAAAGCAACATAAAGATTCGATGAAAAGATAAAAATAAAGAGAACAGAGAGCACAAGAAGCTGCAGTGAAACAGAGAGTTGCTACTGCCATCTTACCGTCTGCTGCCTTGTTCCTCCTCTTTTCCTCTCCTTTTTCTGCCTTTCATTCTCTCACTCTTCCTCTTCTCTCTCTCTCCCTCCCTCCTCCTTCCCTGTGTCCACAATTAAAATACATAGACAGACATGAATCAACAGGGATCAACAATATATTCATTCATTTAGATTTAATCACTTATTTAATCCATAGACATGGTGAATCTTGTCAGGCAACTCTGTTTTAGCGCTCCCTTAACGAGTTTTGCAACAAACAACAAAATCCAAGTCCAGAATGAAAACAGAACAGATCTGCAGTCCTCCTAAACCTCAAACTTCCAGAAAATAAACAGATCTAGAACTCGTTTGGTTTTCATCTGCAGTCCTTCTAAACCTCAAACTTCCAGAAAATAAACAGATCTAGAACTTGTTTTGTCAAAACCAACCAAATAACATCATGACAAGCGAAAAACAGACCAGAAACCACTACCGGAACCCCCTAAAACAAACGATATTCCACTCAAAAATCAGATCAGATCAGATCTACTAGTTCTCATAAGAAAACGCAGATCTCAGCTGCGTATCCATCAAAAACGAACCAAGGAGAGAGAGAGAGAGAGAGAGAGAGAGAGAGAGAGAGAGAGAGAGAGAATACCTAGAAGAACAAGCGGCAGACCTGGTTTGGAGCCCTGCTTCGATCTTCAGCCGCTGGTGTGCCGAAGGAGGTGGGGGAGGAGATGCAGAACCCTCTTCCGATTTGGGACAGAGAGGCAGAGAGACGAAGGGCGGCGAAACTGCTCGTCGCAGGGCAGCAGGGGCTGGGGTTGTCTGGTGGGGTGGAGAGACGAGAGCGAGAGAGAGATCGCTGCTGCCTGGGGTCGTCTAGTGTGGAGAAGAAACGAGAGCGAGCTAGAGATGCAGTCGCTGTGAGAGACTGAGGGCGTCGTCTGATGAGGGAAGACAACAACAAAGGTCCTTCGGTGCGGGGCTCTTTTCGTTATTTGAGCGTGGAAAACAAAAACCGTGGGCGGGATCCTGGCAATGGGAAGTGAAAACAGTGGGCGGTGTTTGGCCTTTTTCCATCACTACAGTTGGTTGCAGGGGTGTACTCTCTTTTATCTGGCGGAGAAGGGCTTATCCGGCAAGTGTGCTGTTTTTGATATTCAGACCCAGTTTAAATAAAGGTATTAAAAAAAATTAGAATTAAAATATGTATTTGGTAATATAATAATTTATTTTAAATAAGATTTTTTTAAATCAATGATTGAAAGTTTTTTTTATAAAATTGTTTAGATCTATAAAGTATTAAATTTTGATATTCGACTGCATAACTATGTTCATCCGTCCAATGAGATCTAATAATTTGAATTTTGTATTTGAGGTCTATGAATTTTTTTTAAAAATAGCAAATAAATCACTTTTAGCAAATATCTTAACATTGGCAATGATCCAATGGCTAAATGTTTTTAATGGTTTAGATCATGATTTATTATCTCATAAATAATAATAAAAAAGAAAAAAGGAACCGCCTGTGAAATAATCGAAAATTAGGCATATTACATTAATGGTTGAAAGTTTTTCACAATTTTCTTTAAACTCACATAGAATTAAGATTTGAAAATTGACCCTATAGCCGTTTTAAGCTTTCCAAATATTTTCATTTATTTAGATCTTATGTTTGGAGCCCACAAATTTTAAAAGATATACATCCATAGGCTCACTTTTTTTGTACATATCTTGAGATTGCTGATGATTCAACAGTTGAAATTTGAATGAAAGTCGTATTCGATCTTATGCACATTTTCAGCGGTTTGGATCTTCATTTATCATTTCGGATTTGAAGAAAAGTAAAAGAGAGGTACTAGGCATGATGACCCTAAAATTACTTTAACAGCGCCTCTTATTTTTTGCCTCTTATTTTGAGGAGCTTAGTTTTGGGGCATTTGGTTTTAAGAAGTTTTGCCTCTATTTATCTCAAAATGCTAAAGGATAAAATTATATGTCAAATGCTCTTATTTTTCAAAACTCTAAATATTTTAAACATTTAGACAAATAAAGGCAAAATATAGTAATGCCAAACATGGGCTAAGTGAAGGTATAAGTTTAAAATTTTTCGGGCCTATTTGTTTGCAGGGGTATAGTAAAATAGACTAGAATAAGTCCAAAATCAAGAAAGAATAATATATGATAGGGTTATGATGACTTTTTGTTTTTAGTTATTTGATATGGAATTTTTTTTACTTTTCCAATAAAAAGTAAAGAGTTTTTTGTAATTTAGTGATGACTTAATAATTTATTTTTAAAAAATGAGGAGAAAATTTTGAAATTTTAAGGAAATAGGGGGGGCGGAATTTGAATTTTAAATATTTTATTTTGTTTTACTTTACTCTACCGTACAAACAAACAGAATTTTTATGAAGTAGAATCTAAAAAGTATTATTCTCTTGATTCTACTTCTTTGAACAAGATTTTTATGATGTTTCCAAATAAGTTCCACACAACTTATTTGCAACAAAACAATTTAATAGAAGGTTTCCAAACAAGTTTTGCACGGAATGCCAAACAGGGCCTTCAGTTCAACAATCAGCTACACCAAATAACATCCTTGTGTTGGGAAATATATATATATTCACTTTGTTGTTTTAAGAGTGTAAGAGCTTAAATTGTATTTCCATAACATCACAACCACATTTAATCCAACAAGCAAGAACACAATAGTGCTGTCAACAGGTGGGTCAAGCACAGTGCCGTTGATTCAAACTACAGCACGAAGAACCACAATATCACAAGAATAGTATTACATCAAAAGGCCACAAACATCCAAACCATAGCACCCTCTAATCCATTTGCGACGTACCTAAATCCATGTAGAATATAGAATTAGACCCTCAAAATTAGAAAAGCCCATCATTCTTTACTCTTTTTCATTTTTAGAAATTAAAAAAGGAAACAAAATTTGCTAAACATGCCCAACGTCAAAGCCCATATTCCGAACAAAAAACATTTTCGGGGGAAACAAATAAACAAATAGTAATATATTTTTGAAGACTACTAAAACAAAACCCCAATTCCATTCACAAATTTGGATACCCACCCATAAACAATCCTCTTATTTGTCGCAAGTATGCATCAAGAGATATCCATATTACATATCCAATGTGCAAAATCAATAACTGGATCTGGTATGGGCTGGGTATGGGCAATGCAGTGAGGGAGGGAGGAAGAGGGAGAGACAGGCTGGGTGCTGGGATGGGTTTGGGCGATCTGGTAAGGGAAGGGGTGGGTTTGGGCGAGATAGAGAGTGAGGGAGGGGGCGTGTTTGTGCCATCTGGTGAGGGAGGGGGTGAGACATTGATTTAACATTTTTGCTCCATTAATTTAACACTATAAACCCAAAAGACTCATTTCCATTGATGCCATCAAAGAGAAGCCCCACTCAACTGGCAAGGAGCCTCATTTCGGCCAGTATCCATCTTTGTCATTTTCAGGATCTTCTAGAAGTCATTATAAGGAAAGCTGATGTTGATATTAGCCAAGTCCACACTAAACGGAACCAAAATGCCTGATCACTTCCCCCATAACAATATTGTGGCAGCTGTCTAGTAAGGCATGCAGCAAATATATAAAAGCTCATATCAACTTGAATTGCACATCATTAGTCTGCCTTCATCCTGCTTGTACCGTTTATTTTCAGGTGTGCCGGACTATCTTTGGGTCCAGTCCTCTTAGCTGGGCTCATAAAAAAAAATAAAAGAATAAAAAAACTTGAATTGCACACTACTGCTGTGGAAGTTTGAAGCTATGTTAGTTGTCCACTAAAACTTTGAGGCCACTTGTCCAAGGTATCAATCGATGATTCCAAGTTTTCAAAATGTGGGCCCTGTATGTCGGGGAATAAAACATGAAGAAGAATCTTTGATCAAACTATTGGAATAGTGGAGATTGCATGCAAATATCAATTATATATGATAAATGGCCCAAATACAGCAATCATTTGATAGTTTGGATTGTCTGGAAAAGATTTATTTAATCTTTTTGACCATATTCTAACTACAAGAACAAGGGCGACAGTGGCATGCATGAAAGCCACGTGAGATTTGGGTGGATCAGATATGAAAGATTAACACTACATGAAAGTGAAACGTATTAATCATGTGTGGGTAGTGAATATTAATAGGGTTGCAAATTGGCCCTGGATTCTCCAATTACCAGGAGGTTCTAAACCATTGGTAACCGAATTTGAATTGTTATTTAGGTCCCATAAGTAAGCGGGTCTAATCTTTATCCTATTTTTGGACTTATGACCTAAATGATTCCATATCCAGCTCCACCTTCATTCCAGTCTGCGGACTGAAGACCCTACATATTATCTCAATTTTTTATATTACTCCTTAAAAATTAGCTCTTCTCCAAACCATCCTCTACACAGATTCGGATTCAGACCCGAACCCACCCCATACATGGGTTCAGTTTCAATTTTGGTTTCATAGTATCACTAACAATTCTCGCTCTAAAACAAAGAAACTAGTTTCGAACCAATTCTAATTTTTGGTACAGGTCCATCTTCTAATTAACAGTTTCCCTTATGGGTCCACCATGGACCCAAATCGGAACCATTCCATGTGCAACCCTAAATATTAAGATACTTGAATTTGGGGTTATTTTTGATAAATGTCCTCTATTTTTTTTTTTTTTTACAAACTCAAAAGGTCCTTTTATATCTTTTGTTTTTTGTTAGAAGTCCCCTTAATGCTTGCATCAAGGATTGATAGCATCGTGATCGACTAAGCTGCTTTGTCACAAAGCGATCAGTAGTTTGGTATTGTTTTACCCTTTCAAAAATTTCAAGACAGGATGGCTTTAATTTGATACATAATATAATTAAGTGGTGAACCCTACAACTTTGATCAATTTACCCCACCCACACCCCAAAAACCCCTATGATTTAGAGGCATACCCAATTTGTTACTTAACGACATTTACCTATCTCTGTTTTGAATCACAAGAAATTTTATATTTAAAATGCTGTTATTAAGTGAAGGGATCAAATAATTTGATAGGATTAATTTTATGCATAACCTTATCTATGATCAGATCTTTCCATCGCCCCACCAAATTGATTGATATACATAGATAAGTCCCACGAGCCAAACAGCCTGCAGTCCATGTGCTGGTGAAATTTGGAACCAAAGTCTGCACAAACACTAGCAGCATTATGAAAATAAGTTATTAAGACAAAATTTCTCCTGAAACCCTAATTACTCATTTGTCTCATGAGAAATGTAAGATATCATATGAAGAAAATAAGAATAAGGCCCTGTTTGGAAAGTCTTATCTAGTTTGAAATAGATTTGTGTGAAATAGATATATTTGACTGTTTTACAAATGTTTGGTAAGATGTGCTGTATATCTAAATAAAGCAGATCTATTTGAAATATCTTATTTGGTAAACATACAAATAAGAGTTTATTATCAGGGCATTTTTTGCCTTATAAATAAATAAAGCTAATATAGTAGAGAAATCTATTTCCCATTCATTATAAAAAAAATTTTTAATTCTCTAAAGCCCATGTAAACCTCATAAAATAAAGTTTTAAGTGTCATAAGATGATAATGTATTAAAAGGACAAGTTAACTTTCATCTCCTTTAAATAGTTTGTGACAAAATTTGTATCAAAGGCATTTTACAAAAAGGGATAATGCGATATTTAAGTTACTTGCATTGCTTTACAAAGAGCAAAAAAAGGAAGTCCACCATCATCATTCTTGAATAAGAGCATCTATTATTGCATCTCTAATGAATGACATCTCCATTTAACCTACAACGTCCATAGGGCTATCAGCTTCAGAGGTACTATAATTATCATTATTAGTCAACTCCAGAGTTAAACTTGCACTTTCATATTGGCAAAAAGTGCATCTAGAATAGCTTCTTTTTCGGATAAAGTTGTGCACTATCATCACAACAACTACTAAAAATTAGAAAATGAGCTTTCAATACTTCAAAGATAAATGAACATACTTGAAGTTTTCCTATCATAAGGACAACCACTACCCTGAAAAGCTGATAGCCGATACCGAACGTTAGTATATGGAGCAAAAAAACCATGCATATTTATGAACCCAGCATCAACAATATAATATTTGCCTGAAAAGAGAAAACATTCATCATTATATATAAAATGTGATTTGAATTTATCAATTAATAAATATCTGGTGGGGCACATGGAAAATTCAATTCTGGTTTACATATAATGTCAAGTAGGATAGGATTATTATGTGTAGTTTCTTCCCATCCAGCTATAATGAAAGTAAAAAGCATGTCAAATGATCAAAATGCGAACACATTTTGCATGCATTCTCCTTTTCTTCCTCTATAATGCACTTGGTTTTCTACTGGAATCACGACATTCACGAGTATGCCATCTATTGTGCCGACACACCCCTTTAGAAAATAGCTATATTAATTAATAAGCCAAGGTAATTATGGAAAACACATGCAATGCATAATTGATGATAAATTCATACCTTAAAATATGGATAAAAATCGAGTGTTGGTGTTAGGTCGTATAAAGGAGGCTTTTATAATATCCATCAGGAAGTGAAACATTGCTGCCAAAACAACATGAAAGTGATGATTGATAATTTTACTTGAGTGTTGAAATCTATCTTGCAAAATTCTATTTTTATGATTTTGCCCAATTGTCACTAAAAATATAGCTACTTGCTCCTCCACAAACATATTTGTTGTCTTCAAGTAGCCTTTTTTCTCTTAGCACTGCATGCAATCTCAAGAAAATATTTTTCTCCCTGCGGAACAACTATAAGCACCATCTTGGATTACCATTTAGAATGCCTTGAAAGAAAACATGACCCAAGAGAATTGAGGTCCTGCATGGCTCTTTAAATAAAAACATCTGTTGCTTCTTCAGAAGTAATAATGCAAGAAAATCTATTAATTTCTGGCTCCTCAGTCCCATGAAAACTGCTAGCATTCACGAATATTCGTTCTTTTTCATTTAAAAGCAAAAGACACAAATACCACTGGTATATACCCATTCCTTCTCCTAATAAAGAGAAGCAAAATTTCCAAATCCAGGTGCATAACTTTTATCAGGTTTGGAATTCAAGATTTTATCACTCTCTTTAGATTAGAATTAGTATAATGTGCACTTACCTAGCTATCACCTTGATTGTGAATGTACACCTCCCTAGCTATTACCATGATTTTGAATGTTGACCCGCACTTCTGTTCCTCAAGAAACTGGTAAGGAGAACTGGATGATACACAATTCACACAGTACCAATTATCTGTATGTTGAAGCATAAGAGATATGAGCAAATAAGCATTGTTTCTTTAGGGCCTATGTGGAAACTCTGATCCATTTGAAATGAAGATGATTGCTTAGGATATATTGAAATAAAGCTATTCAATTAGAATCTCTTTTAAATAACTATTTCGTCAGACGTGTAGTATGCCTGATTCAATTGAACCAAGCATTTTATGTATTAAACGTTGAATTGCAAACTAAGCTATATGGTCCAAGCTGAGTCTTATATTAGAATCATGCTACCACTCTCTTATATGACCATATGAAATGAAACTAAATAGCTTGTCTTGGAATTTCAGCTTTTTAGTTTTGATTCCCGTAGTAGCTTATATTTGTGTAGCTACAAGACCAGATGGTCACAAGATGGGGTCAATAAATTGAAAAATAAAAACAAAAAAAAATTGTAATCCCTACCAGTACTCGAAATTCCTTCTCACGATACAATGCATCACCAAGAAGCACTTGAAACAATGTAGCATGATTTGATTCTCAAAATGAAGTCCGATGAAAGAGGTGATGTATAAAAATAAAAGCATCCATGACTAAAGAAACAACGAGGAGACTGAATTTGGAAGGGGTATCTGATTATGAAAGCTTAAAGCAATTCCACGTAGGGGTTGCTAACTGCAATTAGTGAACCTAGTTGCCCCCAGAAAATGGTCTTATGCTAGTAAGGAACAATCACCAGACAATGCTCCTGTGCCTGTACCCAGAAGTAAATATTATTGAAATTAAGAACATCTTAAATTCTGTTTTTGTCATGTTCGATTTACTCTTCAAGCAAACATGTATGAACATAGACTGACTTACAATGCAAACCACACCTTTTATTGCACTAAACCAAACGATTCCACCCTCCCCTGTGATCACACTATAGCAAAACGCGTTATAAACGGCAGCCCTAAGCTGTCGTTTTTATTAATAAACGATGGCCAACACCACCAACAGGGCCATTATAAAAATCAAAGTCGTTTTCGTTAAACGAAAAAATTCGCGGCCATTATATTTTGCGACAGCCCAAGCGTAAATTAAAAAATTGGCCGTTGTTTTTATTAAAAATTGCAATGGAAATTCTAGCTATAATTTGCGAGTAACGACGGCTTTTAAGCCGTTGTTTTTAATACACTACAGCAATCATTTTGTTATTTATAGTCTTAACATTATTGGTGCTAAATGTATGCTTTTTTGACTTTGAAATTCGAACTCATAGTCCATAAATATTAATATAAATAACATTAATATTATAAACTACAGCTATGTTTGTAAAGGATAACATATTCACATGCCATTAAGGTTCTGACTGGAGCCCTGATTTTTAAGAAAAAATATGTTTTTGGAATAAAAATACAAGAGCGATGGGACATGCCAGATGGGCTCCAAGTAAAATATCTCATGGGCTCCAAGTAAAAAAACAAGGATGGAAACACTGATATTGGCTAACCTTGTGATTGGAGTAGTTGTCATCTGATATTGCTTATTATTAGACCCTGTGAAGGATATTCTTGCCACTATCATTAGGGCTGTCCTTGGGCCCCTTCTCCTAATGAGCCTGGTTAAAGAACTATCATCGATACAAACCCACATGAGATTCTCTAAGGCACATGTTTTAGAGATTTTGGAAAGTTGATGCTCATTGAGACAACTCAATATCTACTAGAGCTTCAGCACACAGAGGTAGGGTCCTTCAATGAGAAGAAACAAATCAGTTCCTATTGTATGGCAGCCATTTTCTAAAGCCTATAATCTTCTTATTGTATTTCCATCAAAATTTTCCTTTGGACTAACAAGAAATGAGAAATAGAAGCAACTTTCTTCCATATGCTGATCAAGAACCTCGTTTTCTTCTCTCTATAATTGTTTTCAATTTGCCATGATTTCTTTTCTTCTTTCGTTCCCTCATAATAATGTGACAAGAAAATGAAAATATAATGTGAAATTATCTCTAATCCCAAAAGAAAGTCAACATGTATCCATTGATTAAGACATCATAGCCAACTTCAGAGATGGCTTTGCTCTCATGTCCGAAGACCTTATTCTGTAACATGTGACGTTTTTCATTATCCAATATCTCTCCACCTCTTCAGCTGTCCCATTTGGGTGCCTTCCTAATATCAATTCCCACCTGAAAAAATCCAAAACCAAGTTAATAAATAACTAATAAACTATAGTCTAAAATCTAAAGTCAATCTTTGGCATGTTACATTCATATCAACAACGCATGAATCCTAATTTTCTCATACTCAGGTAGATCCAACCATTCACATTAAATGTTGTAAACATCAACTATCCAGAAATACTTCTACAAAAAAAATTTACATCGTCGGCATGGGACATGAATCTGCATTGGACATGTACCAAACACATTGCTGCTATAAAAACACCCCTACAATTTTTGCAGTTGTCTTATAAAAATTTTATGGAGCCACTGTTTTTGTTTTTAGAACTTATTATATAACTTATACCCCTTGAACTTATGTGGTTCGTATATTTTATCATATATTGTATGGAAATTAAGATGCCAAGTGGTACCTGACACCTCATCTCTGAATCTGAACTAAAAAGACCTGGTTGTAGGGTGGATTGGAAAGAAGTTAACAAGGTGCAATTGGATTAGTAGAGTAGTGGCTAAAAGAAGCCAGACACATGAGTATGAGACAAGATGGAAACTCAGAGAAACATTGACATGATATCATATGGATATGAATAGCAAAGATTACATGAAGGGAAAGCATCTGGATTCAAGAATGTGCAGGTAAGAAGTAGACTTAAATGACCGGAGCAAAATTCACCTTTCAAGCAATACAGCAGCAATAAGTCTAATTAAATTATCCACATCCAGGCATTGAACCAATGGCTGAAATGATATCTGCACTCAGTGAAATGAAAAATGGTAATCATCTGATCTTAACATAATAGCTGTTTCTTATTGGCAACCATATGATTTATTGAACCATACTATTAGAAATAACTGAAATGATCAAAGTCAAAATGGAGTGAAAGATTCATACATCAGCATGAGGAAACCCTTCCTTTGGCAAGACCTCCACAGAGAGAATGCAGTTCTCAATAGCAAATAGAACTCAATCCTTTCCAGGAGTAGGCAAAGGCACATTCAAAACAATATGTGCTATAACATCCCAGACTGGCTTGCTGAAATTGTCACATAGATAAGTTTAACAAAACATACTTTAAATGTAAACTTTTCTTTCCTTCCTTTTTATCAGTTAAAATTTGGTATTGCCTAATTATACAAACATGCTGATGAGAAGGGAACACTTAGGATTCCAACTGATAACAGTACATGAACTATTCAGTCTATTTCATTTCCATCACAATAACTAAAGTTTGTGCAATCCACAAGGCCCGCAAATTGATCCAGTTTGGTGAAATTAGTTTGATTTATAGCTTGACAACTCATGACTCAGACTTGACATGGAATCCTAGCAGTGGAGTCAACTTAGAGACTCATGAAGTTCTGTCAATCTTTTATTTAATTTAAAAATACAAAAGAACTACGAAAAACCAAATGCAGTGGACTGATATAGAAAACATAATCATAGAAAAGTTAAGTATGTGATGCTGGGTCAATCTATAAAGCTTCAATCAATCATCACAATTCAGTAGTTTCTTTCCATTTTTTCTTCAATTTTTCAAGCCACAAGAAAATAAGGTTGAGATATGGCCCCAATCATACTATTTCATTCAAACTGTCAAGATAAAAGATCAGCCACAAGTTCAGCAGTCCCGTTTCTATACACAATCTCATAATCACATCCCAACAATCTTGATACCCAACTTTGTTGTGTCTGGTCATAATATGAACAGATAAAAAACCACGACTACTCCGTCTGTGTAAAGGCGGAGTTGCCTTAGCCGAGTAACATGCAACTTAGCCAAGTCATTATGCTGTGCGCTTTTTCCCTATTTATTTTCTATGTTGCTGAGCTGTTAACACCTGTGTAGGGTTTTCTAGTCTATGTGACCTTTCAGAGAGAGAGAGAAAGAGAGAGAGGCTAGATTTGGAGAGATGAGCGAGATCTGGGTTCAGGCATGTGATGGTTTGGGCTCTTTTTTGTTTTTCGTCTTTCTTTACAGGTAGAATAAGTTGTTGCTGGCTTGCTACTCTCTTCGAGCCATTGGTTTTCCTGCTAGGATTTTGAGAAGGTGTTGGCATGTGCTTTCTTTTCTTTTTCTTTTCCTTTTGAAAAAAGAAAAAGAAGTTGTTTGTGCTCTTAAAAGTTAAAACCCTTTTCTTTTACCAGTGTCACTTGTTCAGATAGTTTGCAAGTTGTGGAAATGTGATTTTGGATGGGGTTTCTTGCAGGCGATTTTCTTTGGGATGCAAATCAGCCGAGTGCCCATCGACCCAACTCACATATGTCTGAGTTCAAGTTAAGTCAGCCAAGTCAAGTTGAATTCGGCCTTAATTTCAAAACCCCACTAATACACTGCTTCAAAAAGATATGAGAGATCTAAGGGACAATAATCTTGTTTAATATAATATAGAAGGGAATGTGTTCAACAAATATGGCATTATGATTTATGAGAAATACGAAGTTGACAAGCGTTTGAATCATAGCACAAGAGTCCTTTATGTTCATATCCCACAAATCTGTATTTAGCTGCTTGTTTTGATAGTTTGTTCCTTTCCAAAGAAGGAAGGAATATGGATGAAGCAGAAACCTTCTTCACATTCAAGCAGTAGAAAGGAACGCTATGGTTGAGATTTGAGAAACAAACTGTCAAGAAGGTCAAATGGTTGAGAACATATAATGGCAAGGAATTCAAATTGACAAAGTTTGAGAACCATTGCAAGGATCAGGGAATAGTTCATCACTATGCCACTATAGGGACTCCACAACATAATATAGTTGTAGAGAGGATAACAATATGCTGCTAGAAAAGGCGCATTGTATGTTGTTTACTCACAGAATGATTCCCTATGATATTCAGATTGACGAAGTTTGAGAACCATTGCAAGGATCAGGGAATAGTTCAACACTATGCCACTACAGGAAGTCCACAACATAATATGGTCGTAGAGAGAACGAACAATACGCTGTTAGAAAAGGCTCATTGTATGTTGTTTACTCACTGCATGATTCTTTAAGGTTTTTTTTTTTAGTAGAGGCAGTGAAGACGACTTGCTACTTGATTAACAAGCCTCCCCACACAGTAATAGACTTCAAGACATCATTAGAGGTATGACAAGTAATCTATATGATTATTCTAACCTGGTAATCTTTAGTATCCAGCTTATACTTACATTGGAATCGATAAATTCTAATCAAGGTCAGGCAAGTGTTCTTTTGTAAGATATGCTGCTAGGATGAGAGGGTATAGACTCCTGTGTAATGTTCAAGTTCAAGATTCACCTAGATTTATGATCAGTAGGGAAGCGGCATTTCTTGAGGATTCTATACTCGACATGAGGAAGCAAGTGGAGCAAATGAACATAGGTAACACTAGGGGGACCATTCAGGTGGAGTCAAATATCTTAGATAGGAAGGAGAATGCATCCGAGATCCGACCTCGCCCAGGATTCAATCGAACATGGTAGGAAATATGATGCAGGACGATGCAAACTTAATCGATTGCAATGTAGTAAAAGTGCTGAGATCAGAAAAGGGCAGAAAATTCAGATCTGGATCTGAAACTTGTCTAAGATTCAGATCTGGATCAGTACAAATCCCAAGGGTGGGTCAACATTAGAACTAGACCATTATCACAGATCCCGCAGTAATAGTTCCCAGATTTAATAGAGGATCTTAATGGAAGGCAGAACTTCCAACACTTAGGGCTTGTTGTGGTTCAGTTGTTCAAGATCAGATCTGGGCTCTTGTGGTGGCTAGAAGATGCTCAGGAAGAGAAGAGTAGAAGAGATAGAGAATACCTTTGTTGGGCTCTCACCAAACTCCAATCACAGGAGGCATTAGTCGTGGTTGGCAAGAAGGTGGCTTGCAACCAAGTGGAGAAGAAGAAGAAGAAGAACTCTTTTCTTATTCCAGAATTTTTTTCTTACATGCATCATAATGGTGGAGAAGACCTAGCCCTAGATTTAAAGGATTTCTCCAACCAAAAAAGGAAAAAGGAAAAGAAGAAAGAGGAAGACATGAAAGGAAATAAAGAGGAGAAAAAGGAGGAGGGGATCTTGCGCAAGATAGACTTGCGCATATTGGGATTCGTGCGCAAATCTATCTTGCGCAAGAATCTTTTGTTTCCTTTTTTTTTTTCACTTAAATGGTGGTCCCCCCTTTTCTCTCTTATTTATTACATCGATAAGACAAAACGGGTCCCTCTACTCTAATAAAAACTTAATATGGGACCAAACTAATTAATCAATTAAACTATGGGACCAAACACATAACTAAAGGAAAGAAATAAATTAAACATGGGACCCAATACATTAACACATCAAACCATGGGCCCTCAAAACAAAATTAAATCCAAGGACCCCTTCACTTCTCCAATCCATGTGCCACTTCCCTATATGGGGCCTTCACTGTAATTGGACACATGGGCCGTCGATGCTCCGCCATCGTGATCAAACGAAATCCAACCGTCGGATCTCCTCTGAAAGATAATCCAACGGTGGATTTGTATTGTCTTCGCGTTCAATGCCATAGTACTGATCATCCAACCAGATTAGAGCTTGATCGGCTGCCCTGCGCTTTCTTCTCTGATAAACTTTGTATGGTTTTGGGGAATTTGGTAAGATGTCCCCATCATTGCCCCGCGGCTGCGAAAATCTCACCTCTGGTGAGATGAAGCTATCAAAGCGTTCCAAGAGATCGGGATCAAGGCGCTGCAATTCAGTCCTTGTGATCCAGGTGCTGTCATGCTGAGGTCGATCCTTCCATTTGACAAGAAATTTTTGAATGCCCCCGTGTCTGGTGGAGACCAATTGGTCATCCAATATGTCTTCTACTACATCCTTCAACTGAGCTTTAGTTTTAGGAGGGGGGGTCGGCTGGGGTAGGTGAGAGAAGGATGCTGGCTCAAAATTAGGTAAAGGAGAAGAAACACCAGATGGCTCAATGGGGGATGGTGTGGGGCCATGAAAAGGAACAAGGTCTTCAATGTTGAAAGTGGAACTAATACCCATATCAGAAGGAATGTCCAGCACATACGCATTAGGACCCAACCTGTTCAAAATCTTGTATGGACCCATACTGCGAGCCTGTAATTTCTTGGCAATTCCCTGCGGGAATCGCTCAGGCCTTATACGAACCATAACATCATCACCCACCTGGAATTCTGTGAATCTGCGATGTGAATCAGCAGATGATTTGTACTGTGCATTATGTAAATTAATTTGTTTCCTGATTTCAGCATGTAATGCATGTATGCGTTGAATGAATGCATCAGCAGACTCATAAGGACGATGAATGGATGAGATGGGAATGAGATCTATAGGCATTCTAGGTTTGTAACCAGTGACAGCTTCAAATGGACTCATGCCTATGGACCTATTGACTGAACTATTGTATGCAAATTCAGCTATTGGTAAAACAGATTCCCATGTTCGCACATGTTCACCCACAAGACACCTCAACAGATTTCCCAAACTTCTGTTCACTACCTCAGTTTGTCCATCAGTCTGTGGATGATAGGCAGAAGAAAATTGCAATTTAGTGCCTAAGAGTTTCCACAGTGTTTTCCAAAAATAGCTAGTGAACTTCACATCCCTATCAGACACAATGGTCTTTGGGACACCATGAAGGCTGACAATACGCTCAAAAAAGATCTTCGCAATATGCGAAGCGTCAGAAGTTTTGGAGCATGGAACAAAATGGGCCATTTTGGAAAAACGGTCCACAACGACAAAGATGGAATCGTGCTGCTTGGATGTCTTAGGAAGCCCAAGCACGAAGTCCATGCTAAGATCTTGCCACGGTGCGTGAGGCACGGGCAAAGGAGTATACAGGCCGGTATTCTGTTTGCGTTGCTTTGCTAATTGGCAAGTACGGCAACGCGCAATCGTGTGCGCAACATCTCGCTTGAGACTTGGCCAGTAAAAACGATCTTCCACGAGAAGGATGGTCTTATCCCGACCAAAGTGACCTCCCACGCCTCCCGCGTGGAGTTCCCAAATTAAAAACTCTCATGGAAGTCCGGGGAATGCAGATCTGATTACCTCTAAAGATATAACCGTCTTTCAACGTAAATCGATCAATGCTTCTTAGAGGATTGTCAGAAAGTGAAGCAAACATATCCCCGAAATCAGGACAAGTAGGGTAATCATCTCGAAGACGATCAAACCCTGTGACTTCGACATTCATGGAGTGAATTAAATGGATCCTGCGACTTAACGCATCAGCTAGTTTATTATCCACTCCCGCCTTGTGTTTTAACACGAAAGTGTATTCTTGCAAGAGTTCAACCCATTTGGCATGTTCTCCTTTCAACTTAGATTGAGAATTTAAGTATTTTAAAGCATCATGATCAGAGAACAGGACAAATTCTTGCGGCAAAAGATAATGTCGCCAATGTTTAAGGGTTTGCACTAATGCGTAGAATTCCCTTTCGTAATTGGAATACTTCCGTCGCTTAGCATCATTCAGCTTTTCGCTGAAGTAAGCGACTGGGTGTCCTTCTTGGCTCAAGACACCTCCTATTCCCACACCCGACGCGTCACAAGCCACTTCAAAAACTTTAGAAAAATCGGGCAATCGCATGACAGGGGCCTCTGTCATTTTGACTTTAATCTCCTGAAAAGCGGCAGTAGCAGCTGGGCTCCAACGAAACTCACCCTTTTTCATGCAATCTGTGATAGGAGCCATGATGGTACTAAAGCCTTTAATGAATCGACGGTAAAATGTGGCCAGACCATGAAAGCTACGAACCTCATGAATATTGGATGGAATTTTCCATTCAACAATAGCTCTAATCTTCTCAGGATCAACAGCCATGCCCGCAGCAGATATTACGAAACCTAAGAAAACCAAATTATCCGCCATGAATGTGCATTTCTTAAGGTTTGCGTATAGTTGTTCTTTCCGCAAAGTACTACAAACTTGCCACAAGTGTTTAAGATGTTGTTCTGTAGTAGTGCTGTAGATAAGAATATCATCAAAATAGACTACCAAGAACTTACCAATAAATGGCCTCAACACTTGTGTCATGACCCGCATAAAAGTACTTGGTGCGTTTGACAACCCAAATGGCATGACAAGCCATTCATATAGCCCATCCTTCATTTTGAAGGCAGTCTTCCATTCGTCGCCAGGACGAATACGAATCTGATGGTAGCCACTCTTAAGATCTATCTTGGAAAAGATAGTAGCACCAGCCATCATGTCAAGCATATCATCTAACCGAGGTATCGGAAATCGATACTTAACGGTAATCTTGTTGATAGCTCGACTATCCACACACATCCTCCACGTTCCATCTTTCTTTGGAGTCAATAGTGCGGGAACAGCACAAGGGCTTAAGCTTTCCCTAAGGAAACCCTTGGCAAG